>WBMZ01005316.1:0-327136 GCA_013400975.1 Atrichornis clamosus | reverse complement strand
CCCGGAGGCGTCCGCACCCCCGGCAGCGCTGCCTCCCCCCCGTCCGTGCGGCGGCGGGGTCGGGGCTCCCCGACTGGCGGCTGGGGGGCCGGGGCGGAGCGCGGAGCCAGGCGCCGGCGAAGGGCCAGGCGCAGTAAGAACCCGTTTTCCCCTTACTTTGCCTCGCCCCTAAAGTGGGTTCAGGCTGCTTCTGGACCAGAGCGGGCTGTTTATTCTGCCGTAGTCAAAAAAGTCAGGGCGGGAGCAACAGGAAAAACAAAGTCTGTTTTTCAAAGAATATGGCTTCCACGGCTATTTTGGCATCTTTTAATGTCAAGAGCCAAACGCAACAATGAAAGCGAAACAGCTCGACGTCGTGGCAGCAGCAGTCTCGGTGGGAAAAAGACGGGCATGTGGAAGGAAAGCGACGGGCACGGGGAACTACCTCAACCAACCATGTGGGGAATAAAAATAAAGGTTAGGCAGGGCAGTCTGGGCAAAGTTAATTTCTTTTGTTTGGCTGCCTGTCCTCCTGGTGACACAGGATCCCTGCTGTTCAGAGCTAAATTCTGTTGAACAAGCAAAATTAGGGAATCTGTATTTGTGGAAAGACGGAAATAAATAAAAATCTGGTAGGATTGTAAATGTACACAGGACCCTCCCGCCGGCAGAGCACAACTCCCGGAGGAGCTCGGGGCCTTGGCGGTCCCCTCACTAGCTCTCCTTCTTCCTTAGGAAGCCCTGACCGCTGTGTTCTCCCTTCCGCGATAGATGTGAGCACAGATGAGAGGCCGCTCTGCTTTCTCCCTCTCTCGGGGGTTTGAGTGGTCTCTGCTCCAGGCTGTAGCTGCTCTTCCTCACGCTGGGGTTCCTGCTGTAAAAGGTAAAAAGAGTGACTGCTGCTCCGTGCATCGCTGGACGGGGGTAACGATAATCAAACTCAGACACACCTTCTCACCCAGTCAAAAGGCTGCGGCTCCACAGCCAGGCTTCCCGTAGCGCTCGGGCCGGGGCACCTCCTCTCGTCTGCCCAGCCCCGTCGGTGACCACACAAGCCACCTATTAGGTTGTCCAATAGGCTCACCCAGGTAACCGCTCTCCGGTTCACCCTTGAGAAAGAGCTGCAGGAAAGGGCTTATTACTTGAAACAAATTGTGATTTCCCCAGGGAGTGGTATGCTGAGGGGGGCGGCTCTAAGGCTCCCAAGCCCCCCTAGAATCGTTCGAGAAGAGAGGGAGCCCGCCCCTCAATAACCCGACCCGTCGATGCCCCGCTGCCCGGACTCTGCCGGCGCCGCGGGTCCGGGGAGGTGTACACACCCACCCATCCCGGGGGGCAGGTTGGGAGTATAAACAGGCGAGAGCGGCTCCAACCCGGGCGCCGCACTTTTTTTTAGACGTGAAGCTTCCATCTGTTACCGCATAAACACACGCTAGCGGGATGTTTTATGCTCCAGCCCTTCAGGGGAGGGACAGGCGGGAGGACAGGGGTGAGGAGAGGGGGCCGCAGTGGTAAAAATCCCCCACCCCCAGCCTGTCCTCTAGCTAACCCCACGTCTCTCCCGCCTCCCTGGACGGGACCCCCCTGCACCGCACGGGGCGGGAGGCAGAGCTCAGCAGCCGTCCCGGAGGGTTTATTTTAACTACCTCCTCCTCTGCGCGGGACCAGTCCATAGGCACCCCCGGCACTGCGGAGGGCGAGCGGCCTAACGAGGAGAACGGGCGGAGCCCAGCTCTCCCCGGCTCCGTGCTCGTCGGGCGGCGGTCGTGCGGACGGCCCCTTAGCGTGGGGAAGGGAAGCCACGTCGGGGAAAGTGTCACCGGTCCCCAGAAGGGTCTCTGGGCGACGGGTCCCTGCCGTCCCTGTCTCCACAGAGCCGTCGGGCCCCCGCCCAAAGCGCCAGTCTGGCCTAATAGGCAGGCTTGCCAGTCCTCCGGTTTGCAATTTTTATTTTTCGCTGGGTCTTGTGAGATCCCACGTGGAGGCCGTTAACGACCTCTCGATAATGATCACGACAAAGGCATTATTCAAATGAGGCAGGTAATTGCAACCAGAAGGCGTCTCCTCCCCTTTCCTTTTGCTCCATTCTTTTCGCAAGAGTAGCTCTGGCATTGCATCCCATCTTGATGGTACTTCGCCGGAAATCACCCCGCACGCTAAACCAGACACGCTCACGCCTGTACATCGTGGCCCGAGTCCTGCAGGATCGCCCCGACTCATAGGCAATTGACACTCATCTTCGCGGAACTTAAATTTGTGAGAGCCCGCAGCTCTGCTCCAAGTCATTATAGAACGTTTCCCTCCATAAATTAAGGGATTCGGGGTGCTGGGTCCGCTCGCCCTCTCAGATGGAGAGTTCCAGAGTGCGGTGTGGGTTTTTTTTTCCCGTGTGTTGTTTGTTAGTTTGCCTTTTTTTTTTTTCCTCCGTGCTTTTGACTCACTGGGAGCCTGTTGTTTATTCACAAGCATTACGGTATCCTGTTAGCATTCCGACCAGGGGCTGCTCATAGATCTGACTCCGATGATTTCCTGGAGGAACATGTGGAAGCAATAGCGGGGTTGTGCACTCACCCGAGCCGATGATGCACTAGTGGAGGGCGTGCAAGGGGCCGGGAGCGCCGTCGGGGACCCTGCGAGTCCAGCCAGGGGTACCTCAGCCTGAGCGCGCATCCATGGGAGTCGGTTCTCGTTTCTGCCTCTATCCCTTAGGGGCATCTTCGCTTCAGAGGCTTAACTCTCCTTCGCTTAGGAAAGAGGAAAGCCACTGGTCCTGGCTCTTGACTTTGGGAACACACTTTTGTTTAATAGTAAAAGGGAGAAAGAAGTGCGGATGATGGTGGCGCCGGACTGGGGAGGGGAGGAAGCGGGAGTAGTCCTAGGACGCAGCACTGGGGCCGGTGCCCTCCCCAGGAGGCAGACGGCGGGCAGGGACCGGCTCCGCTCCGTTCCGTTCCTGGGGCTGCACTGCCCCCTCTCCCGCGGCCGCTGCATCGCCTCTCCCCGCCGGCCCCGCTCGCCTCGCTCCGCACGGAGCCTGCAGCAGAAGGGCGGCGAGGGCAGCTCCCTTGCAGCTGCCTCGGCCACCCCTTATCGCTAGTGATAGCGACGGCCAACAAAGCAGAGATACCCGGTGCTGGGTCCCCGGCGGGGATCAAAGCTCCGTCTGGAGCGTGTGCAAACAGGACGCGCTTGGACGTGCGCTTCCCGCGCCTCCGCCGGCACCTCCGGCCCTTGCCTTGTCCCTGGTGTGGCAATTACTGGGATCTGTTTGCGCTGGGCAAAGCGAAGACAGAGACGAAAAGAAGAGCGTTTTTAGTCCCGTCGGAGCTGCAGAGTTTGGGTGGGCTGACTCCTGGCGAAGGTTACCTTTCGTTGTGTCTTTCATTCATAAATGTTAGTGATTCGTCTCTCTCCCTCTCTCTTCTGTGCCTCCTGCTCCTGGCTGGCTCACGGCCGTCCATCCAGCTCTGTAGCCCAAACCCGAGCTCAGCGGTGTACAAAGGACACGAGGAAGCCGCGAATTCGTTTCCAAATCAAACTCCCCATCCATAAACTCACACTGTGACTGTGGACATCGAGCCCAGCGCCCGACCCACTATCCTGGAGGGTCTGAGGAGGGAAGGCTCATTCATGAAATTGGGAGCACTCTGAGTTTTCATGAAAGTTTTTTGGGTTTTGTTTTTGTTTTTTTTTTATTTTCTCCCCCTGCAGTGCAAAACTCCCCGCTACCCCCTTTCCTCCCCCTCGCCCCTGCCATATGGCCAACCTCCCCCTCCCCTGCAAGGCTGGTGAAATCTGGAGTCAGAGACTGGCCCCCCTGCCTGCGTAAGAGCCTCCCGCCGGCGCGCCCGCCTCCGGCCGCGGGGCTGGGGGCGCCGGGAGAGCCAGGACAGCTCTTATTCTGAAGGGGTCTGAGGGGGGCTTCATTTCCTGACAGCTATTTACTTAAAGCAAATGATTAGTTTTGGAAGGATGGTCTATAACATTGAATCAATTACGGGACGCGGTTTGTAAGACCATTACAGTCGGATCGGGAGGGAGGGCGAGAGAGAGGGAAAGAGCGCGGTTGAGCGGGGAAAGTCACAAAAGACGTGGACATATTTTGGATGTTTTACAATCTGCAGGATTGGGATTGCAGATTGTAAAGAAGAAGGTAAGAGGTGCGGGGCATTTTTCCTACCGTTTTCTTTGTTACACCTTTTCTCCCACGTTTTTTCCCTCATTTATTTTGTTTTTTCTTTATTTATTTGTCGGGGGGGTTTCTTCTTTTCTTTTTTTTTTTTTTTGGTCTTTTTTTTTTCTTTTTCCCCGATGCTCTGAGCCGAGCGGGGAGCTTCTTCCCGCGGGACGCAGGCGGCGGGCTTCGACAACCCCGCGGAGGGGAGTGGGGAGTCGGCGCTGCGCCGGCCGTCGGGGTGCGGCGGCGAGCGGCGCGGGCAGCGCTAATGACAAACACATTGGGACTGCGGGGGCCACCGCGCCGCATTCCTGCCGCGGGGGCGGGAGCGACCCTCCGGGGCTCCGCGGGCACCGGTGGTGCCCGTCCCGGCAGGGAAAGCGGGGACGCGCACCGGCCAAGTAAGCGGCTGCCTCTCTTCTCGCATCCCTCGTTTCCTTCACCCCGCTGCTCTCCCGTCCCTTCCCCCACTCTTTGTTTTTCACCACCTTCCTTTCTTTAGATCCCCTTTCTCACCTACTCTGATTCGGTAGCCTAAAATGCCCTGACATCCCGAGCGGAGGCACGCATAGAACCTCCGCAAGGCGACCCGATCTCCATCCCCGTGCGCCCCGTCTTTTTTTTTTTTTTTTTTTTTTTTTTTTTTTTNTTTTTTTTTTTTTAACGTGTCTCAGCGAAAGGGAAGATGCTGAATTTAGGCAGGGCTGGTACCTGGAGGCTTTCCAGCCTGCAGCCCCTCTCGCAACGGGAACGCCGCTCCTGCCGCATGCCCCTCTGGACTGCTGAACCCCACTGCCTACCCAGGGGAGGGCAAAGTCTTCGCGCCCATATTTTGGATTTTGTCAAGCTCGGAGTTGCAAACTTGCCAGCCTCTTCCAGGCTGGAGTCCCCTGGAAAAGTCCTAGGAGCAAGTAGGAAATGGCTTTTTGGCTGTCCGCGGCATTGCTCAACATTTTTGGACGCGGATCCCACAGCTCAGGAGCCGTTCCAGAGAACAGGACTTGGACAGCTTTCTCTGGAGCCGGCAGCGACAGATCTAGCAAGGCAGCAGCAGTCCCAGGGCACAGCCGCCAGCCCCTGGGGCTTGCCCGCACTTCGTCGGGGAGGTGGCTGCGGAGCAGAGGCGGGGGTGATGCCCTGGCCCCCACCAGTTGCGGGGGCATGTTTCCAGCGCCTCTCGACGGCATTTTCAGCGCGTCTTTTGGAAATGTTCGAGCTCCCTAGAGCTTTTCCGGGGCCTAAGTCTGCACGCACGGAGTGGGCAGCACATCGCCTCGACCCTTATGGGGATCGACGAACCCGTTTCTGGGGCTGTGGCCACATCGCTCCCTCTTGGTCCCACAGCTCCCAGGAAGGGCGCAACGTCTGTCCCCCGACGGGACTCCCGCCCCTCTCCACACGCCGCGCCCTCGGGGTTCGTGTTTCGCTTGAAGGAGAGGGCTGGAGAAGAAGCGTCGGGTCATAGCCCAGCTCCGTAGGGAAACACGTCTTCGCTCTGCTTGTCTCCGTATCCCTTACCCCGCTTTTTCTTTATCCTGGCTACCTGCATTAGGAAAGAAAAAAAAAGTCACTGCATCTAGGCAAAGTATTTCCTATTGTTTCCCAGACAAACAGCGAAGTGGCTGGGAGCTGCCATCTCGGCTAGGTTTGTTCGGTGTCCCGAGCAGCCTTTGATCTGCAGCGGCTCCAGCCGTCGGGCTGAGCCGAGGGGCGGCGGACCGAGGGGAAGAGGCGGCAGGGCCCCTGTCCCGCTCCCCGGGGAATGCCGCCTGGGCTCCCCACGGGCAGGAAGGGTCTGTCAAGCGCCTGCAGCCTGATGTGGGCTGAACAGTGTGATCGTAACCTCCCACCACCATCCACACCCCAGTCTCGGCTGGCTGTAGGCGGCCGCCCTCTCCCCGACGGCATGCACGGCGGGAAACGGGGTGGCTTGTTATGCTCCTAGCATCTTCCAGGGCCGATGCAGAGCCCAGTTGGGGTCCCAGCTCGGCTAACTAAGCTCTGTGTCCTTGGATGGGGCAAGAGACAGGATCAAAGCAAGGAGACAGGCATCAAAGGTTCCTCTGTCATCGGCTGATCAAAATCTGAACTGTGAAGATCCGACTTTTAACTCTGGGTCTAGAAACGCTAGGGAAGGATCTCCCAGCAAGGAACTTTGGGTTTGGCTTCTAGTTAACAATGAGCATTTTAAAACGGCCCTCAGCTAAACAGCGGTTTAGCCAACCTCAAAGCTTGGGAAAAAAAAAGTTTGAAGAAAAATGAGACCTCACAAAACTCTGGGCTTTAGGAGTCCACAAGCAAACCAGCTCTCCCAGCCTGCAGGCACTCTCCCGCTGCTTTTAAATGAGATCCCTTGTTCTGTTACTCCTCTCCAGTCACTAAGGCACAGGAGGTGTGCCAGTGCAGTTGCCATCGGGCACTGGGGCCATCTTTGCTGTTACTAGCTTGTTGATGTATGGGAAATCTTCATGTGGCTCTGAGGATAACATACAGGTATAAGGTTTCAAGAAAGCAGGAAGTAATAAATATTTTAATAAAATACCTCTCTTCTGTACTACAGCATCGAGCTAGGATTCAAATACAATGTACATAGACAGAAAGCCTTGCATAGCCCAGACCTTACTGATTATTTCCAGCTATACAACTTAGTCTAAAAATGAGGCTAAGATGTATAACTTTATATATAATCTTGCCTTGCTTGCTTTCTTAGTTCATCATGACCACAATGGTACCTACTTTTGCACATGAACTCTAAAATTTTTAGTAGAAGACGTTTTCTTTGCTTTTTTTTTTAAGACTTAAAGACAAGGCAATGACTTCTGAGAGGTGATTTTTCCTGGTGGTGGTGGTAATTGCTGATAATGTAAAAAAAACCAAGCAAGAAAGTAAGCGATCCTTTCTCTCCCTCTTGCCTTGCTCTCCTGCTTGACTCATCTCTTTCAAGCCTATAAAGCTCTGCATGGACACCCAAGGGAAAAGTTTGCAATAGCTAGGCTTCCTAGTTCTTGTGGTCGACAGAGATGGATATTTTTTTCTACACAATGCTTATTAGAACTTGAGTTGGGATTTGAGGTGTTCTTTGATTTAATTCTGAGAACCTAAGGGAGATGTATTCCTTGAAAGTGCCAGATTTTGGGAATTTTTTTTTTGTTTGCTGAGACAGTCTGGAAAACCCTCTTTAGATCAAGTGGGAAAATAAAGACTTTGCAATTCCCCCACCACCTTTAGCTCCTAGACTGAGGGACTCTGTCCTGAAGGGTTACACTGAAGAATCTGGGCTGACTAAGAAGGCTTATCGGGTGGCAGCCATCACTGTGTGTCCTGCGGAGCCCAGAGCACTCAGCAGGAGCTCAGCACTGGGCTATTCTTGATGCACAGTTATTCATTGGGCTTTTCTTGATGCATGGTTTTTCCTATGTACAGGCTATGCTGAATTCAAATACTTGTAAAGGGATGTGGAACAAGCTTCATTTCTGGAGAATATTTATGCCAGTCTTTTTCATTCAAGACTTTTGTTGTTTGAGTCTTTCCCCAGCAAAACCTTCAGACGCACGTTACTGCTGCAGGGCAGTATTGCTCTTGTGGTGGATTGAGTTTGCGATTCGCGAATTGAGAACCAAGAAATGTTTCAGGAGATCCTGTCTGAACATTTACATTCAGCTGGTGACACACACCACAAGAAAGAAATGTCTTTTCTTGGGCTGGCCTTAGCTCTCCCTGGAAAAGATCAGTTTTCCCAGAAGGACAGACTGCCACTGACAAAATCACGACTGAAATTACCCAGCCCTCTCATAACAATGATAATCATATCATTACGTGTCAAGATTTGCAACCCAAATACTGTCCTATCACTTACGTAAATGCAGAGCAAATGTGACCAGTTGTTTGTTTTGGTGTTTTGTTTTTTTTTTTTAATCGCATGAGATTAAAAATGTAAAAATTTTGAACTATAAGTTGATCCAGGAGAGCCAGTTTAGGTTGTATCTGCTGCGGGGGAGTTTAGCGCTGCCTGCTGCAGGACGAGGAAAGCTGCTCATTAATGTGGATCAACATTGCCATCCTGTGGCCACGAGCTGAGCTGCAGTGACTGGGTGGCGGGCAGGCGGTCAGCGCAGGAGTCTCCCGGGTTCTGGTAGATGCGCTGGTTTTCTGGTTTGAAAGACGTCTTCGCTTGATTTACAGCAGTATGAAAATAGTATATACCCTTGGCTCTTCTTGGTCCCTCTCCACTCTTTCTCTTTAGGTCATGTAGAGCAATCGCCTAGGAATAGCATAATTTTCTAAACACATATTTCCATTGACACTCTGAACACTGATTTTACCTTGCCTTCTGTGGTGCAGTCAATGAAACCTTTCTTGGCAGGAAGCCAGTGCTTGGCAGTTAGTATTTGGAAAAGTGACTCCTCGCTCAAAAAAGTTCTTCAGAGTTATTTTTCTGGGTTTTTCTGTTTTGTTGGTTTGGTTTTTTTTTTAATCACTAAACCACACAAGAGAGATACCAGGATTTCAGTCAGAACCTTTCAAAACCTATGTAAATTCAATGACTCTTCAAACCTGAGCAAACCCGTGCAGAGTGTTTGGCAAACCCCTCAGGGCATCACCTGGCTTTTACTATACACACCCATGCCTCTGTTTTACTTAGCAATGTCCTAAGTACGCAAGAAATTAAGGCTGGCTCAAACTCACATGGTATGTGCCCTGTTAATACTGGATTTCAGCTTGCAGAAACCTACTGACTTCAGCAAGTCTACAGCAAGTTATGGATTGATAGACTAGTGTTAGGAACTGAACCTGATGTATTTATCCAGGGCTGAGATTTGGTAGTTGGGGATGAAAAGAACTGCTCTGCCATAAGGAAGGTAGAAGAGCTAAATAAGTGTATACAAAGGTGTATGTGATTGTAAGAAAAGCAGGATAGGTGTACCTGCTTGGTGTTGTGGGAATGAGCAAACTCTCTCCTGCCCATAAGTGTGAAATTGTGCCTGTGTTAAACCTTGACTCCCACATGGATGTGTGAGGATATGCTGCTGATGGGACTAGCATTCTTAAATCAGGTGCATGATGTAAATAAATTCAGTTCAAATAGGTTTTGAATACAGATGATGGTGAATCCTTAGTACATTATTCTGTCTTTCACAGCGAGGAAATGTTGCTCTGGGTCTTGATGAGATTAACAGGTCATTGAGGAAAGATCAAAGCTCTGGGTTGTGAAAGAGGAGCCAGATGGAGAAAGCAAATTTAGTTAAGACCTTGTGTTTTTGAATTGCAGTGCTACTTTGAGACACTCATTGATTTCAGTGGCAGCCCAACCAAGAGAGCAAGTTTAAAGTAGCACTTTGGAAGTGCCATCACCTGTATTTAGGTCATGGGCCTTCAGTGCTTACTTACACACACAGCTCTGCAACAGCACACTTCAGCAGAGCTTCTGGTGTGCAAGAGATGAGCTAGCTTTGTTTTTTCTCCTTCTGTGCTGCGTCACTTGCACTGAATGGTCTGGTAAAAAAACACAAAAGGGGGAGAGAGTTTCCTTTTCAGTGAGAAAAGGGAGGGAACTTGGCAGAAGTGGGGCAACATTGCCTTGTGGATCTTGGAAGGTTAGGAGTCAGATCAACAAAGCAGACCATGTTGAGTCTTTAAAGAGTTACAGTGGGTTACTTTATCAGAAAAAAGCCCAGGATATAAATATTACAAAAATGAGTAAGGAGGCTGAAACCAAGGGAATTACTTGATATCCAAGAATCTGTTATCAATGACAGACAGATATATAAACATATGGCAATTATTGGTAATTGAAGAATAAGGCAAGATGCCTTGTCTTTGCTGGAGCATAGTTAGCTGAATTTCTAAAGGTGTTTGTACATGTTTTTGAGGCTGGTAGTTTGTAAGTCTTCTAATCCTTCTTCTGAGGCCTTTATATTTGATTTGAGTATCAAATACTTTTGCTTTGCAGGGGGGTGCTGTCTGCTCCACACATTGCAGGAGGAAAGCAGGACTAGTTCAGGAACACTCCTTGGCATGTTGTAAGCATTTAACTCCCATATGGCACTGCCACAGTTGTAATGACTAGACGTACCTACTAAAGACGTGCTTTCCTATCTCAGCATCAGGAACTGAATACCAGAGGATGAATAGAAACTCTCCAGAACCTTTGGAAAGTTGTCCCTGTCTTGGCACATCATCCTTTATTTTACTCCTAGGTCTGTGTTTCAAATCAGGGACTCTTCCATGCAGTGGTTTTTTAATCCATACTGGCTTTGGGCCAAATCCAGTTGCTATTAAAGTCACCACCAGAATATCTGTTGGTTTCTATGGGAGCAGGGGTTGTAGGATCATCTCCTTTAGAAATTATCTGGCGGGCTCTTTGAGGGTTTTATGTAGAAGTGTCATTACATGGCACAAAAGTTACATAGATGCTTATTGCCATTGTTGCTTCTACAAGACAGATGCCTTAGGATTATATTTTTGAAAGCTGAAATAATTGCATGTGATCTATGACTCTCCACACTGTTGGGGAGGAGAGATGCTCTATGAATGGCAGTGCTGGCCTACAGTCTGTCATGGATTTATTTCTTTAGAAAATTTCAGCATATGTTTTAAATAGCATGTCTCTCGATCAAGGGCATTCTTACTAAACAAGCAATAAGCACTATTGTATAGCATTGTATTCTGTAAGCTATATATATACATACGTACAATAGCAAAACAAAAATATCACTCAGGATTGTACTACTTGTAATAAGAGTAGCTGTAAAGTGTGCTTTTTGTCCCATAAAAGCTACTTGCAGCTGAAAGGTGAGAACTTACTACATTAAGATGTTGCATCTTCGTTGATGTTTGTGAGGGTATTGCCTTCTGTGCAGGGGTGCTTCTGTGGGCTCGGTCTCAGAGGCTGGAGTGGGGAGCAGAGCTGCTTGCAGGCTGTTTGAAAGGAGATGCACCAGGACTTGGTTCCTTACAGTGCCAGTGGACAGAAGGGGTTATGGTTCCTCAGCTGCCTGTGATCTGTCTGTGGCCACATGCACCTCATGGGAGAAGGTGGCATGAGTCTCAGTGGGCTGTGGCTGTGAGCTGAGGTCTCTGGGCCATTTCTCTTTGTGGCAGTGGTGGGAGTGGTGGGAAGCTGCACTTGGGCACTGCAGAAGAGAGGTCCTGCTAAGTCTTATGCAGTTGTCAGTCAATTAACTGTCTCCCTTTTGCCTTCTCCTTTCTGTTTCAGTTGTTGGTAGCTATGGGTACTTCCCCACGGATGTTCCTGATCCTGGGATGTTTTCTCACAGGTAATGCGCCTCAGTCCTCTTATTCTCTCCACCCCCAATTCTTCATAAATTCATATTTAAACTTACTTTCATTCTGCCCACAGTAACAAATGC
This sequence comes from Atrichornis clamosus, assembly GCA_013400975.1. Taxonomy (NCBI): domain Eukaryota; kingdom Metazoa; phylum Chordata; class Aves; order Passeriformes; family Menuridae; genus Atrichornis; species Atrichornis clamosus. Next base: position 315,610 of record WBMZ01005316.1, on the reverse strand, counting down.
CACATGGTTGCCAGCTGGCTACAGACCTGCTTTTTCTGCTTTTCCCTCCGGTAGGCAAAACAAGACCTACTGAGAAGGCAGTACTTTTGCTGGCCCGTGTTGGTCTGCTTGGCACTTCCGTGCTGCTGTAACCTCCTGCCAGACTTGTCTGACTGTGCAGGGAAAGTGAGCCTGCCCACCTGCAGCTGTCCCAGGCCTGCCCTCTGGGGTTTCTCCTGCAGCATGGTGCTGGCGAGGCTGCCTGTGTGGGCTCCCCGCCTCCTCCCACGCCGCACCACCGAACCGCACTCGCCGGGGCTGCCTGCTCAGCCTCCCAACATCTGCCAACATCTGCTGACAGGAGGGCAGGGCGGGCTTTGCCACAGGATGCTAAATATAGAAAGGGCCTGTAGAGCGAGGTAACTCTGTGCAGGAGAGAAAAATTATTCCAAAGACAGTCTGGATTCCCGGTGTCTATTTATTGCAGAGAGTGCCAGTTTCACACCATGGGTCTAGGTTCTTGTTTATTGTTCAGGTCATTTGGTAGACTGAAACCACACATATATTTCCTTGGTGAATTTCCCATTTTTTAGGGTTTGGATCCTCTAATTTTTCTTCTGAGAGTTGGACCTGCACCAGCCCACCTACAAATTACCTAGGCTTGCAAATCTGAGCTTGTAACTGGAGATTACATCTGAAAACCAGTGCCATCTACAACATCTAGTTCAGTGAATAGCAGTTTTATTTGGCTTCTGTACATTTTGGTTAAAGGTAGATCTAATGCACAAATTTTCAGTCTAAGCCCCTACTCTGGCCCACTGTAGAAACAGGAGTCAGATGTAAAATGCAGGTGTTAGCCTTGGGAAGTGGGTTCGGACTTTCAGCTGTGAGTCTGACAGGACTGCTAGTTTCCTGACCATGACTATAAGGAGCTGTGAGATGCCTGTGATCCAGCAGCCAGGGTGTGGAATTCATTGGTCTGCAGTAGAGCTTTGTACACCTTTGAGGCTGGGAAGATGTGGTGTGGTTTGGGAACTATCTCGCTATCTCTAACTTCACCTCTGTCTGTCTTTCACCTCTTGATATGACAAACAGAAGTCAGCAAGCAAACACTTAACATTTCAAAAGAAAGCCATTTGCCATCCATTGGGCAGGGTTCTGGCTTTTAACAAGAGCAAATTTCCTGGGACATCAACAGGCCTGAAACAGGAAAAAAAAGCTGCTCTGGATCCTGTCTACTTCTTTTCACATCCCTGTGTGTTCACATGCTATTTATTTGTGTCTTTTTGCAGGACCATTCCTAACGCTTTGCCAGCTTCCTCTGCCAGCTATTGTTCCCAATAGGAATGAGATGGTGGTACAGCTGAATTCTAATTTCACACTCAAATGCTCTGGAGACAGCGAAGTGAGCTGGCAGTACCCAGTGACCGAGGGAAGCCACAGGATAGACATTAGACATGAAGAAAACAACAGTGGCCTCTTCGTGACAGTGCTTGAAGTAGGAAATGCCTCGGCCGCTCATACGGGCCTGTATGTTTGCTATTATAACCACACACAAGTGGAGGATGGGGAAGTGGAAGGGAAGGACATCTACATCTATGTGCCTGGTGAGTGGGGCATGCCACAGCTGTACCTGGAGGTTTGGGTGGGAGAGGTAACCTTGGATGTTCAGAAGAGGTGTGTTGCTGGTGGCAATTTGCTGTCAGAGGAAGAGAAATGACCTCAGGGCCGTTTCCTAATGTGCAAATCAAGACCAGCCCCTGTGAATCTATGGGTACTTTCCTCTTTCTTTCTATTGGTTTTCGCTTTTTGAGAAGAGTTTTAGTTCTCAGTAAGAATGATGAACTCACAACTTTAGAGCTGAGATCTTCTGATCACCAGGGACTGGGTAATAGACCTTGGTGGCCGGGTCAGCTCAGCTGTGGGAATATGTCCAGCCTTCATGTTTATCTTACTCCCAGGTGGGGATTAACATAAATACCAGCCTTTTCAGGCAGGACTTGGGTGAATATTTTGGCATGTGTACTGACCAAACCAGTGCTGTGTATGATACTAAAGCAGTTGCCAGATTAGGAAGGCTGTGTCTTGTCTTTAACCTGAATGAAGCTTGAACTGAGAACTGGAAAAAGCTGATGTATGCACAGGGCCTGGGAAGTGTAAAACAATGGAGATGTCTTGGGGCTGGCTGTCAGAAGAGGAGGAAAGAAGTGTTCTTGCTGGTCAGTCTGATGCAAGATTAAACACATGGTGCTACCATGCAGTGCCCTGTAATTTTCAAAGCAAACACAGCCTTCCCAGGCCGTGTTGCATTTCTCTTTAGTGGTGGAAAACCTGTTGGACTCAGAAGGAATGGCATCCCTTCTTTTTGAAAGTGCCTATTTCCAGTGTTGCCCTCCCACCCCCTTGTTCTGACTGGAAATCTTTTAAAAGGCTTTCCATGATCTCCATGGGATGAGAATCTTTGTTGTCATAGCTGAGATAGGCATCAAAGGCTGAGCCACGATTGACTACTTTTGTAAAGCCCTGTCTGGATGCTTCCTCGGCACTGGCTGGGAATCAGGGAGTGAGGGTCACAACTGCAGGGCCAGAAGAGATCAAGCCACTGGATTTGCAGTAAATATTTTGAACAGGAAACAAAAGAGAGAAAAGACTGCAAATCACCCTGCAAAACTGAAATATGTTCTGAAGGAGACAATGTCTGCAATGGCAAGAAAGACTCTGGAAGGGAAAAAAGTCAGGAAGCAATAACAGGACTTGTTTTAAAGGCTATTTTGCAGTGGCATTAAGTTTTTGCAGTTGACAATGTGTTATTAAAGGACGGTGATTCTTCCACTACTTTCTCTCCATTTCCCACAACAAATGCAAAGTGTTTACATTTGTTCTTGAAACAAGATGTTTCAGCAGAGGCTTTGGCACATATATCTCAATATCCAAACAGCTCTAACCAAATCACCAGAAGATGTTGTTTATGTTAAGTCTTGTAACTCACCCAGTGAGAGAATATAAAGGCAAGAGGCAGAAGATTTCTTCAGGAGGGCTTTTTGGTTTGGTCTTCAAAAGCCTCGAGACATCAGCCTACCAGATTTGCAGGGCAGAGACACCCTGTAATTTTTTCCATTTGCTAACCATCAAGATGTCATAAATGCAGAAACATATCCTTTTCTCCAAATTATAGAGAATGTCTCTGTTTCCACTGTAAACTTTATCTTTACAATTGTTTTTCCTGCAATGAATTAGGAGGGCAATGGGTGGCAGCAACCCGCTTTAGCCAGGGAGGATTATGTTGAGACTTCACACAATATCCTATTTTCACTAACAGCACACAGAAAACCAAACTAGGTGAATCCTGTTTCTGTTTCAGATTACAGTGGGAAAATGAATACATGGAGTTGGCAGGGTTTTTGGGATGGAGCGCTGTGTTTGGAATATTGCTACAAAGAGCCTGCCAGTGCAGCAGAAAGTCTATTGTTGGAGGGATTTGGATTGCTATTTATTAAATTTTATTATAAAGCTTTACACAGAAGCTTCAGGCTACCAGGACTTATTTGTTTATTCTGAATGGCCAAATGGAGATGATTTGAGGTCTATGCTTTTTATGCATAATGTTATGCAATTATATTTAAAACTCAGGCTTTGGATTGGCTGGGTAAGAAAGTTGGCATATATTTTGTTGACTTTAAAAGAAATAAAACTACCAGGTCTTTGTTTGCTTTTTTCCTAGTTGAATACCATATTTTGAAAACCACATGCTCTGACCATAATTAGCTATGTCTCATAACTGTAATGTTGGACATGTTAGAAATACATGAAGATAAGTACCCTGAACTATTTTTGATGAAATGTGGCTTTAGTGGTGTTCAACATAAACAACATGAAACTGACTTCTACCTTTTTTTTACTTGGAAAGCGTTTGGATTTTTAAATTTTATTTTTTTTTTTTTCTCCTTGCTTATATACATTAGGAGATGGCTACAAAGCGAAGCAGAAATCTAACTTTAAATTATGTGAGTTGTAATTAATAACACGTAGCATTTTGGGAGGAAGATCTTTTGTCTTTTTCATCCTGCATCCTGAATTGTCACAAACAGAGCCCAAGCCCTCTCCTGTTTCGTGTTTGGGAGAAATGTCTTGCTACATGTCACATCAAATAGCTAAAACAAGATACTGCATGCAGTTAGCAAGCCTTATCTGCAATATCTGAAAAACTGGGATAATGAACTATACAAGTTTCAGTTATGACCTGTAAATGGTCATTGATACTCAATTCTTGTACATGGACTTGCTACAAACAAGACAGTGTAATATTACCTCTTGTTTTTTACAGACCCAGACATGCCTTTTGTTCCTTCTATACCAGAAGACCAGTTCATTCTAGTAGAAGAAGGTGATCCCACAGTTATCCCTTGTCGGACAAGCGACCCAGATGCTCAAGTGACTTTAGTTAACAGTTTAGACAAGTCTGTGTATGCTTTGTATGACAACAAGCAAGGCTTCATAGGGAATTTTCCTGCGGGCTCATATACATGCAAAACAATGGTTAAAGGCGTGGAGTTCAAGTCTGATGAGTTCCTCATCTATATTATAAGAGGTATTTATTTCTGTTCATTTAAAAAAAAAGAAAAATAATTGTGTCCTTTCTTCACAGTGTAAGAGCCATATTAGCATCAGCATCACAGGATTATATCAGGTATTTCTCCAATGGTGAGCTCCTTGCTCCTCTGTCAGTATGGCCAGTTACTTAGTTGTGAGTTTACTTACAATTTTGATGAGAATAAAGTATCCTTAACTTTGTCTGCTCTCCCAAATTGTTGCAAGAAAAGTATTTCATAGTCCACGTATTTTCATCCTATTTGCTGAAACGCAACTTAAAAGACTGGTGTTTCGCATTGGCTTTGAACTGTAGAACTTCAGGTAGCCTGAAAAACATCATGGTTCAATTATTTTAAAAACATTTTTCCTGGCCATCAAGGGATTCTCAAAGACAGTCACTGATTAGCAGAATGGGAAATTGCTTTTATACTGAATGCCTTTTCACAGGGACATTTGACAAAGGAACTTCTAATTCAAGTTTTATATGTGGATCATTTCTTTGTGGGATTGAACCCCATGCCTATACACTTCATGCTTTAAATACAAATTGTTTATAGTAGTATAGATCAGCAGGACTTTTACTGAATTTTCCAGGTAATTCCTCCTGAGGAGGAAGTAGAGGAAGTAAAATGAAAACATCCGTGTGAAATTGCACCATGTGAAAGTTGCACTCTTTTAAAACTAAAAGATCTCTCTCTCTCTCTCAGCTACTTCACAGCTGCCGGTTGAAATTGAAGCTCTTAAAACTGTCTACAAAACAGGCGAGACCATCGTAGTAACTTGTGTGGTCTTTGACAATGAGGTGGTTAATTTACAGTGGAATTATCCTGGGAAAGTGGTAAATACCTGTCTCTTTTTTTTTCCCCCTCAATGTTTGTAGTTACTTATTAGGGAAAGAAGTGGAGTTGTAAAATATTTTTCTCTTATCTGAATGAGAACAGCTGAGGAGAGAAAACCAAGGAAGTTCTTTTAATTTTAGATTATCATAAAAGGAAGTTGGTCCCAAAAGTTAAAGTCTGCTAGTAACTGTGCAAGGCATGAGAGGAAGGTGAGGTATGGCTAGGAGTCCATCCTCCGAGGGAGGAATGCTGCCTCAGGTCTTGTGCTGCTGCAGAAAAAGAAATCTTCGGAAAATAGAAGGATCTAGGTGTGTTGGACATCTGAGTACAGCTCTGCTGCTGAAGGTCTGAAATGGCTGTCTTAAATTCTGGTTCTTGGGGATATTAAAGGACCATGAAGAATCAAGTCTATAATCTTAACTGTTCTTTGTTATGCAAGCGTAAACTGAAATGATTCTTACAGTCACTAATTACTAATGAGAACTGTCTAGTCAGAAAGTCTTAAAACTTCAGTAGAACCCTGAAAATTTTCAAACTGGTTTAACATCCTTTTGCACTGAAAACTTTTATTCAGTGAAACTTGGTTAGAGACAGTCCCAGGCAATTTCAGAATATCCCATATAAAAAGTGTGGCCAGAGAAGTAATGGAGTAGTTGAAATGTGCCTAGCTGTGACTCCAAATCCCAGCTTTTATTTAAGTTATGAGCCCAAGAGGATAAATTATTTGAGATGGTTTTGTTCTGTTTTCCATGTTACACATCAGCATAGCCTCTGTTGTATGCCACCTTTGAAAACTAGCCTCAGCATATTTTTGTTCCAAACTCTTATGATAACATGGTCTGCCATTCTTGCCATCCTTTTACTCACAGGAGTCTTCTCCTTGTCAATAAATTATTCTTGTTTTGAGAGGACACTTTTTATCTGGTGAAGGGGTTAAAACTTCATCTTCATGGGCACTGCACAAAGAGGAGTCAAGTGGCTTTTATATCTGAGGAAAAGGTAGTGCATAAACAGTAAATCACTCTTTCAAGTCGCTCACTCAAATTTTGAAAGGTATTTGTTTCATGTGAGCAGAATATGAGCTCTCAACCTACTCAACCTTCTGTGCCTGCCCCCAAAAGAGTGTATTTTTATGGGCACAGCTTTTCTGCCTGTGGCTGAGAAAGCCATCCTTAACTGAGAAAACAAGTCTTCTGCCATTCAGGGTTTGGATGGTTGCTCTCACTTCAGGGGTATCATAGATCCTCAGTGATGTGCTCTCAGCTCAATTACATTTTTTTCCTTCTCCAAACTACAGAAAGAAAAAGGTCTGATAAAACTTGATGATATCAAAGTCCCATCGCAGAAGCTGGTTTACACCTTGACCATTCCTGAGGCATCAGTGAAAGACACAGGGGATTATGAATGTACTGCACGGCATGCAACCAAGGAGGTTAAGGAAAATAAGAAAGTAGTCATTACAGTTCATGGTATAGTCTGATTTTAGTGTCCAAAATTATTAATGCATTGGAAAACACCATTCTTGAAAAATGTTGCATAGTTGTTGTTTATACAAGGCTTTTTCATTTACAGACAAAGGCTTTGTTCACCTGGAGCCTCAGTTTAGCCCTCTGGAAGCTGTCAACCTGCATGAAGTCAAAAACTTTGTTGTTGATGTGCAGGCTTACCCAGCACCAAAAATGTACTGGTTGAAGGATAACGTGACTCTGATTGAAAATCTTACAGAGATTGTTACTAGTTCCAACAGAGTCCAGGAAACAAGGTAAAAAACCTTCTGACCCTTGCTTTACTGTGCTAACTTGAGTTCCTCCCCCAGAAACCTGGGCACTGCTCCTGCTCTCTCCTTCCACCTCAGTTTGTTGCTTCTTCCTCAGTGGCATTTAAAAATCATTTATTTGTTTTCTATTCTAAAGGGCAGTACCTAATTTACTACTTCTTACTCCCTTCATAACATCAACCTCTTCACTCCCTTCAACATGTCTCCACACCAATAATTTCTAGCTATTTCCAGTAAACTTTTGGCTTTGTCAGGTCCTTGCAGAAAATAACTAAGTGCACTCCTTTCTCAGTTGTATATTGATAGTTATTTACCACTTGAGTAATGACTTTAGTTAAAGGCATGCTAGAAATGCTAAATGTCACTATGTGATAATCTCCACATAACCAGATTACATGTTGCACTGAAGTGAATTTTTTAATGCCTGCTTTAAAAATGCAAACAAAACCGTGCTTTTCTGCAGGTTTCAGAGTATTTTAAAATTGATCCGGGCCAAGGAAGAAGACAGCGGATACTATACTTTGGTTGCTGAAAATGAAGATGAGATCAAAAGATACACTTTCTCCTTGCTCATACAAGGTGAGGAGCCCCAAAGCCTTGCCAACGAGAGTTAACGCCACACAGCAAAGACTTGATCCACTTACACACTGGATTGCCTGGAGTATGGATATGAAAAGGGCGTGAACCAGGGTGTGCAGAGGAGCGTGTGTGTGTATGTTAGTCCCTGGAGCTCTTCTATGCTGATCCTGGCTTTCACTTCTGCACTGGCCTTGAGCCAAAAAGAAAGTTCATCCTCCAGGCTAAGTTATTCCAGCTGACAGCAGGACAAGAGCTCATTTAATATGACATGAGGACGTGGCATAACTGCAGCACTTCCTCCTCATGGCTCTAGCCTAGAATCCACTCTGTCCTCTGGGAGATAAGCACCTTCTGAATGAGTCTGGGTCTGTAGCTCTTGCTAAGCTGTTGGCCAAACAGCACCTATACTGCTTTGAAATTTGAAGCTGTTTTTTTTTTGTCGACATTGACAAATAGTTTAACAAACTCCTGACTCCCTCCCAGTTCCAGCTCTGATCTCAGCCCTCGTGGATGATCATCATGGCTCTGCAGGTGGGCAGACAGTGAGATGCTTGGCAGAGGGGACCCCACTTCCCGATGTGGAATGGCTGGTTTGCAAGGACATTAAAAAGTAAGAGGAATGGGTGCTTTCTTACCTAAAATATTACTTATATCCTCCATTAGCTTAACGTAGTAAGTTACTGTACCATGTTTTCCTCATCAAGAGCCAGTAACTTTTAGATAATTTTTATTTCTTTTTAGAGGCATATTGCTTATATTTCAAGTACCCTTCCTTTGACATCCTATAGGAGAAGAAATAATGCATCAGTTCAGGAGGTTTCTCTCATAAAATCTTTCTGTTCAATAAGCCGACTCTGTGGATTTCACAGTCCCAGGTTGAGTAAGGATCTTGAGAAGTAGCTGTCCCTCCATTCAGGGAGGTTTTTTTTCTTTCCTGGAAAGTTCAGTCTGCCTCATTAGCACTCTTGTGTGTTTCTAAATTTTCACCTGTAATTATTCTCCCCTAATTATAATTTTCACCTTCAAGGTATTTTAGACATGTGGAGTGATTGCTCCCATTTTTGTTAATTCCAGTCTGACTCTTTCTGCGTTCTACTGGAAAGCTGCTTTTTTCCCTGGGGTATTATTCAACAGGGAAGGGGAGACCATGCATGGAAGAAGACTAGGAGGCTGTGTTCTGCTCTCCTTGTGTTAAAACCTCTGCCTACTGGGATCGTTGTCCTCCTAGCACTGCCCCTGGGAGACTTGTCCAGTGCTAAGGATTCCAGGAGAACTAGAGATCCGTCCAGTACCATAGCTTCATGGGATAAACAGTGACACCAAGGTCTAATTCTGCCAGACCTGCTGGGCTGTGTTGTTAGGCCCTCCAATTGACAGCAGTAAGGAGGATCAGAAGGCAAATTATTTTGAGGGAAGAAGCTGTAGGTTTTTCACAGAGGCACTGTAAAGAATTTCTGGTCCTTAAAAGGATTGTTGTCAGAAGAAATTTGCAGGGAAAGGTAATTCTTGTTCTGTTTACTCTTATTTATCCATGCCTACACCCAACGCCCATTTCTCCCATTGTTCTTCTCTGCAGGTGCAGCAATGACACCTCATGGACCCTTTTGACTAACAATATCTCTGATATACACATGGAAGCCCACCTTGATGAGAAAAATATGGTGGAAAGCCAGGTGACCTTCCAGAAGGTAGAGGAAACCCTGGCTGTGCGATGTGTGGCAAGGAATGACCTTGGTGCCGTTACTCGAGAACTGAAGCTTGTGGCTCCCAGTGAGTTCACTTTGTCCTTCTGTGAAATTACAGCAGCCAGCTTGACCCTGTTCTAACACATCCCAGTTTAGTCTTAATGGATAAAGATACGAATTGCTGTAGATAAATTAAAATTGATTTTTTTTCCACCATGGGACTTCTGAGGATGAGACATTTTACAGGTCTTTATGGTGGATCTGGTTTTTTGCTTATGTGGTTACACAATTCATTTTACCATTTTATTGCCACTGGCTATGGGATGTTCTTCTAGACAATTTGCATTTGGTTTTGATACAGGAAGGCAGAGCAGCTCTGGGCTTGGAAAGACTTTACAGACACCAGCCTCAGGAACTGTTCCTGCCGCTTCTGTAGGACACAGGAAGTGTGGTGATAGGGGAGGTGGATGTCTTACGTGTGTGTGATGTTCCTTATGGCTCAGGAGGAAAATACGGTCCATCTTTTTACTCCACAGCCTTGCGATCAGAGCTAACGGTGGCTGCTGCCGTCTTAGTGCTGTTAGTGATTGTGATAATTTCACTGATTGTCCTGGTCATCATATGGAAACAGGTAATGTAGTAAAGTATTTCAGTTTGGATGCTGAACCCTGCTGGGTTTTGATCTGCTCTAAAATCAGGCACAGGACTAACAATTGGTTTTGCATTCAATGTGCTCTGCAGAAGCCGAGGTATGAGATTAGATGGAGAGTCATTGAGTCTATCAGCCCTGATGGCCACGAGTACATTTATGTGGACCCAATGCAACTGCCTTATGACTCCAGATGGGAGTTTCCTCGAGATGGGTTAGTGCTTGGTAAGTTTTCTGTAAGGGACTCTCCTCACTCTGTGGCGAGAAAGACATTTAATGACCACACTGACGTCTCTACTACCAGGATTTGCAAAGGAAGCTATGGCCACAAAGTCCAGAGTCTCTCTGTGTTTGTCTGTCCTCCTCAGTTCTCCTTCCTGATCATTGTCTTCTTCTACAGTGTCATCAGCCCTGAGGTCCTTGTGTTAGTGTCTCCTGTTCCTCCGTTCCAGCTCTTCTCCAGGTGCCCCGGCCACAGTGTCCACTCCCACGTGGCTTAGGGGGACACCCTCAGCATTAAATGCCCTTCTCAATAATCACTTCTGCTAAGGCATCCACAAGAAGGACATCAGTATTTTTTATTTGCAAGACATTTATATATCTATGTGCAGAGGCCAAGAATCTGCAAGTAGTTATGTAGTTTTATTAAAAGTATTCTAAAAATTATTAATCCATGCCATGCACATATCAATGCTGAGTAACTGCATATTTTTGTGGTTACTGTCCTTCTTCCTTCCCCTTCTGCTTTCTTGCTTTGTTATTCCTCGTTGGAATTTATACAGAATTCAGTCATAATTGCTTCCTAAACGCTGGCCCAGTCTGTCACTTGTAGCAATTGAAATTGTAATGATTATAGAAAATTTTAATGTTCTATCCAGGTAGTGCTTTAAACATACAAGGCTTCTCTCTCTTGGAGATAGCTGTGCACCAAATTGTATCACAAAATACAGGAGAAGAAGATGAAATATGTCTTTTGTTTGATATATTTCAAGACACAGACTCCCCTGGTGTAGTTCTTCACCATCACAGAGAAAGAGCTGATGATAATTCTTGGAAGAAGCAAGACGAAAATTTCTGGTTCAGGAACACTATCCTGTAATTAAATTCATGTTGCTAATTGAAGACTAGAGGAGGGTGGATGTTTTATGGAATTATTTTATTACAACCCAGACTTTAATTATATGCCTAAATAGGATTTGTCAGATCTGAGTTGTTAAAGACCACCACTGTGACTTTGTCTCCCTCTGACTCATGAGCACTTGCCTGCCTCAATGCCTTCTTGTTCACGAGTATATTCAGAATAGTCAGTCCTTTAAAACCCAATGCTCCTTTTAGCAATCTGGATTGCACAAGCACTTTTCTTGACACACTTACCTGCTGGCATATTAAATGCTTTCTGGTGAGGGTGAACCTCTTTTTTTTCCCTGAGGCTGGTAATTCTGCTTTGTGTGGATTTTCTCATATCTAAGTGGGAGATGACAGCAAAGCAATTACACCTTTAATTCAGGGAGGCTTTGAAGCAGGTTGCGAACCCATTTTGGCTCAGCCAGATGAGTATTTCCCATCCTAGCTGTGTAAGCCAGCTGGCATTTATTTGTTTTTTCTAGCCAGTAGTGCCTGGAGTGCGGTGCCGCGTTAAACGCCAATTCTGAACGTTGTCTGGATGGAGCTTCAGTTGATAAATTTGGGTTACACTGCAAATTTCCCTTTGCAGTCCCTGCTCCACAGTGTATGTAGAGCACTGCTGTTTAAAGCGCTCAGTAGCAAGTCCAGGAGATGTGTACCAGAAAGAACAAGGCAGTAATGCCATGAGCTGTTAGAACACCATCGCCTTCTCCTGGCTCTGCTGAGAAGTGGTGAGGTCCCAGCAGGACCTGGACCTCCTCCTCCTGCTGATACAGCAGAGAGCAGGGCCTTCTGAGAAATGAGGTCCAAGTGCTGCTGCTCAGGATCCTGGGGTGGCTGTAGAGAGACAGCAGAATTGCTCTCACTGCTTTCCAGCAAGCCACTCGTTTGTCCTGGTGACTTTAATAAAATGAAATGCTGGTCTGATAGAATCAGACCTGTGCCCATCTGCAAAAGGCAAGTTAAGATTCAAGTCACACAGCGCTTAGAGATGTAGTACCCAATTTCATGAGTCTAGAATCTGGATGTAAATTATAAAGCTTGACACTTGTTTGGCTTTTAATATAGACCAATTAAAACTTACGGTTTAATTTGGAGTGGGCTGATTATCCCAGGTCAATTTTGTCCAAAGAAGCATCCAGTTGAGATGGCTGCATCCGGAAAAAATTCACAGACTTTACCTTTGTGTCCTCTGAGCAGAAGAACAGCACCTCTCTGTCAGGGGCAGCAGATAAGCCCTATGAATGGGTACAGCAGCTGAAATAGCCACCGTTCCTCCACTAGTCTGCGGGGCCTTGAGCTGCTGCTCTGTCTGCACAGTCCCTCTGTGGTGGTGAAGCAGTGCTGCTCCTTCAGCGAGCAGATCACAACAGTGCCTTTTTACTGAGAAAAGTTAACTCACACTATCATTTTGAGCTTCAGTGAAGCACTTTTGTAGAATGTGATGGCATTACAGATGCCTCCAGTTCTTGAGCAGTTAGCTCCCACCTGGCTCCAAATTTCAGATGTAAAAGACATGGGGCTTGGGCTACATCTGCAGAGAGGGTTGAAAAGGGGAAATAGCAGTGATGGCTCCCTGCCACTCCGGAAGTGCTCTCACTGTCTACACGTGCACCCCGGCCCGACAGAGGTGATGGAGATGTGTGCCTTGTGCTCAGCTGACAATATGGCTTTGGGGAGGAACTGGCTTATGAAGACAAGAAGATCAAGGAGCATCAGCAAATGCCATCACATTCTGAAAGGCTGCATCCTGCCATATGGCTCCCAGACCTTCAGTCTGAAAAGTTTCAGAGGCCAAATTTCAAACTCAGGTTGTTTGAATTAGTCTGAAATTTAGTGGGAAGCTTTCTCACATCCTGATTGGGAAGGATAACCTTTGGAGCACAGGAATCTTGAAAAGAAATCACATAGTTTCTGTGGGCATGACAAACTGTGCTGTCATAGTCTTGGAGAGGTTCATCAGTGTTAACTCAGCAAAGTGTTCTTTAACCATTTCTCATGCTTGTTAATGATGTAGATATCGTTTGGCTGGAAATTTTCTTTCAAAAATATGTATACAATAAAAGTGGGGGCGGTAGCTAGGGGATAACAGAAACATATGGCATTGCATGCCAGATAACACCTTCAGAAGTGTAAAAGGTGACAAGTTCAAAGTGCAAATCAATGTCAAAGACAAAATGCTGTATATCTCAACAGTAAAAGTCACTATTTATTCTTTCTGTGCTGAAAGTTAAAAAGTAACAAAATAAAAGAGATGGCTTGTCAGGCATATGATTATATTCTGGCATCTGGAATTCACATACAGGTTTTTTCACTAAGTGTTGCCTTGATGAACTTGGTCTTTGATGCAGAAGCTATGAAATATAGTATTTTGGAGTATACTTGTGCAGTTTGTATTTCTCTACAATCTCAATCTGTACACAATTCTTCTGCAGACTGTATCCATATTAGAACACAGGATATATTAATCTAAAATTTTTGTCTAAATTGATTTGTGGAAAGAGTAAGGGGTGTATAAACACTAGCTGTTTCATTACAGCACTTGGAAATTTGCAATACAATTTATTCCAACAGATGAAACACACTCGTACATTAAACTTCAGAGAAGTTTCCCCTCGTATGTGATCAACATGTATTTCAGCTTCTTGCAGACATGAAATGGTCCTGCCTGCCTGTCTATGTCCGAATGTGCTGTTGATGTACTTTAGTCCATTTTACTGCTAGGTGTACCCAGCATTGTATAATAGACCAAAAATACAGCTGAGGGATCCAACTCAGATTTGTAACTCAGGAACACAACTCTATTGTAATCAGGTGCTGACTGAAGCAGAGAGGTCAGCTTAAGCCTAGGACAAACCATGATTAGACAGGATGAAGTGAAGATGGCAGGGCACAGGAAGAGATGAATTTGAATGAGTTGAGCTTCCAGGTGCAGGTGTGCTCCTGATATATGCTTGCTTCTTTTTAAGAATTGTACTTCATGACAGCTTTTCATACCAGCTTTTTCTGATTAGCAACAACACTAATAACTAGTGGTCTGGCTAAGAGAATGTGTCCTTTCCACACAAGAATCAACTCAGAGAGGAATGGAGGCAGGAAAGGAGCTGAATTGCTGTTCCTTTCTGAAATAAATAATGCTCTCTGTTGTGTTCAGGTCGGATCCTTGGTTCGGGTGCATTTGGAAAAGTAGTTGAAGGGACTGCATATGGATTGAGTCGCTCTCAACCGGTGATGAAAGTAGCTGTGAAAATGCTGAAACGTAAGTTGTCGCGATTACATTTCCCAAGCCAGGTAGGGCATGTTCCCATAGGGTTTTTCAAACATTGCTTGTTTCTAAATTAATTCCTAATAGCTAAAGTTGAAGGTGAATGGTGAAATGACTTAAATTTAAAATTACATATTAGATCACTTTATGGCATTTTAAGCCGGAAAGTACCCAGGGTTTTTAAAACATCCAAAGTTTAGGTTTAGCTGAGCAGCCACAATAACTCAACAAGTATTGAGAAAGGTAAAATAACTGTGAATATCTGTGAACAAATGAAAGCTACACAACAAAGGAGAAAGAGGCAGGTCTTGTGAGAGAATCTTAAATTCGCTGAAGATTTCCTGGTTCATGAGAATGGAGAATCTGATGCAGTGATTCTGGAGGAACCATGGGGAACTTGCTTGTGTTGAAATGAACAGCTTGTAGAGTGTCTCTGTGCCACGTGGGCAACCCACTGCACCCCTGGAGAGGGACAGACAGACTGGGTCAGCTACTGAGCTGCATCAAGTGAGTCCTTTATTAATCATTTGTGACTCCTCTCCAGGTCTTAAGAAAGACACTTATCAAGTAAATTATACAGTCTTCTTCAAGAAACCATGGTAGCAATGCTCCAATGAGGCAAGCAAGGAGATATTGTTTGTTACTATGAAAAAGGGAACTGCTCCCACTGAGTGGCTAACGTGTTTTTTCAACAGCTACAGCTAGATCCAGTGAAAAACAGGCACTCATGTCTGAACTGAAGATAATGACACATCTTGGCCCCCACCTGAATATTGTGAATCTGCTTGGAGCTTGTACAAAATCAGGTGGGTTTAGCTGACAAAAAAAAAGGTTTGCTGTGGTGTTGTCATTTACTGCTTAACAAGGACACAGATTTCAAGTAAAGGATTTAACAATAAATACTAACAAATACAGGTTCACAAACCTGCTCGATATTTGGTAATAGTTGTAGTCTTAACTTAGTAGATAAAATGTATTAACTCACAATACTTTTTATATTTTATATTCTATTTTCTACTATTTTGGGAGCCTTTTTGTGTTTGTTTTTGTTTTTGTTTTTGTTTTTGAAAGACCCCACTCATTAATGCATAATTTTGCTTTATTTTAACAGGTCCTATTTACATCATTACTGAATACTGCTTTTATGGTGATTTGGTGAACTACTTGCATAAGAACAGGGATAATTTCCTGAACCGACATCCAGAGAAGCCAAAGAAAGATTTAGATATCTTTGGGATGAACCCTGCTGATGAAAGCACAAGAAGGTAGGGAAAAAAAGGGAAAAAAGAAATACATGACTTAAGGATTTAAGTCGTTATTAACCCTTATTTCATTACTTTCATTCATTGGTTTAAAACTTTCCGTAATTTTTCTCATTAGACTTTTACTTACTGGGTTTCATAGATCTGGGAAGGTTTCAGACCTTTTGTTCAGTCTCCCTGACATGTGTCCCAGATTCATGTTTCCTGTATGTAGAGATGCCTGCAGCCCGAGGACCATTCTGAGTTTTCCATAGACATCCTGATGTCCCAAAGAAGATTTTTATTAATAAATCACAGCCCAGTGTTTCTTTTTTTTTCTGTAAAAACATCCTTTTGTCTCTACACATCCAAGTTTTAAAAGTAAAGTGCATCTGCCTGTTTCCTTGTTTCCATGCTTGGGGGATTTCCACTGTCTAAAACCCTTTCCCTTCAAACAACCTGGGAGAGCTTGTTCTCCAAGCTCAAGTGCTCTCCTTTACCTACTGATGGCTTAGCCAATCTCAATAGTTTCCTTACAGTTAATGTTCATCCAATAGCTTTTTCCAGATGATGGTTGAGGAAGTTTGTCATCATATATTCAGCAATAATGTAATGACATAAAATTAGCCAGGATTTAGAAGGTGAACAGAGATTCATTCAAAAATAGATCAACTGACTTGATAGTTGAGTACGGCCAGGACTATTCATCTGGGCATGGGTTTGTTCAGCAGGATGGGATTTGACGCGAACTGTCTGGGTGAATAAATTATATCTATCATTTGGAATACCTTGAGCTAAAAGCCCTGGGTAGTGATACTTGAGTTCAGTGGGATTTTGGGAAATAATGCAATACATGGTTACATACCTGACTGTTGACAAAAGCCTAAGTTTGAAGTGCTTGTGTTTGACTACAGTAAAACACAGTAACATGAACTAATAAGTGATGTTTATGTTATATACGTGATACATGGTAATGAGCTTTCTCTGTATATTCCCTATGAAGAAGCCAGCTCCTATATTTCACAGCAATTCAATGGTACACCAAAGTGAACTGTTGGATATGCAGGATGATGTGACAAGGAAGTCACTAGGTGATATTCTTGTATTTTTTTCCAATTTCAGCTATGTGATATTATCATTTGAAAACACTGGAGAATACATGGACATGAAACAAGCTGATACCACTCAGTATGTGCCAATGTTGGAAAGGAAGGAGGGATCTAAATATTCTGATATTCAGAGATCTGTGTATGATCGGCCTGCTTCATATAAGAAGAAATCCATGTCAGGTAATGTAGAACTGTTCCTTCTGCATATATCATTGATACAAATGTCTCTTGCATAAACACATATCTTACTTTTCCCCTCTAAATGGACGTAAACTGCTCAGCTCTGTTCAGCAAGTGTGGCAGCATAAGCTATAAGCTAAAAGCTTATGGCTGTGTTCTTCTGTTGTGCCCTGGGGATAGGAGTGCTTGTTGCTGGAGGAGAAGGGGTCCAGTTGTGTATCTGCTTTTGTGCTGAAATGCTGGGAGGTTGTGCAACGGGGCTGTAGGCACTCTCTGGAGGCAGTGGTTTTATCAATCTTGTAGTTTGAAGGATTTTGAGCAATAGCAATGACCAATAATAATAGTAATTTATTTTGTTCTGTTTCCACTTACATTTCACATTAACTGACACTTACCAAATGCAGAACACTCCCAAATACCTTCCTGGATTATGTAATGAAGATAATGACTGCATCCCATTCCCTATCCCTGCTCTCAGAAACCAAATATGCTTTTCTTTAAAAACAGACACCATCACTTCTGCCTCTAGGCCTCAGAAACTGAACCATATCCAGTTCCAGATTTACAGGGCAGCCTAATGTACTCATGTTGTGCTCTAGGACAGTCGGGAAAAATGAATCACTAAATTTTGACTGTTATTTTCCTGACATTTTTCATAACAGAAATGAGAACTGTTGCCATAGAATTCCTGATACTTTTTGCTGGTATTGGATTAGTCCCAGTGAATACTTCCTGGGAAACAACAGTTTCAGCAAAAGTAAATGGATAAGAATGTACATGTACACACAAAATCCTAATGCAGGCTTCACCTCTAAATTAATATTTTTGTACCACACACTGCACAAACAACCTGTGTGACATTCCAGTAAGCCTTTTTAACTTTAATTTTTTCTGCAGTTCCCAGGGGAAAAAATTCCAGACAGGAGAAAACCCAAAACCTTTTTTTAATTACTGGATGTTTTGAAGAATGCAGCATGTATCAGTGACTGATGCAGACATTAAAAGTGGTTAGTTATTATGAAAAGACTGTTTTGGTCATGGTACTCTGCTAAAATCATCAACTCAGAATCGCGATAGGTAGGGGAAGATGGATGCTACTTCACGCTCCACAGCAAAACCACATTTTCCTTCTTTTTTCAATAGAATCAGAAGTCAAAAACCTTCTTTCAGATGACAGTTCAGAGGGCCTCAGCCTACTGGATTTGCTGAGCTTCACCTACCAGGTTGCACGGGGAATGGAATTCTTGGCTTCTAAAAATGTAAGTAAATGAAAAAGTAAGTAAAATGGAATAGGGTATAAAAATGTTTTCTTCTCCAGCTATGGGTTTTAGTTCAGATTTTGAAGATATGACACAATATAATACTCTTTCTGGAGATATAGACAGCTTTATCACTTACCTGGAAGTGGAGATCGTCATGGTGGGAAAAATCAAAGCAGCAGTCTGTCCTCTTCTCCTGCTGCATCCTGTGACATTGCTGGAGTCAGGGTGCCAGAGAGGGTGGAGGATCAAGGCAGGGTCTGGGTGAAGGGTCCGTACAGTCACAGACCAACGTGGCCAGGATCATAGACATTAGTGCAGGGTGGGTAGAATGGGAAGGGGTGGCATCACTTTTGTCTACTCCCCACTACGATGTATCCACGGGAGACCTCGCTGGTCCTGAGGGCTGGTGCCTCCCTGCCTCTGCCAGCAGGGCAATACAGGTGCTAGTTTAGTAGAAGGTCTTGTTAGAACTGCGCCCAGAAAGTCAACCCTTTTGAAAAGGAGCTGGCCCTCATGGAATTAGCATGTCCCTGAGCAATTTACTTTTCTTCCATACAGTGTGTGCACCGTGACTTGGCAGCTCGTAATGTCCTCCTGGCTCAAGGAAAAATCGTGAAGATCTGTGACTTTGGGCTGGCTAGAGACATCATGCATGATTCCAACTATGTCTCCAAGGGCAGTGTATGTACTTAATCTCCCAAGCTCTGCTTTAACTGAAACGAGAATTGTCAGTTTAAACGCTGTTTCATGTTCTTGCCATTCCGTGTTGGTTACACTAATTGACCGTTGGGATGAATGCTCCTTGGAACAATTTTTCTTCAGTTCATTAATTCCTGTAACTTTTCCAACTCTGTTTTAAAGCCAAAAAGTACACGTTTAGTACTTCACAGTCTTACATTTTTAACACAAGTTTTGTGACTGAATAAATTACTAAGGAACTCTCAAATGATGACATATCAGACTTAGTCCAGCAGTGCCAGATTTTGCATCATGCCTTCAGTCAGCATGGTCATTTGCTAGTGATAAAATGAATACAGTTATGGCTTAATTAGTTTTTGTGGGGAGTAACTTGCAGCACTGCTTATAATCCTGATACCTCTGTGTTAAACTGAATTAAAAATATACACTAACAAGGCTAACACAACTTTTCTTATAGAAAGAGGTTATTTCTGGCTATCAAATAACTGTAATGGTAAACATTTCTCTAATGACTAATCTGTATGTTTGGGGTTCCTTTCTTTTTATTACAGACTTTCCTCCCAGTAAAATGGATGGCACCTGAAAGTATTTTTGACAACCTGTATACAACATTAAGTGATGTCTGGTCTTACGGTATTCTGCTGTGGGAAATATTTTCTCTTGGTATGTACTGTGGATATTTTTTTATGTGTAGTGATTCAGTTTTTTCAGTTCAAACTGTTGTACATGAAGTATTTCAAATTCTACATAGAAAAACATATGTGTGAAATCCTCTGTAAGTTGTTCTTCTGTATGGGATTTCTAATTCCAGTGTTAGGTGCGAAGTGAAATGTCCATGCTCTCCCAAAGTTTAGTTTTTGTTTTGTGGGTTTTTTTTGGAGTTGTTTTTCAAGATACTTTTTTTTCTAGAAAACTAAAAGAACTGAGTGAAAACCTTTTGTGGAAAAGTATTGGTGTGTCATGACAGGATTGATTTTCTGTCTAATATGAGGAGGAACATGTTTCTCCCTAGCAAAAGGGTGCCTGTGGCTGCGTTGAAAGTGCTCAGCAGCTGGTTTGAAACAGTCTCTTCATACACATTTCAAAAGAGCTTGTCTTAGTCCCATTACAGAATGAAAATAAATGTCAGTCTTCTGGGGACACTGATTTCTCATTTCCAGTTCAGCACTGTTCACACAGTTGTTTTATGGCAGCATGAAGTGGTTATGACAATATATAGCAGCTACAGACAATGTGCAGTTCCCAGCTGGGAACAGCCTGGCTCTTTCCTCAGCCTCATTAATTAGCCTCCTGGAAGGGTGGATGGCCTGCTCCAGCAAGGGTGCTTTGCCCACATTTGCTCTCAGCAGAATTAGCCATGCCTGTATGGTATCTACTGCTGCCCCACGGCAACCCCAAGCCTAATGTTCTTTTCTAGAATAAGTTGTCACATAACTGCTTCTCATAAAATAACAGTTGCACCACTATTTATGGTATTGATTACTGTAATCTCTGGGCATCATGGGATCCTGTAAATATCCATTCCCTGACATCCCTGAGAGGCATGGGAGTGCTGTTGGATAGCTCAGGAACTGAGGCACACCTAAGCCTGTACTTCACTGCCCTACCTGTGTAGAAGGTTCTGAAGCCCAGTTTTATGTGTGAAAATCCTGCTTTTGAAAAGGCTGAGGTTTCTGAAGTAGTATTATAATATGCCTCCTCCTTCTGAGGAAAATTCTTCTTTCTTGGAAAGCAAAACATATCCTCAGCAGTGTTTAAGAAGGCCAATTTTAACATCTTATTACCATGCTGACTTGAGCTTGAATGACCCTTTTACACAACAGCAACAACTGAGCATGAGTGCAGTGATGTCTCTGTGCTGCCGCCCCAAATGATCAGTTACTATGTCAGCTCAGGGGCCGAGTCCAAACTTTCTGACAATCCATGCACCTGACATGTGAACTGTTGTCTAAAGCCAGCTGCCCAGCTGGGACGACTTGGGTATGGAGGGGACTCGCACCAAGGCTTTGCCCTTGCAGCCAGGATGCGGTGCGTAACTCACGCCATGTCACTGTCAGCTGTCCTACAGGTGCCAAGGGCAATAATGCTGGACAGAGCAAGTGTCCTGGCTAAGTTCTCACAGAAGGGCAGTGGCAGGGCAGAGCCATGGCCTCAGCTATGCCAAATACAGGCTGATGATCTGATCCAGGTATCATCCAATCTCTGTCCCCAGTACGTTCTATAAACACTCTAAAGGTATTTTTTTCCGAGTAGTACCTAGTTCAGTCTTTCCTAGCCAATGTTTCACACTAGGGTTAATGTCATCAAGACAATAGCTCTGATGTGAAACATTAGCTAGGAAAGGATCATTTTGATGTCATGTTAAATTAGAGTGTTAATAGTTCTTGACATGAACTGCAAGACAGTATATGGGAACTCTGCATGGATAGTCAAGTAGAGAATAGTACTTTTACTTCTCTTTTATTTGCAGGTGGCACACCATATCCTGGCATGATGGTTGATTCTACTTTCTACAATAAGATCAAGAGTGGATACCGAATGGCCAAACCCGACCATGCTACCAATGAAGTGTATGTGTGCATTTGGCTTTTCTACACCTGGCCAGTACCACAGAATTTTGCTTTAGTTTCTGTTTGGTTACTGGTGTTCCTTTACCAGGTGGTTAAATTGGTTTCCATCTTACCTGCAGGTATGAGATTATGGTGAAGTGCTGGAACAGTGAACCAGAGAAAAGACCTTCTTTCTACCATTTGAGTGAAATTGTGGAGAGCTTGTTGCCTGGAGAGTACAAAAAGGTTTGCTCTTTGTAATTTTCTGTGTGTTTTCTGTATACTGTTTCAGAGGAAATTATAAGCATTGTTGCAGCCACGAGAGCCATGAGCACATCCTAACTGGCACATCCTAACCTATGTGAATTATGTGATTAGGATGGGGACATTGCATGTTCAGTTTCTTCATTCGAGCTTATTGAGAGAAGCATTTCTGCAATATTGACTGGAAAGCAGAACTCTCCATTTCTAATTAAATCTACCAACTCAATTTTTCTACTGGAGAATTAGTTTTATATATTTTCATAGGCAGTAAAATAGTTCCAAGAAAGGGTCTTCTTGGTCTATGTGTGTAATCTCCCTGTCTTCTTCTTTGTACCCTGACATAAGCAAGTTTTCCCCTCATACTTCCAGATAGCTCTGGACAAGCTGTGCCTGTCCCATCATTAAGTGTTTCATTTTTCCCACCTAACTTAACTCTCTTCTCTCTCTCCCTACCCTTCTTTCACATTTATTTGTCTGCTTTGTGCTGCCACATCTGCTCCCACTTCATCTAAAACCTACGTGTCACCTCTCCCTCCAAAGCAACTGAAGATTCTGGGCTTCTCTATCCAGTGTTGCTGCTCCTAGGGCAGAATGTTTGCTAGGCTGATGAATCACAGCTGCCCATCTGAAGAAAGGCAGCCTTAGTAAATAGCATCTAATGAGGGGGTTGAAATTAATATTTCCAGAGCTATGAGAAGATTCATCTGGACTTCCTGAAAAGTGATCACCCAGCTGTCACACGCATGAGAGGGGACTGTGACAATGCTTACATTGGTGTAACCTACAAGAACGAAGACAAACTAAAGGACAGGGAGAGCGGATTTGATGAGCAGAGGCTGAGTGCTGACAGTGGATACATCATCCCCCTGCCTGACATTGACCCCGTTTCTGAAGATGAGCTTGGCAAAAGAAACAGACACAGGTAGGTGCAGTTTACAGATCCTGTAGCCCACAGTCACCATTTGGGATCATGTTTGTCAATGTCCATTAACACTTTGCAGCATCCTACTCTGTAAATGGTTTCCTTAGCTCTATTGAAACTACTTATTGGGGGAGTCCCTTATAAATATGGTAGTATTACTGGCCATAGTGTTTTCAATGAGAAAAACCTAATTTTGTCTGTTTTGTGATCGCCAGGGGAAGGGGGCTGCTGATAGGGTGCTCCTCTGTGTCTCTGCAACTCCCAGGTTAGCTTGGCCAAGTCACAGTGGCTGTCTGGTGGTTCTGTGGGCACATTTTGCAACATATCATGCCTCCACAGCACAACACCTTGGAGCTTCATATGAGATTTCAGAGGATTGATTTGTTCCGTATGAGACCAATTCCAAAATTTGGGAGAAGTTGTTCATAATACCTTCTGTGGTATAGTTTTCTATGAAAGCAGGGTATTCAGGACTTTTTACTTCTCTCTTGTCAGTTTGCATGATCAATACACAATGCTGTGTGGCCCTAATTGTGACTGTTGGAGGTCTAATTTAGCACTTAATTCATAGAATATAGAATCAGCAAGCTAGAAACTTTTTTTTTTTTTGCGTTATTGTAGAGGGGGAAGAATGAAGTCTCTAAGAAGCACTATTCAAATTAAGATCTATTACCTCTCTCTGTTACTCTTATTTTACTGTCTGTTACTGTTATCTTATTTTCACCTGACCTCCCTAGATTTATCTAAGTGACCTATTGTCATAGCAGTGTCAAAACTATTTCTCCAACAAGTTTCTGGCTGAAGGTGCTTGGAGAAACATATGAACAACCTGCTCTTCTGAATTCCAAGGTGGTTCACTACTTTTGATATACGAGATATGTCATGTCCTAAGAAACTGGTGGTCAGAGTCCCCTAGCATTGCACCACGGGTCAGAAAGATCTGGGGAGTTAGTGTTCACTTGAGCTAGAGACCAGAGTACTTACCCAGCCACATTCACCATGTACCTTATCTCTGAGATATTTGTCTCTTCCAGTTCACAGACATCTGAAGAAAGTGCCATTGAAACTGGTTCCAGTAGCTCTACCTTCATCAAGAGAGAGGACGAGACCATTGAGGACATTGACATGATGGACGACATTGGGATCGACTCCTCAGACCTGGTGGAGGACAGCTTCCTGTAACCCCACGGACACCTTCCAGCCCTGCACACGGGGAAGCTTCCCGTGCTGGCTACAGACTTCTGCTCCACAGAGAAAACCACTTTATTGCAGTGTCAAGGATGTGAAGAGGAGGTGGATTTGTAGAGGGGAGCTCCCAGCAACGGGCAGAGGAATCAGCCTGAGTATGAATGAAAGAGACATGTCGAAGATGAATTTTTTTAGTGTTGCTTCTTGCAGTACTTAAGTAGCATCTCAGTGTTGTTTGCCATTCGAACTGGTAGGAGGATGAAGGGAAAGGCCACAAACAGACCAGTTTTGTGTTTCAAGGGCATTCATATGACTTTGATGGATCAATTTTCCACTGCAGCAATACTTCATCATTGTAATTATGTAAATAACTGTCTACTCAAGGATCTTTCGAGATGCACATTGAGCATATGGCATGGATTTTAGAAGAGATCACTCATGAATTTTGTGTACTTCCTCCCTCAATCTCAATGTCAGCTGCTGTTGAACTATCATGTGAATTGAAGAACATGCAAAAACCACTTTTGGACCAAGAAGGTCTGAAACCAGAAGGGACTGACTGGTACTATAAAACATGTTACTTTTTACCATTAATGCAAGTAAAGGGGAATAATAATGATAATAATAATAATGATAATTAAAAGTCAGTCTATAATAGGTGTTAGAAACCTAGTAAGTCTTTATTAACTATAGAAGATAGCTGTTTTCAAGATAATACTACTACTGTTTTCAGTAACACTAAATGTATATTTTACAATTCATTGTCCTTCAGTAAAAGCACAATATCAAAAAACTTTTTAAGTGCAGGGGAAAAAATTCTGACCTAAAAATTTTTATGAAACAATTCTTTTTTTTTTTTGTTATACACAGTATAGTAATTGTTCTGGTTAGCTAAAACTACTTTAACATGAAGAAAAAATTTAAGATTTTGTTTTCTGTCATGAGCTGAGCAGCTTTTCTAATCAGATATATTAGAAGCAATTAATTTTCCTCTGATTAAGTGAGTTTCTAAAAAGTTAAAAAAATTTTATGCCAGATTTCCAAGATGCTGGAGAATGGAAGATTATGATAAAACACTAGCAATATCCCATTATTAGTGGTTTTTTTGGTACTCAAAAGAAACCTTATCCTGGGGTTAACTGTGAAGAATTGATTTGATATTTGAACTATTCAAGGAATAAAGACCTCTCATCTAGCCTGGAACTTGAGTTCAAATAAGGAGAAAAAATTCTGCAGCAAATATTCTTGTCTTAGTTTTCAGGCTTAAACAGAAACAGAAAGCTCTATTACCTTTCCAGACTGTAACTACAAAAGGTAATTGCTTCCAGGAGAGTTTTTTGGAAGAAGGTGCATGAAAACGAACCTGCTGTCAGCCTGCAATTGTTTTTTGACATCACTTATATGAACAAAGTATTATGATCACTGCTATCACTGTACATTGTGTTATTGAGATCTGATGCTTTGGAAGACTTACATGTGAAAAAAGGTACATCACTGCCAAGGGCCCCATCCTTTCTGGTACTTAACTTTCAAACTTTGCCTTAATTCAGCACAATGAGCACCTCGTAGGATGTGCCCAGCCTTTGTTATGACATAACCAATGCAAATATGGTGCAAACTCATTCCTGGGTTACAGTATTTTCCTAGGAAGTGTGAAAGATGGACCAGCAGCAACTGACAGAACATGCTGCCAGGTTAAACTACAGTTTAACTTAAATGGCCCTACGAAATGCTCTGTAAGTCCCCTTGACTTCACTAGTTATGGACAGTTATGGATCAAATAAAAGCAAATGTAATATTGTCAGTGCTTCAGGGTGGGCCGCCACAGAGGCAAATAATTCTGGGTCTGGGTTTCAGAGTGTCACTGGCTGAGGCCATGTACAAGATTACAGCAAACGTGAAAACAGGACCTGAAGTGAGCCCCCACATTTTCAACCCCAATGGAAACTGACAATCAGAAGGAACCATGAATGATGGCACATTCTCTACTTCTTGCATTCAGCAGATCAAGACCAAGTGTCTTCCTGGGACTGTGCTTTAGCCAACAACATCACTGGGCTCTGTACAGGGACGACTGTGAAACACAGACTCTTGATATAGCCAGGACAGATGAGAGGATGTGAATCTCCCTCCAGTTATGAACTATGAATTGAGGAAACACAAATTGTCTATGCATATCCCAGATATCTGAATGGCCATTTGAGACCACATGTGCCTTAATTTGCATGTGTAGTCTTTACAACTACACTTCCAAATTAGGCAAGCATTTCACCTGCATTTTTGCACATGGCCAAGTGTTCTTCAGGGTTTGAAAATCAGCCCCGGCATGTTCTACTATATCAGTTACTGGAATCTAAGGACATTTTCAATGTCTCACCTTCCCCTCACCACAAATGGATCACTTTCTGGTCCACAGTATTATTAATTCTCCATCCTGTCATGAGTGTTGTGCAGATGAATTGCATCCGTGGTAGGGGTCTATTCAAACCCAGCTCACTGCAGGCTTGGAATCAGATAAGCTGGCCTGGAAACTGGAATGAGAAGCAGAGGAAGAGAGAGGATTTACTAGAGAGGGAGAAGTGTGAGAGGATGAATTGTTTAGTTTCACAATATTACCAGTATTACAGACTTTTTTTTTTATGGCTTACTTCTTGAGAAGCCGCTGGAAGAGATATTCCCAACCCTTTTGCTACGGTAATTGTATAACGACAATCAGTGTTAGCCTATGAAATGCAGCTTTTGATTTGGAATGGCCAACCAATTCCTTACAGTGTGGTCTGCAACTTGTACAAAACGGTCCTATTATGTGATGAAGGACGTGAGATATGGTGATGTTATACATCAATATGTATATAAGTATTTTTATATAGACTTCTAGAATACTGCCAAAACATTTATGACAGCTATATCACTGCCTTTGTTTATATTTTTTTTTACTGTGATATATTCCACAGGCACGTTAACTGTTGCACTTTGAATGTCCAAAAGTTATATTTTAGAATAATAAAAAAGGAAGTGTTTCCAAAATGATGGCTGTTGTGAAATGTTTGAAAAAGGGCAAACTGGCCTGAGTGATGGTAGGCACAAAATGTATTTCAAAAATGCCCCTGTTGATATTTTGTTTTTGAAAAAATCTTGTAAATGAAGATCTCTATATTTCAATAAATGATATATAATTTAAGGATATGTGAGGGGTCTATAATCACTTATTGAAAGATGGTTATAAAGAATCAGTCTTGCTTGGGAATTTTTTCCCTCAAGAGGTTTTTGGTTAATTGAGTTCTCAGCAAAGCCATCAGGCAGTATGACAAGCGTGGCTCTGAGCCCCTACAGTGAGCACAGTGAGGAAGTGCTGGCAGCAAATGACCTGGATAGCAAGTGACATCTGTGGGGAGTCTTGTCATCGCCCAAAACACAGCAGGTGCAGTGCTCTGGTGCTGGGTGGATGGGTGGGCGCTGGGCTCCCCATATGAGATGAAACCCTTGGCCTTGGCACCTTGGGGGGTTTGATGCCTTCTGGTCTGCACACACTCAGGAAAGGCTCTGGCTGCAGGGATTTTTAAACCTGTGCTGAACTCGCCTCCTCTGTGAATCAAACCGGATTTGTCCTATGATTCTGTGCTCCCACAGTAATCAGTTTTACAGAGTGGATGTAACCGAATGTGAATTTGAGAAGATTTGCAGGATTTCAACCTGAAATCAGAGTTAAACTTGGCAGCTGCACTTCCTGCACAAAAGCCTGTCTTGGTTTTCCAGTGGGAGCCGGGCAAGGCTGGCTGTGGGAATGCCCTGTGAATAGGCAGGTTAGCAACCTTCTGTCCTTGGGGTGGTCACTGTTCTTAAAACATGCTGGGAGATGAACTTTTCATCTAACTTCTCCCCCTCCTCATTCAAACAGGGTGTAGCATCCTGGGCCCTCGCCTTAGACACGAGTTAGAGTAGGTTGTCTCTCCTTTGTGTCTCCTTGCTGAAAGGACTCTTTATCCTGTAACACTGCATGGACACACAACACTTCCTGTCATCCTAGGGGGACAGGAAGAAGCCATGGCAGCGCTTGTGCCCTTTCATCCTGCTCAGCTGTGCACCTGCTCTTCTGGAAGCTCAGCAGCTGTGTGAGACATGAGGACTGATGGACTCATTATTTCTGCTGTGTGGGGTAAAGGGTGAGGGTACTAAATCTCTCTCTGTGTAAGAGCCTGGGTACAGAGCATTCTCCCACGTGTACGGTATGCCTGTGTGTGCCTGTGAGTATATCTGGCCATGCTGGGGAGCATGGATAGGGAATTTCCCACCCTCTTGCTGAAGTAGATCTATTTTGCGCACAAGCCTAACCCCTTGCTCCACCAGCCTGCGGGTCCAACGTAAGTCCCACACATCATCTTGCTGCCTGTCTCAAGGCCTCAGCAAGTATTTGGCTGGAAATGTGCTGAGAGAGTACCCTGGCACACAGCAGAGGCAGTTTGCCCAGGAGAGAGGAGCTAAGGGAGAGCAGCACAGTGCCTTGAGTAGCAGAGAAGGGTGGGCTTCTGGGCAGGAGGATAGGAAGGGAATGGCTTTCCACATGGACCTTGTGCAGGAGACTTTAGGTCATGCAGCTAAAAAACCTTTTTGACTTAAGTTTTTATATTGCTGTGAGTGGTGTTAAAAGGAAGCAGCAGGTTGACCACCCAGTAAAATGTTATCCAGCCGCCTTGAGGTGCTCCCAGTGGCTCTGGAAACCTGAGGCATGGTGCCTTTGCACCTGTCTCAACAAGATCGCTGTGTCCCATCAACTTATCCCCATTGTTAGATGCTGTGTGGCATGGGAGCTCTGTGCTGGCATAATCCCCAGGAAAAATGAACAGGAAACAAAGGAAAGCCTTTGTAGGCTCAAAAACAGAGAAAGTCACCTTATGGACCTGGGCTAGCTCATGAAACCAGCAGCTGAAGCAGAACCCATACTTCACAGAGTCCCATCACTGCTGCCCACAGCAAGGTAAGGCTCGGGCTCAGCACTTGTGGACTTGTTCACCTGACCCTATCTCTGTCCTGCACCCCTTGGCACAGCCTGCTTGTGTGAGACCAAAACATAGTGTGTGGCAGAGGAGGCACCATCCCCTTCCTCTGCCAACATTGATGTTCAAGGCTTTTCAAAGGGAAAACCTAACTTCCAACTCCAATTAATTCCTATCCAGAAAACTGGAGGTAAGAATTAGGGACACCTCTAAAAATTGCAGTGTTTCCTTTCATTTGTTTATAATAATTTTACTGAAATAAAGAGCCAAATTTTTCTTTTCTGAGTTGGCCACAAGATGGAAGCATCAGACAAAAATATGTGAAAGTGTTCTTTTCCTCATCCTTTTTCTGTTTTTGCTTGCACAGCAACACAGAGGTACTGCCACTGCAGAGCAGAGCAGCTGGAGCTCTTAAAGCAATAGGAAGAACATACAGTGTCCATCAGCTCCAGCTGTTTTATTTGGAAGAACTTTGAACTATTGTGGTAACCACACTTTTTCACAGGATGAGACTGACAACTGCCTTGCTATCCCTGATGTCATTGAAAGGCACTCTGCCTTTTGCCTCAAAAAACTTACCTCTTGGGGAGAGAGAGGGAGGGATTTAAAATAAAATGTGATTTTAAATATGGTGAGGAGGGAGACCTTAGATATCCTAATCTCAGCTAAGACTGTGTCTGTTTGTCTGCATTCATTCTTTTGTTACTTTGGTGTTGTGCTGGTGCTGGATGAGGAGTCAGCAGCACTGCTGAGCTGACGGTCAGATTCATGTACCTTCATGATATTCAAAAAACTAGTTGGGACCAGTCTAATGTATGTACCAAGACCCCCAATCTCTAACCCCCAGAAGGCATGTGGATTTGAGGTTAGCTCGAGTTTGCAAGCTATTCCCTGCAGCAATCTATGTCTCAGACATTGCTATATCCACCCTGCCATTAGCTCTGCTGCGCTCTGCCAGCAGGAGCATCGCCTGCTTCATCATTTCTGCATAGAAGTGACATAAGCTTGTTAAGAAGGGGGATGTAATTTATTAAACCACTTGATAAATCTGTAAAAAAACAAGAAGAAACTCACATCAGGTCTTGAGGTAGGGCTTGGCTAGCTAAAAACTGTGTTGTGTTTTCCAGCTCTACTAATTGGCCTCATAAAAGCCATCTTTTGCATATTACTTCTGGGTGGTGGAGAAAACAGTCCTTGTGTTGCCAGCAGGAGCATGTGCCAGCTGATACCCAAGCCTTAGAATAGCCTATTTAAAGGCAGCTCTAAGCTTTGAAATTGGAGCCACCTTGTCAAAGGTAAGCCAAGCATGTGTGAGTTCCCAGAGACAGCTCTGCAAAAGAGTGGCTCCCACCAGCCAGCGTATTTTGGTGTAATTGTATTTATACCAAGTGTATTTGTGATCTTGTTGATTGAGTGCTTTTAAATGCAGACTTCTTCTTTGTTCACAATCTATTTGACATGCAAAATGGTAGGTGCTTTGGTAGGTAAAAATACTCCTATATTGATGTGGGAACGATGTCAATACTCTCAAGATAATCTTCAATTATTAAAAAAATAGCGTCTACTGTTGTCATTTAACCTGGCATGCTGTATGACACAAACTAGAGGGTTTTTTCAAATTAATTCCCATTTGAACCAGAGCCCATCATCTAGGGGAGAAAAAAAAAAAAAAAGCAGTCTTTTCTCATCTCTGTGAATCCTTGTGTAAATATCAGGTTTTGCAGCTGCTTACATATGAGACAAGTGTTATTAGTTCAACACTCTGGGCATGCACCAAACCAAGACTTATATTTTCACACTGTTTGCTCAGAGAAGTTCAGAAACCCCATAATTTCTAGTCTGATGGTCTGGATGAGCAGGGAAGTGGGATTTCATCAGCATATATTAATTTTTTTAGTGTTGTTCCTGGTGTCTGCCTGTGGCAGTTCTGGTTATGTGTGTGCAACCCTTCAAAGCTCTGCATATGAAGTGGGAATTCCTCTGGCTAGTAGTGGAGGTGGACTGGCCTGAAGGAGAAGAGATGCCTGTAGGCAAAAAAAATTGGCATAACATATCTATCCATAAAAAAATTGGAGGTGAATTTAGTTAACTGTGTTTTCCCACTCTGTCATAAGACCTTCTCATGCTTTTTTGAGCTCTGTCTCCCTGTTGGATGGCCCAGAGAGATTGCTCTGAGCAGAGCAGGAGGGGTGCCACTGCCAGTCTCTTCAGGACTTCGGTCAGAGCTGCTTGCACTTGGCATTTATGTATGCAAAAGCAGTAATATATAGAGGACCCTCCATAACATTTCCAACTATAACATAATGGAGCAACATGGAGGGTTGTGACACTGCCTTTGGTTGCAAGTACAGGGAACTGTCCATGCTCTGTTACAGCCGTGGGCTGGTCAGGAGATGCTTTGTCTGACTGCAAGGCTTGGCACAAGTAGTGAGACAATACTGAGGCATGACACAGTCTGCTTTTTCTGCTCTCTCGTTGACTGCACCATTCAATCAAAGGTGCATTTGACTTGGCTCTTTTTCCCCACACCCACCCTTTTCAGCTTCCCCCTGTGGAGAAGTGGGCTGGGAGCTCTGCTGCATCTCTTCCCCACTTCAAACTTGGACAGCACCAGCCACTGCCAAGGGCTAGGATAGAAGGGGTCCAGTGCCACTCCAAGCTGCTCTTGAGACCCGGCATAGCTAATGCATTTCCACAGCTCCTCTCTGGATTCTCGGCTGTTCCCCTGGCAGTGAGAAACCCTGAGAATTAAATACCGTGAAAAACCGTTGTTGAAAATGTTCAAGAGAAGCTGCATTTTGAGAGAAAATGCACTTGAAAATGTCAGCATACTGTAAAAGAAGACGAAAAAAATGGTGCGAATATATGTTGCTTTACTGTCAAAAACTGAGCAGCCCAAACCTGTCCCGAGCTGCCAAAAATTAAAAACTTTATTTTTTGGCTCGAATACTTTGGTATTCAAATTTTCTCCTGAAAATTCCATTTTTGCTATGGAGTAAAAAGCAAGTTATTGGGTTTTTTTGACCCTGCTGAAATCCACTTTTACCTCCTCCCTCCTGAAAAGGACCCCCCTTCTCAAGCCATGGATGATGACACCTTGTGCTGAGACTGAGACCGAGATGCTACAAGGACCTTTCATAGGAACAGCTGTTAGAAGTTCACTTGCAATTCCGCGGGAGCATTTATCAGGGTTTCTTATCCTGGCAGGTTCCAAGTAAATGCTGGGAGAGGACAGAGGCACGAGAGCTGCCCCCGCGGGGATGCCGCTCAGGCCGCGAGCAGGGGATGCCCAGGATGAAAGGTGCGTTTTGTTCCCTGCTCGCCCCGCGGCGGTCCCTCCGGGAGCCAGCGAGGGCCTCCTTTCCCGAGAGGGTCACTGCTGCAAGGGCTCCGCGTGTGGGCGGAACACAGCCCCGCTTGTGTGGGGCACTCGCCCGCCGGCCGCCCCCTGCCCACGGGGAGCTCACCTTTATGGCCCGGGAGCAACGGGAAGGAGGGCCCTGAGCCCCACCACGGCCTTGCAGCTTCACGCTGGTCAGAGACGCTGCCAGCGCTGCCTGGGTTTTGCCAGCCGTGTGAACAGGGCCCATGAAAGACGCTGCCAATCTGCCACATATTAATCCTGAGGCCACTCAGCCAGGGGAGCTCTGCTGTGCCAGCGCTCAATTTTGTCAGAACACAGCTCAGGTTATCCTCTTCTCCTACACCAGGGAGCAGGAGGCTCGTGAGAGTACTAGGTCAGCAGAAAAGAATTTTCTTACAAGTCTGTTGAGCAGTGGTGATGTAGCTCATAGCAAACCTGCCTCCCTGTCTTTTCCCTCCAACACTACATGTCTGATGCCGCCAGCCTGTCTGTCCTGCTGTCCCCAGGCTCCTGATGAGGTCCCTCAGCCACACACGTGCTGCTGGCCCTACTGCTGAGACCTGTCGGACTCCTGGCGTGGGGAGAACAGTAGCTCTGTTCCAGGAGACCTGTCCGATAACAGGAGGTGGCACTGGATCAGCTGCTGGTGAGGGAGGTAGAAGGACCCCTATATGGCTGTAGGTGGTGGGGGAAGGAATGGTACCATGTGAGCACTAGGACAGGATAAACATCATAAGGTAACACACCCTACAGTCCTAGCAGGGATCAAACCATGTCACCGCGTCCAGCACAAAGCACTTCTGTTCTCATTCACACAGAGGCATTGAGCAAGACTCCGGTCAAGACCAGTAAGTCCAAAAGTGTGACACCTCTGGATCACCAAGAGGAACAATTAAGGATTTAGCTTTGAGGTTATCACCCAGAGGCCTTCACAACACCTTAAAAGTAGCCAGTGCATTGAAGTAGGCTCTTTTAGGGCAAAGAGGATGTTGTGATTCTGACTTGAAGTTTCTTACATTTAGATGTGCTTGCCATGGCTGAAGACACCCTTGCTGTGTTTTGTGCATCAACACCTCTCTTCTAGGGAGTGGTCTGAGAGCTTTTTTGGCACTGTCTAGAAAATGGAGGGATGGGTAACCTAAAAAGATGGGAGTAGTCCACTGTCTCATTTTACTCCAGTGGAACAGCTGCCCAAAGGTAACGCCAGTGGTAGTTCCATTGCTATCCCTACTGCTGTCAGCAGCCTGGGCTAGATTTGAACAACTGACAACTGAATCTCCTGTCAGCTCCCCAGATCTCTCCTTGAATAGTCAAGCACTCCAAATATTGGGAAGGTTTGCAAGTTTTAAAATCTTTTAATTAATCTGGAAAAAACAAGATAGTAAAGAAATTAATTAAAATTAAATAAAACATTTTAAAAATAGCAATGGAAAATCAGTTATTATCTGTCTAATGTGATCCACAGCATAGGCTGAGATCAAATCGTTTTAGTACAACAGGCATATCTTGAAGACATACCATTTCTGCTAACCATCTGGCTATACCATTTCAACTAAACCTTCTGGCTTTAGTAGCTCTGGGATTGGAAGTGCTCACAGTCTAGACACAGGTACTAATACTTCAAAGCAAAAGCAAATATTCTTTTATTTCAGAAGTTGTACATCTTTCAAACTTTTCATTACATTGTCATGACTACATCAAAAATGGTTTGGTGAAATTTTGTCTCAAACCTAGCCATGCAGTTTTAGCTTACCAACCTTTGATTGTGATCTTAGTTGCCAGCAATTCTGTATAATAAATTCTGCTAAATATGTGCATGTACAGCTATGTATCTGCTACAAAGGGCCACAGTTTCTCAGCAGAGAACACTTTACATGAAAATGCAATTATTATTTTGGATGGAATAAAGAAAGGAAAGGATGTTAGGTGATGAGAGGGTCCTAGAGGAGCAGGAGGATCAGGGACTACCTGGGCAGTGGCTGGGCTTGCCTGTGTCCTGTCCCAAAATAATCCCTCCATTTTAGGTTTCAGCAAGCTCAGATCTTTTTGCAAAGAAATTGGCAGAAGGGTTCCTTAGCATGCAATGAGCAGAAAGTGGCAAGAGATAAATACTTGTCTTTCCTGCTTCCCTCCCTCTTAATTCTGCAAACATACCATTATGGAAGTCACAAACTAACACCACTATTGTCCTTTCCCGTCCTTCCCATCCCTTAAGGTCACATCACTCCCCTGATATGTCAGTGGTCAGTACTTTGGAAAATCAGTTTGACTCTTCCTTCCCTCCCTGAAGGTGCTGTGACTCATGTGCCTGAACATTGCTCTGGAGGACACGAATGCTTTGCTCAGTGCTCACTGAGGTACTTTGCTCCACGCTCATTGCAGTACTTTGAATCACAGATTGGCTTTAAAACCTAGGGTTTAAAACCTACTGATTTCCAAGGGCTGTACATGTGAGTAACTGTGCAGGAACTCTGTAGGATTGTCTCTTTAAAAATATGCATTTTGATGCAAGAGTTGCCAATTGGAAAAGAGACAGTCAAAGCAGAGAAACAGTATTATCAAAACAATAATTTGACAATATGCACCAGTGTCCCAATATCGTCTCCAGTTTCTCAATTCATGACTCTTCAATCCTTTGTAAATGAAGGCCCATTTCCACCTCTTGAATATTTCTCAAGTCTGGAAATATTCCTACTGGCATAGAAGGATTTTGACTCAAAGTCTGTCTTATTACTTAGTGGGCAATCTGTTCCTCACTGGCTGACCTTATTAGCCCAGATCGACGTCTAGGAGGCAAAACTTTTGTGGTGCTCAAGAAAACACCTGAGGCATTGCTGTACCAAACAGCAAGGAGTCATAACCTGATCCTCCAAGGCAAGATTTAAAACCAAGATAAAACACGCTGAGTTCTTTCAGTTCCACTTGATGGACTTTCAAGTTTCTGCTTGCTTCACATGATGCTGTTTGTCTACACTGATGAGAGCTAGCAATGCACTGTGTACAAATGAAAGTGAATAAGCTGTGATTCCAGGAGCTGGGACTTTACCATTCATCACAAAGACATGGCAAAAAATTCTGATATAGCACATCACCAGCTCAACTCTCCTGCTGGAAGTTCACAGCAGTTCACAGATTAAAGGGCACCTCCAGAAATTCACTCTCTGGGAAAACCATCAGTAGAGTTGTGTACTCAGTTACATGCTTTATCAGGAAAAAAATCCCCTTTCTCTTGTCTTTTTCAAATTGCTAGTAACTTTTAAAAAATGAGGATCCCAGAATCTGCTGCTGAATAGTTCAGGAGTTTGCCTGTTGAGCTTTAATAACTAGCAGCAATCTGAATAAAACTGAAAGAAAGTTCAAGAGCTGTACAGAATAAGACATCCAGGCACTGCCTTCAGTCTCAGATATTCACATCCATAAAGCAAAACTGTAAGAAAGCCATGATTAACTTCTATTTATCTCCCCCATTTTCACAAAGACAGGTTTATACTCTGTCCTATGTGAAGTCGTTAGCATGTAATAACACAAACGCGTATATTCCCTTATCAAATTGAGTTGTTCATCTGCTTTCCATCTTCTGCAGATTCAGCTTGCTGCATGTACACTGTCACAGGTATACGTGTAGGGTCTGGTTTGGATATGACACTTCCGAGGCAGTGATGAGCGTTTTGTGTCTCTGAAGTCCATTTCCTTTAGCTGCTCCTTGTCATTTCCTAGCAGGATTTGTCTGTGTATGTGAAGCCTCAGCTGGAGAGGGGTGATGCTTGTCGTTTTTTTTCCTACAGCTGCTCTCTCTGTGTGCATTGAAGCCATCAAGGAGGCTGCAGGTCTCTTGGTTGCAAGGAGGAGCAGTAGAGGAGTGTGACCTTGGAGGCTTCTCAGGACACAAATTAGCTCCCTGGTTTAAACTTGGTACTTCCTGGGGTTTTCGATGTATAATTATTTTCACTTCTTTTTTCTTGGAAAACAAATTAATGAGAAATGGGGAACTGAGAAGAAAAGCTGTGTGTCTTAGGCTAATAAGAAAAGGCAGGAAAAGAACAGAGACAAGTCCACAGCTAGGAAAGGTGCTAGAGAGTAAATGAACCAAAGCTAAACCTGGCTCAAAGTTTGCAGCAAAAGAGCAGCTGTTGATGAGGAAAGGGCAATATCAGAGGCAAAGGTGGTGTTTATACAGAGGCTGTGAAATCAAGGGCAGGTACTTAGAGCTTCTTCAATCTGTATGACTGTAGCTGTCATTCCATAGCAGCATTAAATGGCACTGAAAGCAGAATTTAAAATGTCCTTTTCTAGACTGATTTCACAAAAACTCACATCCTAGCTATGATAAAGCTAGCACTCAATTTACCAACAGAATGAGGGCTAGGTCCTCTAAGAAGAACACAACTTACCATGGAAATCTCTACCTTTTTTTGTTAAAGGCATGCTGTCAAGATGATACCTGCATATTTCCTAAAATGAGCTAAAAGTAGCTTGAGGATTACACCTGTCTTTGCCAATTTCTATCATTAAACAATTTCCTGTCTCCAGCTTCGTGCTTTATTTCCTGCTGATGTCTAAAGGATGCACACTGACAGCTGAAAGAAGCGACTGTTGTGAAACACTGGCACTGCCTGTGGGGTCGTGATCAGCAGCAAGACTGACTGGTGAGCCTGGGTGAGATGTTTTCCTTTGTTTTGATCAATCATTTAGCGTGAGAAAAATGTGGCTTTGGCGGATCTGGCACTATTCACTAATTGGGCTGAATGTGCAGATTGACTAAAGCACATGCTTATGGTTTGGGTGATCCAAGTTCAACTCCACCATCTGCTTCAAGCCTCATCTTCCTGCAGCCCTTGTTGAGCAGGCTCTGGGTTGAGCAGAGCTGGCAGGTGCAGAGTCTCTCTCGATGAAGCTGTTACACTTTGCATACAAAGATTAAATATTTATTAGTGCTGATGGTCCTGTGTGTCCCAGCTGCCACCTGGGTGCCGCAGTCACTGCACTGTAATGCTCCCTCTGGAGCAATTCGTGTTCAGTGTAATGTGCAAAGTGAAACCACACCAAGGGGAGAGACTGCTGAATCCTTTCAGTGCTGCACAACAGTTCGCAAGGGTAAGGCAGTCTCCTGGGCAAGGGATGCACTTACCAATCTCCTTGTATGGAGGAAAGCACGGCAGAACTGGGTTTCCTCCGTCCTCAGTATGTGCCAAGCCTGAGGCTCTGTGGAGTTCCCCTTTGGTTGTGGGAACTTCTCCAGTCTCTGAACTGTGCAAAGGACCATGAAAATTGCTCAAGAAGCCTGAGCCTGCAGTGGACATTTTAAATCCTTTGTGCTAGAACCCTCACCTGGCAACTTTGGGGAAATTCAGTAAATCAGAAGAGCTAGAAACAAGTGGAGAGATAAAGGGTAAAGGGTAAAGGGCTGCAACACTCTGTAGGACAAGTAAAACTAGGAATAGCTACATGCTTTTTTGGCTTTTATCAATTCAGGTGAGATGCATTCAGGCATATATATATCTGAGATCTAAAGATTGTCCCAATCAACAACACAACTGCATAAGTCTTTCTTTCCTTCAAAATTTCACAGGCCATAGTGGGTAAATATAGTTCAGACACAAATATGTTTTTAGATGAAGAGTGTTCTTTTAAATCTTTTTTTCTCTCTTCTGAGAGTGCCAAGTAGTGCCAGTTTGCAATGATTTGAAGATAATTTCTGAAATGTGGACATCTGTCTGCTAGGATCTGTACTAAAAACACCACCTTTTTTTCATATGGCTCACCAAACAAGTAATTCATTAGTAACTGGTTTCAGTTTGTAATGACTTTGAGTCTGATTCATGGTTGTAACTCTTGAACTTTGTGCCACTGTCAGTGTAGTTTGCATGTGCATACATCCAGGTGCAGAATTGAATCTGATCCTCTTTCTGGTCAGACTAATTATTTTCATGTGGGGTTTCACAACTCTTCATCGAACTTCAGATCACTTCTAATGTCTGAGAAAGAAAAAGCTGCAGAAGAACAAATACACCATAAAATTACTCTAAAAATAACAGTTAATATCCTGGTTGAGATGTTAATTTATAGAAGGAAAGGCTTTGGAATATACCCAGAATCTTGTAATTAAGTGGCTGGCTTTTTTCTAGAAGTGCATAAGCAATCTTCTATCCTTAGCTGAGAAAGTGTGTGCTGTGTTCTACCCCCAGATCTTTTAGCACTAGCTGAAAGGTATTTCACACCAATCCACATGTAAGAAAAAGCATTTCATCAGTCTGAAGTAAGGTATAAACAACCTCAGGAAGTTTGGAATACCTTATTAAACCTGTTCTCTAGTATCATTGTTACAGGGTGTTTTGACATCACATCTTTTAATGTAAGCTTATTATGTAAGTTACTTGTTGGCTCACCTCTGCTCTGTCCCATGATCTCTCATTAGAAAATCACTTTGTTTTGTAAGTGGGGTACAGAAAGAGAGACAGTGTGCTGCTCTTCATTTAATGCTGCCGCATTCGAGTTTGGCAGAGAGAGGTGATGTGGTGTCTAAACTTCTGCAGTAACCAGGAGGTGCTTAAACCTCCTTAAAAGAGGAAATGGGGCATCCAGATATTTGTGTTTCCAGTTTCCAGTCAGTGCCTCTCCCTCTTACCTCACATTTGATGTATTAAACTAAAGGATGCCACAGTTGATCCCGTACCTAGAGGATTTTGAAGATCAACTAAAATGCCATTCTTGGAAAATGCTTTGAGGCCCTGCAGCTGTGCATGCAACAAGTGCTGTTCATTATTGCTAAGAAGGTATAACTATATGTGGTCACAGGAAAATATGAAACTATGGAAACATGAATATGAAATATTTACAGCACTGTACAAGGAAAAGCATCAGGTAGTTAATTTACTCTGACAGCATATCTTGAAATGAGTAGGTCAATGTGTTCCTAGGATGGCATCCTATACCTGAGGGTCTTCAAAAGTCTTAAGACTTGTGTCACAGGGCTAGAATCATCTTTCTCTTTAAAAGAACTTGATCCTGTTCTTTTATCAGTTGTGCAAAGACCATAAATCACCTGCAAATCAAGTAGCGGGGCTGAAAACAGCTGAGCAAAGGGGACTGCCACCACCAAAGCAAAAGTCAGCTCGAGCTTGTGGTGTGGTTATCTGAAGTACCCAGAAGCCCCTGAATCAGTATGAGCTCAGTCTTCCTCAAGGCCACAGGTCTCACAGGGAGGATGCAGACGGAAGAGGAGGAAGACAGGGGTGAAGGAAACCTTCAGAAATCTTCCTGCAGTTTCTAGGGCATTGCCAAAGTTTGACGTCCTCATGCAGGAGTAACTGGAATAAATACACTGGTGGCAATGAGTTCATAAAGAAACCCATGAAGGAGACATTGCCAGTGTTTGCAGATACTTTTTCCAAAATTGCTTTGGAGGTAGAACCAACCCCAAATATTTCTTTGCTCTTCTGTGTACAAAGGTAGGTATGTTTAACATACAATTTTGAAAAGGTTATTAAGTTGCTGAAAGATGATATATCAGGGGTTTTATTAACAGGGCTGTGACGGGAGGGTTGAGCAGCAGGACCAGAGAAGCCTGAACTCTGCTGTGTCAGGGGTGGTGTGGCTGGGGAGGAGAGTGGGTGGCTGCAGCAGCCAGGAGGGAGGGCAGCAGCCACCATCACAGCAGGAAGTGGAGAAAATCGACAAGAATGTGCTGGCAGAGGGAGAGAATACACTGCAGCTGGTTTCCTAGTCTGCACTCCTGGCAGGTTAAAGCCCATCAGTAAAAGTTGCTATGGTTGTTACACTCTGTAGTTATGAACTATCCATTGTCCCTCAGGAATTAATAATGTGTTAATGATATGTTATCTATTAATAAATACTATAATTTAAGTAAAGCAGAATTCTTCTCTCTCTGGCTCTACATTTTACTTCCTCTGAAAAATGCAGGTCTGTATCTACTTATTTGCTTATCTGAATTGCTTTTGCTGCTTTTGCTACCACTGCTATAAATTTCCTAGGAAACCACCCTGAAAAGCCTCAGTAGGAATTCAAAGTTTCTTCAAGGTCACTCACATCAGAGGTGTTGTTCAAAGCTTTTAAAATAGTTAGCCTAGTGCTGAGTCAAACATATTTTTCTTGACTTGGTTTGTATTATAGGCCTAAGCTACAAACCTTGCTCAGGCAAAATTCCCATTTATTTTAACCAGGTCTTTGGCTCCTGTCATGTCCTGGCTTTGCTTGCTTTAGTAGAAATCAACTTGCATGATATACTGACCTGCACATATAGTGTGACACCAACCTTCTTTGACCCAGATACCCACGCTCATCCTGCACAGGCAGTGGTCATCACAACAGATAGGAAGGGTTGGACAAACCACCCGGACAGAGCCAGTTCCCAAACCTCAGGCACAGCTGGGTCAGGTCATCATGAAGACCAGTCCATTCTCCTGGGACAGCAGTCACATCTTTGCAAAACATTCCCCCTCAACTCCAGCACTATTGTCCAGCTGCCTCGTCTGAGGCTAATGAATCTTCCAAGGCAGAGATCTTTTCTCACTAGAGCAGAATTAGACTTATTAGCTTGAAATGTTATTTCAGAGAGCAGGAGAGTGAGGTGAGGCAGTAGTAACTGAGGTAGAAAATGAAGGTGGCCCATTCATGCAGCACAGATGCTCCCAGGAGGT
Source organism: Atrichornis clamosus (assembly GCA_013400975.1). Taxonomy (NCBI): domain Eukaryota; kingdom Metazoa; phylum Chordata; class Aves; order Passeriformes; family Menuridae; genus Atrichornis; species Atrichornis clamosus. The sequence goes on along the minus strand of WBMZ01005316.1, from coordinate 274,693 downwards.
CCACGAGCTCCTGGAACTGCTCTGGATGTGGGGCTGGGCTCTGTGACTGCTTGGAAAGAGCAGAGTATCTGGCTTGACTCTCAGATTGGTGTTTACAGGGCAGGCAGAGGAAAAGTGGATGTTTTATTTGAAATGTTATGGAAATTGCTGAGAAATAATGCCTGTAGAAGGCAGTTCTCAGAGTCTATTTCTGTTCATTAAAGACATACACTATAATCAAAAATTCTGCAAATCCATTTCCTTTTGTTTTATCACTGCTAGGTTCATGAACTAAAAGAGGAGTCTGAGCAATTTGACTCAGTTTCCAAGTGGAATTATTAGGCTTACCTTTTTTTTTTAATATCTACTCAAACCTATTGTTTTTTAAAGATAAGATGGGATTTTTCTCTTTATACAACAATAGTTAAATCTGATACTCAGTTGCTTGGCTAAGAGACTGATTGGATTAAAACCTAAAAATACAAAAGATAGAAACCAGATTGTGTTATCTAAAATATACATCCTCTCCTGACGTGCTGGTAACTTAAGTTCACATGGTGTAAACAGAGAACTAACAAGCTCTGGTATTGTCATTTGGGCTATGGATTTATTTTTTTAAACATAAACTAGCTCCAAGCAGCTCACAGAGCTCTCTGAGGGAGCAGGTACATAGGATTCAATGTGTTTTCAGTCCACAAGTGTTTGATTGATATAGTACAGCACTCCTGTTCGTATAAATATTTGAAGTTTGAAAAACCTTCTGGTTTTAATTCTGTTAAAAACTCCAACATTGTAAGCTAACTTCCCATGGCAGAACAGTACTTTCACACATGCACACATCTGTGTGCAACTCTGCTTCTCACGTGTAGATCCCCATCAAGAATGATGGGTTTAATGTAACCACTTGGCCCTTCTTGTTTCTTACAAACCAATAGGAGGGTAGCAGGGACCTGATCCAAAGCCAGCTGATTTTGCATATTCCCCATTGACTTTGGAGGACATTGGGTTAAACAGAGTTGTAGGACCACTCGTTTTCTAGGTTTCACGTGTTTATAGGTAATCCTGTCGTTCTCCTCACCTCTTATGCAAGTTGCAGTTCCAACACAGCAGTTACAGAGCTAACTGCCCTCACACTGAAAGGCTTGGAGACCTCACGGATCTACTAGTCTGCACGTTCAATTGATATGGAAGCCTTTTTGTTGCATTCACTGCTTTCTGAAAACATAATGCTACATTTTTATCTTGTTGTGGGAAAAATGTTAGCAGCTAGACAGATCCCTCATAAATGAGTATCTGAGAGAAGGGAAATGGGAGCACTGCAGATTCTTGTCGTCCTGCGGCATGGGCAAAAGCAGTGAGTAAGGAAACCCAGAAGAGAATTTTCAACAAAGAAAGATTTGTAACTGCCATTAAAAAGATTTCTGAGATTCTTTGATTGACCAATTCAGATCTGGAAAACATGTGTAAGAAGCCTCAAACAAAGAAAATAACATCTAAATGTCAGAAAAATCAAGAAGCATATTCCATTATCAGCGAAGGCAAAAGACAGCACAGTCAAAGGCACGAGACAAAAACAGACTCCTGTGCTCTGGGATTTGCGTGTTCTCGAGTTTTTATTTTTTCTTCTAGCCTCTCAGGTTCTCTGATAGGACTTCTCCTTGCCTACACTCTAGCACTGAAAATACCATTCTCCTGGTTACCAGTGTCTATCACGGCATTGATGAGCTCAGTTATCACAGGTGGGTAGGAGATGCCTGACGTTCCAGCCTTGGAAGGACCTTCAGTTCAAGACTAATAAGCCCAAGCACCAGCAGAAGTCAGAAGCAATTTCACAGACGCAGCTCATGTGCCAGCAGCAAGTGGCTGTCTGCAGCGGCCGGTGACAAGTGTGACTCACCGACGGCCGTGCTGCTCCCAGCACAGCAGGGAGAGGCTCGGAGATGCCCCCTCAAGTGATGCACATCCTCCAGATCCTGCCAAGTGCGCTCTGAGCCACAGTTTGGCTCCCAGTGAGGAGGGAGCTTCCAGGCTTTGCCATTTCACAAGCCTAGTTCCTCCATGTGTTGATGTGGCTTTGTCCATAGTTTTTTCAGGGAATTAGGATTGCATTGCAATGGAAGTATTTTCTTTAATTTCAGGCAGGATTGTTAACTTTTTTTGCACCGAGTGTCTACCCAGCTGGGAGGTATGAGCTTCCAAGCACAATATTGAGAGCCATCTGCACTGCTTTCACTGTCAGGACGGCCTTTGTCCTTCATCCTACATAGAATCATGGAATGGCTTAGTTTGGAAGGGACCTTCAATTATCTAGTCCAACTGCCTGCCATGGACAGGAACACCTTCCATAAGATCAGGTTGCTCTAAGCCCCATCCAGCCTGGCCTTGAACACTTCCAGGGATGGGGCATACACAGCTTCTCTGGGCAACTTGTTCCAGTGTCTCACCATCCCCATTGTAAAAATTTTCTTCCTTATATCCACTCAAAACTTACCCTCTTTTAGTTTAAAACTTTTTCCCTTGTCCTGTCACTACAGACTCTGGCAAAAAGTTTTTCTCTGCCTTTTTTGTCTGCTTGTGCCCACACAAAGCCTGTGATGCGTGGAGAAGGTGACAAACACGTATCAGCAGGGGAAGAGGTAAAGCCACCCTGTTGTGAAAACTGGGTGGGGTGAAGCAAGGCCACCGGTCGTCTTTATTCAAAGCTGCCCAGACCAGGTCAGTTCTATATCCCTGCTCATTGCTCCCCTGGAGCAGCTGCCTGTTAAACTGCAATTAGCATCTTCCCTTAGTCCTGGACCCTTGTGAGAGACACCACTTTTCCAGGAGATGTTATTTCATAGTCAGGAAGCCTGTGGAAGGAATAAAAGGCTACATCTAGTAAGGTATGAGCTCGAAAGCCTACACAGTGTACTGTCTTGTGCTTCCTGATACTTGGAATTGAATATAACTGCAAAGTTTAAGAAAGAAAGCTGTCTGCTGTAACTTCACCTTTTGTAACTTTTTGTTCGCTATTGTTTTTTTAAAATTCTGGCTTATGCAGGTGGAGCCAATCTATGCATTAGCTTGTTCCTGTCTCCCTGTGGCTTAGCTACATATGTTAAGACTGTTTTCCTTTACAGAAAATGGGAAGCTGTGGAATGCAAAGTATCATTTTAGTAAAAATAATACTGCCTAACAAACCCCAAATGATTTAGTGTATGCAAAAGAGCCAGGTATACCAGAGAGACTCACTTGGAAACTGTATTTGGTGTTTAACCTTTTCCCATATTGCAATTTTTGAAGTTAGTTGGATATATCTAGAGAGGCTGACTTGAGTAGGTGGTTTGTTATTCATCACTTATTTCTCAGCCATTGCTCCAAGCATACACAAAATACAAACACAATCATTCTGCACCCAGTGCCCCCAGCAACACTTCTGCCTCCAACACAGCCAACCTGAAGCCATTATCCTGTACAATACAGAATTGCCACAGACAACATGAAGTCCAAGAAAAGTAGGCAGTTAGTTATTCTTTGGGACAAGTTACTGGCTAAAAAGCAAATATGAATATATCAGAGATTCCTTATTCACTGGTGAGAATTCTTTCTTCTTAAAATAGTAGGAAGCTCCTTCTTTTAGTGTTGTACTGAGGGCTGAGAACTTATTCAAAAAGGTGGTACTGAGTGTTTCTAATTACTTAGAAGGCAGGTTAGTGCTGGGGTGGTCAGTGGCCTGCAGTACATGGCTGTGGTCTGCCAGTGCAGAGCCTCGCAGGGACAAAGTTGCTTTCAATAATTTCACCTCCTCAGTGATCTGCCTGCCATCCCTTTCCTCCCTGCCTTCCCACACGTGCACAGGAGAAGCAGATCAGCTAATCAAGCAGAAGATGAGCCAATTTGTGAATATTTTCCATGGGCAGTGATGAAAATTGGTGCATGAGATGTACAGAGGACAGTCCCTTCAGTCTGGCATTGGGTGTGGGGCTTGGTTATAGCCCCTGAATACTTTGCACTTGCAAGTGCTGAAGGTTCATGATTATGAGTGCAGTTTGCCATTTACAGCTTTCACATTCCAGGCACCAGGAGCCGAGGTGCTGGTGGCTTGGCAGAGCTGGTGGGTATTGGAAGGGGTCTGTGGCTTAGCTGCCTGCCAGTCAGAAGCTGTGCCCAACAAGTCCTTATGTCCCAGGGTGTCTTCAAGAAAATCAGGGAACCAGTTTGAAAGCTATTAATTCATTTAAGCTGGAATTTGTTGCCCACAATAAATTTATTTGCACTGAATGATTCCATCCTCACCAGCGAACGGTTAGTTTTGTTTGTGGACAGACTGCAGGAATGAACCAAGACTTTTCAGCATCTGTAACTTGAGTTTTGACCATGCAGAGCAATTAAAGAAAATACATTAAATAAAATATGCTTCAGCTTGCATGTTGCAGAGGCTTCCCTTGGCAGATACAATTACTTTCAAATGCAGTGATAGGGTGACATTGTTCTGGCAGAAACTCTCCACAGCAATGTTATCAGAACAATTTTCAGCCAGCACACAGGGACAAGAAAGGCAGCCCAGGTTCTACGGAACTGGGACCATCCCTAAGAGCCCTAAGGCTCTGTTTTGCTTGCCAGGGAAATGAGAGAGGATGTGCATGGTGCCACAGCAGAAAACAAATTAAAAAGAAGCTGTGAATCCACTGACAAGCAAGGTAACCATACCAAGCATATCTCTGCCATGCAGCTGTGTCAATTTGGTTAAAATATTTACATTTTATACATGTCAAAAATATAAAGCATGCTACTGTGTCTTTCTTAGAAAAAGATAGTAAGTTTAATAGTGTAGGTAAGAGAGAGAAACCCTTATTTTATTAAAATTTTTTGCTACAGATATTTTTCTTCTTTTATATGCCTGCTTATAATAAAATATCAGTGGAAAAAACATAGACCATTGTTATAGCAGATCACCCTTCGTGCTGACCACAGCACCAGGCAAGTACAGCTTCCTGAGACACCATTTGGCATCATGATTTTATTTCTCCTGGACTTCATCTTTTTGTTTTGAAAGAGGGGAGAAGAAAACAACATTCACCTGCTGTTGTTTCATGGATGCCTCATGCCTATTCATTTCATTTAGTTGTTTTTCATATTCCAAAGTACACAAATTCTTCCTGACAGTGTTTGGTGTTTGCCATGTGCTGGAAAATAGATTACTGCTCTCTGGTACCTTCTCTTCTGTCGAAAAGGAGTCCAAACCAGCAAAGTCTTCCACCTGAGAATAATACTTACTCAAATAAATGGGACACTGCATAGAAATGACTAACTCGAGCAAAGATTGAAAAGTCATTTTTTCTCTAATGAAAACACTCCTGAACTTGAACAGAAAAAGGCAGAAATACAAGTTGAGAGAAGAAAAAACAAAAAAAGACAAAACCCTGAAGGCCAGATCTTTACGTCCCAGAATATATTTCCTGTACAGAATTTTCAGGTAAACAAGTTGCAGGCAAACATGCTACGTCCACAATTAAACACTGGAGAGTTAATTCCATTTAGGCCCTTCAGTGCTTGACATGTGGGTACCACCAGATGATTGATGGTTACTTATATCAATCACACCTGGTCATAAGTACTGGCTGTGAAAATTATACCTCAGTGCTTAAAATGCCAAAAGCAAAGCAGACGCTAACATCAGGGCAGTCCAAATAGCAAGCCTCATTTCTTTCAAAGAGTTGCAAGTGAGAAAAACCCCACCAGTGCCAGTTTCTTGCTTGTAGTGGACTTGGGTCAAAGCATCACCAAGAAAGTAAACACTAAAAATGGAAGCACCCAAATGCAAGCAGGAGTTTCAAAGTTATAACTATTGCCAAAAACATCACATAAAGCCTGACACTTCCACTGTGATGTGGTTAAAACTGAGAGAAGGATCAGATCCAAAAAATGTGGCCACAGCTAGTCATAGCAATTTGAATGTTGTAAAGACTGAACTCTTAGATCTAGGGATGCTCTCCATATCTTCAAAGTGCTCCTCACTCCCAGCTGGGAGTGTTGCCCTTGTTTGGAAGGGCTGGCTCTGATTATCAAGGAAGCTTTTGCTCATGTGCTGGGCTAGCCCTATTTTCATAAGACTGCCCGTGCACTACCAGTTTGAATAACTGGCCTTTTCATTTTGCTCGCAAACAAAATAAGGCTTTTTAAAAACCAAAACCACAAGGGTAGACATAGGCTTTCCAGTAGAATGTATTAGCACTACCAAACTCTTCAGATTTGCTCTCCACTGCTTCGTAATGTCCTTCTAGTTATTCAATGCAAAATCTTTGTTTAAGGCGAAGTGCAAAAACAAAAATTTGCTTTTGCCCTTTTGATCTTTAGCTATTAGGACAAGGTGCCATATCAGAGGTCCAGCATGTTGGAAATGGATGAAGATAAGGTCATTTCCAGTGTAAGTCTGAGTTCCTCACACCCCGTTACCTTATTGTGAGATTAGTGAAAGGCTTTTGACTAAGTTGCTGTAAAGCAGCTGAAATGGTGCATTAAGGTGGATTTCTGAGCTGTGCTGTTGGTTTCAGTTCTCCCAAGAACAGACAACTGGGAATGCTTTTTGTTAGCTAGAAAAGGCCTTTAATTAAGTTTTATTCAGTGTAGATCAGTTGAGTTTTGACATCCTAACTTTCAGTGACTTTTTTTCACCACAAAATATATTTATTTCATAATAATATCATACTTGCAATGGGTGTTATTCTTATTCTTGAAGGGACAAGTTTGCTGCTTTATTTGTTTCATTCAGTTGCAACAATGTAATACTAAGATTACAGTGCAAGGTATAGGATTTTTCCTTGTCTGTGTTCCGTTTTGCTTCTTGGTTTGAAAGTCTCTACACCTAATATGTATGTACGAGAAGTGCTGCTATGGAACATTCAATTTGTTGAGAAGTATAGCTATTGATTTGTGACTCTTTTCTTCTACTGTAGTCTCATCTATTACATTAATGCAAATCAAATAATTTTCTTTGTGAAACAATAGCTTTTATACATGTGTACAGCATTTTTACTACAGCTCCAGTTCATAAAAGGTATAGATTTACCTTAGACATTCAACTTCCAGGCTTCTTTGTTTTGGGTTTTTTTTTGTATGTTTTTGTTTGTTTGTTTGTTTGTGGTTTTTTTGGGAATGTGGTTGTGGGTTTTATTTGGTTGGTTGGCTTGGTTTGTTTGTTTGTGTTTTTTAATTTTTTAAAAAATTTTTTGGTAATGAAGAGTTTAACCCCAAACAAATATTGTTTTCAGACCATTCTTGTTAGCCCTGAATAGTTCTTAAGTTGTTTAAGAGTTAGCTATTAGAAAAATTCAATTCATGAGAATCCTTTGAGAAGTGCTGGTAGCTTTTGGCCCAGGTCTCCGTTGTTACAAAACTCTGAGGGAAGATGTCAGAATACGAGCTTGTGTAAGTGCTGGGAGTTGCTCAAAAGAGTCTTATTACTATATCTTCATGGAAGTCTCAAATTTTGAAGCCCTTGTTTCCAGAAAATATCCTTTGCACTATTTAATGATTGCCAGCCTCTGAATCGCTTTCCTTTTGGCTGACTCCAAAGTTTCCATGACACCGGATTACGGAACCATAAGAAGCATGCCTCACAGATTCAATTACAGCCTGAGAGAAGAAAGGTGAATAAGATGGAAACTTGCAGCCGGAGCAAAAAGCTTCTCTCTTTAAAGAGAATCCAGAATAATATACTTAGGAAAGGAGGAGGTTTACCTTAAATACTGTGAAAAAATGGAACAGCAGATTCCTGAAAATAAAATGAGGCTGATGTGTATTCTCTTGTGTGTGTCATTCTTGTAAAGTGTATCTTTTTCACAAGCTGGTTAGAGCTGAGATGATAATTTGCATGTCAAGCAAACTGTCTTAATTTCCTTGTTCTTGCTTCGCTCCTAGGATGACATAGCCTGATATGTGTTCTAACAAACATGTTTGTCAACGAAGAAATCATAGCAAATGCACAAGTTAATGACAGTGTTAGCTGCTAGTTTGGCATCCCTCCCTGCCTTCATTGTCAAATCTTTTGGTAAGGAGAGCCAGCAACACACATACTCAGAACACATAGACTGGCTCAGAGAATCCATACAATATATTATAGTCCAATATTCCTCCTCACAGTCAAATTAACTAACTTTGAATTTAAAGTGTTTTAGCAGTTCTGATGAGGCTCTGTACCTGCATGCACTCCTGGTCTGAAATGCATAAAAAGCCCAGTCATATAGCTCTAATTTAAATCAACTTTATCCTTTGCAGCATTAGCATTAATTCTGTGAAACTAAATGCACTGTAATTATAATAAATCCATTGGGTTTTCTAGTCCATTAAAAACACAAATGAGAAAAAAAGAAGTTCCCCCCTTCTTCCCCCTCCTCATAAGGAAAAGAATTTTTAAACTGGGAGACAAACAGATACTTCAGGAAATCCAGGTGTTAATGTCAATAACTTTATCGTTTCTGCTCCAAAGCATCCTATTGTAGTGAGTACAAAAATATGAATGCAGACAGATTTACAATCAATAACACCACATTGATAAGGAAATACCTTTGACAAGTACAGTGTTAATTATTGGCACAATGGTGTTACTGAAATGAGAAAAACCTGAGGGGGCAAAAAGGAAAAAGACCAAGGAAATTCAAAAGCAAAGGAACGAGTTATAAGGGAAAGCCATGCTACCATCTCAGAAAGAGATTGTAAACTAGGTAATATCTTCTCATTTCAGGGTTCACTGGAGTTAATAATCTTGAATGTCCTGCTCATTCCTGAATCTCCACGGTCAAGTAGCAAATATCTAACCAAGGCCCTTTGATGTGAAGCAATATTAAAATGCATTCTATGCACCAATAATAATACCACTCTCACTTAATAATCATACCACCTCTCCCTCCAAAGTCGTGGTCACGTGTTCACACGGGACACTGCAATGAGCCTTTGTCCACGCTGTCTGAACTGCTGCAATCTTTCAGCACAAAGCTTCCAGTTTGTCTGAAGATGTCTTTACAGACCAGCTTTTGGGTTAATTAAAACAAATGAAGTATTTGTGAATGTTGAGTGCTTTTCCTAACAATGTCAGTCTTCCGATATGCCTCTGTCACCATTGCTCAGATTTGAAAAAGTAGCAAGGGTGAGGGTACACCCTTGGAGTACAGGAGGCACTTTGTGTTCACTTCCACTCATCTTAGAGATGCATTGCAGCAGGCTTATTTCAGCAAAAAGGTTTGGGTTTGATTTTTTATTTTCTTTTTCTTTTTCCAGTTCTAGAAACTAGCAAAGTGATTTATGGCAAACGCTCCTGCTTTTGGATTGTTGGGCTGCCTCTCTGCCTTTCATCCAACTGTGTGTGCTCTTTCCACAGTGAGTTCTGCTTAACTTGATGTAGTCAGCAGTGTGAGCCAAGAAGGGCGGGGGGTGCCCACGGCCCTGCAGCGAGGTGTCCATTTGCAAAATCACAACCCCCCCTCCTGTGTCCCTGGGTAGGAAATGCACCCGGCCCTTGGAGAGCCTGGGGAGCCAGACCCCTCAAAGGGTGGGAGGCCAGGGTCTTGTGCAGGTTAACAGGGCTGGGGAAGCTGGTTATCAGTAGCTGTGCCTCCTCTCCTTTCCGAGCTGCACCAGAAAGCACCTCTTTGCAGGGTTACACCACAGGGCATGACCTACCATGAAGTTGTTTACAGTAACAGCTCTGGTGATGCATGGAGAATTCCCTTCCTGGCAAAGCCTTCCTTTTGTGAGCAGAAGCCAATGGATTTCGGACATTGTGTCATGTTGCACATGGCAAAAAACTTAATGTAAGCACTGACCCTGTTACACAAGATTGTAGCCTCAGCAGACATCCAGAAGAATACATCACATACTGGCTGAACAGTCAATACCACTGAAAAGAGAGGTTCACCTTGGGTGGTGCACCTTTTGAGGCAGAGCTTGAAAAGACCAAACTTACGTAGAAAAAAAGCAAACGCTGGCCTTCATATACAGAGAGGCTACACATGTAGTTTCAAATCACTCTTGCACTGGTAAGTCTAACTCCTGCTTCTTTGAAAATTACCCAGCCTAACTAAACATCCAGGTCTACAAACGACGCTTCTCAAACATGAGAGTCATTAAGGGACTTAATTAGAGATGAAAAGGGGGTTTATAAATATATATATATATATATAGTATTGAATGCTAAGCAAACAGGCCATATTTTTTATTTATTTAAAATAGCAAGATTCTATGTTCCTGAGAGTGATACTATTTTACCATACAGATTTTAGATAAAATTGAAATACTCTAAGTCACTGAGGACATTTTTATCGAAAATTCACCTTCCAAGAGAGTGGCTTTTCATGGTGTCAGAATGCAATTTTTAAATTTTATGATCCCGACATGTCCTGCAGTCAGTCACCACCAAAATCTTAATTTCTTTATATCTGTATTGGTGAAGAGGTACCTTAACAATTACAGTCACTTGCAGATGTGTGTTTTATAGTGTGTTGTAAAGATTTTTTTCCTAAACATCCTCTTGCTCTGCAGCATGTGTCAACCAAACTGAATGAATTTCCCAGTGTCTTACTGGGCTCAGCCATTGAGAGCAAAGGCTCTTCCTCTGTCTTCACTGATGCTTGTGCATTGAGCATTGTTGCTGCCTTTCTATCGTTCACAGATGGATTGCTAGGAAATGTGTGAAACTGCCTTGGGCACCAAGAAAGCAGGGGCATCAAGCCAGGACGTTAAAAGACTATTTCCAACAACTGCAGCTGCAGTGTGCCTTACTCCACACTGAGCTCCACTCTCCTTCCCTGGCTGGTTGGCTTCCTCTTTATCTAAGAAAGAGGGCATGTTTCAAGAGCAAGCAAGTTGGGGAATTACAGTAAAAATGCAAAAGACAATCTCCTTTAAAGCACGTGCAAATTCTTTCTTTGGTGCTGAAAATCTATATATTCCCACACATGAGATTAGTTATGAAAATGTTTAGACCTGAGTATCTTTCATCAGATCCCTCCGTGTTTGTGCAAAAGTGCAGAGAAGGCAAAGAGCTGTACATAAACATCAACAATTAAATTGTGATTGGATTTTTTTTTATTTTTAAACCCTATTTTTCACTTCTTATTTGTTATCATTTGACTAGAGCGATGGTCCCCAAAACAATTTGAGAGGAGAAATTGGTAGCAGGAGGACAGATGAGCCAGCTCAGCGTCCAGCTGTAAGGAAAAGATTACCATACCATCTCAGTGCCCAGCAGACCTGAAGCACATCACAAGCAGAAGAAAGCAGTTCAAATTTGCCTGTAAATTAGAAGTGTGGGAGCCTGCAAAATCTGCTAGTAACAGGCTCGAAGAGGTGTAGCTGTCCCTGGAGAAAAACAGTACTCAGGGACAAAAGAAATCTTGCAAAATGTTGGCTAAATGACAAAATTGCAGATACTACTTGAGCTTTTAAGGAATCTCTCTAAGAAAACAAAAAGAGAAAAAAGGGATATATCTGATACCAGTAAAAAGGACATAAATATAATCTTCATCAGTATAAATTTTACTGTAGCAAGCCCAGGGCATCATTTGTCTGTCTTATCATCATAACTGTATTCTCTGCATATTGCAGTTCATGTCATCATTCTGCATCTGGAATGCAAAAAACCCAAGCATGCCAAACTGGAAACAGATGGCATTCCCTCCACCTAGATTAATATTTACATTTCTAGACACTTAATCTCAAAGAAACAGCAGAAATGGAAGGGACATAGGGAAGTGAAAAAAATGAGAAGAGTACAGGGAAAACTGCCCTGGTGAAAAAGCTGGATTGTAGAGGAAGGACAAAAAGAGGGAAATAAGCTGGTAAATCCTGTTTCATATCACAAGGACAAGAGAGGGAGCCAATGGAACTGGAAATCAGTAATCAGAAAACTAATTAAATCACCACGCTTTGTCTTTACACAATGCATAATTAATCTATGTCACAGATGTTCTAGAGTCAAGAGAGATTAGATGATTGTATACATAATATGAACATCTGCAGCCATGTGATATAGGATAGAAGCCCTCGTGTTGTACAATATCACCCAGGTACTCACTGATAGAGTTTTGGATCAAACTTCTCTTACTAACAGGTTATTTTCTATCTCCTCTGCACTGGGTTTGCACTATCTTTAAAGCAACTGGCAAGAGAGGTGTCACACTGAGTTCCTGATGTGCTCAACTATTTGGCCTTTTCTCACCTGTGTCATTTATTCCAGTTTGAATTAAAGACAAATATGTGTATATACATGTATATATATCAACCTCACATAATATAAATCTCTCCTGAAAGAAAAAGAAATGTGACTTATTTCTTAACGTGGCTTAAAGCAAAGATTGCATCTTAGACACTTTGATTAAAAATATATATATTAATTTTGCATATATTATACAGAATTAATCACACGGATGCAGATCTCTTCCATCAGAAGGCTGGCTGCCTTTAAGCAGCTTTTCCCTTTGAAAGCCCTGAACTCTGGATGTGACAAAATCATTAGTATTTTAAAAGAATTACAATGAATTCTAAAGAGAAACCCCCACTTCCCACATACAGACTTTCTGGCAATAAAGAGCCTTTTCAGACTGTATAATCCTATTTACTGTTCTTAATTGGAGAACTGTGTTTGTCAAAAAGTACAGAAGTCTTCAGTTGTTTGGAAGTGAGTCAGGCTCATCAGCTTCTAAGGGAAGAAAAGAACTATTTATTTTAACTGTTAAGCCTAAATGCAAACTGCACAATAAATCTGTCTATCCAAATACTGACCTATTTCATGTAATGTCAGGATGAGGCTGGCCTTGCTCTATAAGGCGATTGTTGCACGCAAGAAAAGCAAACCCTATTAGGGAGCCCTGGAACCAGCTTCGAGGAGGTGGCGGGTGAACGACTGCCAACCGCACCGCCTCCCTCCGCTGCTCCACAAGCCGCTGCCTGCCGCGAGGCTGGGAATCAACCTCAACTACCCGGCTCCATCTAGTGTTTGGGAAACAGATTGCTCCCCGAAACCCACCCTGCCCCGTAAATGTCACCGCTTTCCTACTTGCCCAAGAAGAAAGCGTTTTGCAAAGCGGGCAGCGAGTGGCAGTGCTGTGATGGATATGGGTGCTCACGTAGAGATGAGCATGGCCAAACGCACCGTGTTTCTGTGCCAAGGAGCTTACTCTGTAGCAGTGGGCCTTGCTCGGATCTGTGAACTGCTGGATATTGGTAAAACACTTCCAAGGCAAGCAGGCAAAGGAACACACTGAACTGGATATGCTTGCCTTAAGGGCTCTGAATTTTCACTGGAAAATTTACCAGGATCAGCAACAGAAACCCACAGTTCCGTATCCACAAGTGGTGGTCAGGAGGAGATGGTTTTGAAGCTCCTCAGAGATGCACCAACGTGTGGCATCCAAAATGAAAATGCCTCTGGATTTCTAGACAGAAGCAAAAACGTCCAAGCCAATCTTACCTCCCTTTAACTTCCCTAACAAAGGCTAGCCTGTAGAAAGCAGAACCCAAAGAAATTGCAAGAGGAAAGGTTGTGTTTGGGCCATTCCAAAGATCTCCTTTTGAAACTGCTGCCAGCTGCCCTCTGCACACTTTCTCTGGCTCACAGGTGAATTGTCTTTGACAGCCACTAACAGATCTCCCAGAAAATGTGCAACAGCTCAGCTGCCAGTCACATTTCTCTAGTTTGACATGTTTCAACTCTATTTCCTTAAGAAGGAAATAAATGTACAACTCAGGAAAAAGAAAACTATGGCACATTCCTTCCAGTACTTCAGTCTGAGCATTTTCAGTAGTGCTGAGATAGAGCAGTTTAAATAAACAACATGACAGTGTTTTCAAGAATGAACCCACTGTAAGGACTTTCCAGGAAATACTTGTAAAATTTCATTTAAAATCTCCATTTAAAGCCAGTGGGTTTTCTTTCTGGTCAGCTCAGAAATAAGGTTTCTTGCTTTTTTCTCTCCTTAATAATTTTGTGTGGCTTGATTGGCAATGCACTCCAGCCAAATTTCCTAAGTGGTTCACTGTTTGGTCCACCATAAGTGGGACTATTCCTGCTCAGGCTCTGCAGTTCAGGAAGGTATCAAGCTGCCTCTTCTGAGCAGGCTGAGTTAGATACTCCCAATAAACCTTGCCCTCACACTGCAATAGAGTTACTTAACTGGCTGCAGAGAAGGCTGTTTTCCTGAGTCGTAACAATAGTTGTAACTCCACAACAGCAGTTGTGCACTCTTTGCTTCAGGGTATGTGATTTGCATAATAACTAGAGAGATGGTTATTGTGGAAAAGCACAGGCCATATGCAAATCCCTATACTGTGGGAGGATGACAGCCTTGGGAACCAGTTACAGGGAAGGGATCTGAGTAACTCCTGCACATCTGCTTTTTTAGGGGTACGTTGCCCGTGAGTTATATTAAAGTGGCACAGCTACAGGCCACCAACTCTCCAGCCTTCTGCTGCCTTCACAGGCTCTCTTGCTGGCCCGCCTAGCCCTCACATTGTTTAGGGAAGCCCAAGGAATCCCGGGTTGCTCCCCAAGGCACAGCTGGCTCATGCACTAGGTGATGAGCCTGGGCGTCTCCTTGCCGCACGGAAAAGCCTCTCAGCTCCAATTACCAAACCTGAGAAGTGCCAAGTGCCTCAGCCCCACCTCCAGGTTTCCACACAATATTGCAGGATTATTAAAGCACAAGCCTTTTGCCACAGCAACGTGTTGCTCAGATCTCCTGCAGCATGACCGGATCTGCAGCACCTCCTCCTCTACCCCACACTATCTCCTGTTCCCTCCTTCTCTATAATTTCCTTTAATCAACCTGAAGCTAATCCCATCCATGCCTAAATAAATGAAAGGTAGTATAAGCTGCTTAGATTTACTTAATGGCCCATACCTCCTCCTCCTAGCTTCCTTCAGACTCTCTGAGCTAAAAGATAATTCTCTTCACGGTAATCCATAAAACAAAGCACAGTTGTAGTTCTTTAGCAGTCCATTTTGCAGATTTCCAGAGTTAACACTTTGCCTCTGAAGAGTGACATTCAAAAGAGAACACACTTAAAAAACATAATTTTTGCACTCCTTTCCTGCTTCTCTCTAGGACTCAAGTAGCAGACAATATTTGGTCTGACGAGAAAGTAGCATGGGACAGTTTAGAGAGGATTTTTTTGGGCAGAAATTGCAGAACAAATTGCAGATATTAGCAACCAGACTTGGATTTAGCTTTAAACTGACCTGCCTTGAGCTTAAGTAATGCACAACTGAAGGACAGTCAGCATTGCTAAGCTTTTCTACTATTATATCTTTCTGCAGAGATAAGCGTCTGTATATTCCTTTATCTAGCAAGTTACTGTAGGTATCATGAGACCTATTGACTCATGATTATTAGTAAAGTCATAAACCCACAGTTACATTTATCTACAGTAAAACATTTGCCATCTATGCTATCAAAATAGAGCAGAAGTCAAAAGAAAACATGTAAGTCTTTATCAGCATCTAAAATGTTTTGGAGTAATTACAGCTCAGTGAAATCCACATTGGAAAACAGCTCACATATCCTGAGGTTGTTGGGAGTTAACTTGCTTACACAGAAGATGACAGCACATCATTTTTTGAAATGGGATCTGATCATCCTTGAGGACAAATTTCTGCAAATTTGTAAATCATAGCAAAAGACTAAATGAAGGAATAAATCTCAACCTCTGATGAGAACATATCAGAAGAAGTTAAGTTTTCTCTGTCCCCACACTACCATTCTCTCATTTCTACACTTGGTAAGAGAAGTGGGTTTTTTGGTATTTTGCTCAGAACAGACCAGGAAGTATCAGAATTCTAGATAAAAAATAAAGTCTGAATGTAAGAGATTTCCAGAGAGATTTCTCAAGCTCAAAGTTTCAGATCAGTGCGGCTAACCTTAAGATAAGTATTTCAGCTTGTCTTAAAAGTTCTCTACCTGTACCCTTTAAAATTTAATGGAGTGTTTTGGTGTTTTGGATTGGACTCTTGACTGGAGAATAACAACTGGAAAAAACTCTTAGTTGTATAAATAATCATGAAAGGGATATTTGTTGCTATTTTACAAATATTTCCTGAGATCTCTGCTTTTGCATAGCAGGATGTTGAAATAATTGATTTCAAATGAAATTGTCAAACAGAACATAATATTCTCCTGTTAATGAGAAAAGCAAGGTCATATTGTGTGTCAGCTTTTCTCCTGGAGGGCTCCTGGCTCTCCCACTTGTCCCTGTCAGCCCCCAAGCCAGAGGCACAGCATCACTGTGGAAGCAGGGGCAACCACCCCAACCCCAGCCTACCCACACACTCCAAGCACAGATCTCAAAGTGCAGCAGAGTTCGCAACATTTAAAAGAAAACGGAGGTGTTTCTAGATACCCTGAGGGCCTTAGTCACTCCCAGATCCTTCAGACAAATCCTTCCAGTTCTGACATATGGCACCATTTCCAGGATATTTCTTTAAGCAGAGAGGAGGGGAGTGTTCTGCTCTTCTTTGCTCCTTAGCAAGATGGGTCATAGCTAGAGCTGAGGAATAGCATCTTCAAACCATGTGGAATAGCATTCCAGTAACATCTGGAGAGTATGCCTATAAAGGAAAGAATAATCAAAATCATGTAAGCAGTAGGGACAACCACTGGACGTTATTTGACTTCTGACAGCCAAAAGCTCTGGCTGTAGGTCTGATGACTGACATCCCCTGGGTGGGTACTAGAACCACCTGATGGGGTGAAGTTTTCTGCTATGCCAGTGAGAAGGACCAGCAGCTGATGCCAAAAGGCAGGAAGAGATTACCAGACTCACAGAGTGCCCAGCCCCCAATTTTGCAGTGTTGTACCCTCCTTCCTCCAGCCTGCTGTTCTCCTGGCTACTCAAGGAAATTATTGAAGCAGCATGTGGTGTGGAAGACACTGATCAATGCTGTGCTGGCATTGTGCAGTAGCAAAAGCACTGTAGCTTCAGCTACCACCACTCCTAATCTCTGTCAGAATGAAACTGTTCAGTGGAAATTGTGGGTAGTCTCTGAGTTTTCACATTGCCAGCAAGTCTAGGAGATACTACTTGGCACAGTCCAGACTTTCCAATGCAAGGCTGAATTTCATCAGACAGGCTGAATTGCACCGGCCATGAGAGGATGTTTTTCTGAAAACAATACTTTCAACTTTGCAGGGCTCCTGCAATTTCTCCTCTGATACAGATGGCAAAGGGTCAAAATAAACCCCTGTGAGCTTGAGGATCAACAGAAGTTATCCACTGTAGTATCATATCATTCATTTTGTCCTGGTTCTTCGTAGCCATATAGAGATGCTGACTCCATGAAATACTCGAGAACATTCAGAGTGGCAGCAGAATATGACTTTGAGAATCTACAAGGAAATTGGAGGTGTCTGCTCCATGACTAATGTGCTGATTATAATATCTGCTTGCTGAATTTTGCATAATACATGGGAGAGCACTACAGAAAAGGAAGTCAATAGACTTGGATCACTTTGCATGCAAACATCTAGGTGATCTGCTGCTGCTGAACTTACACAGAGTTGGTCAAGACAAGGGAGCTGTAGAGCTAAGCTGGGCTGGTTCTCTACATGTATTTTCAGATCAGTGCTGGGAAACTGGAAAGAGATGAGTGAAATTAAGGTTATATTTGGTTTGAATGTAATTATATGTTGCTGGCTTGATCTGTGCTTTACAAATGTGCGTTTATGAATTTTTTTCTCATGATTAGCAATTTCTATTTGAAAGGGTGAGGAAGTGCTTGGAAGAGTGAATTGCTGCTCACCACTACTGCCAAGTCTCATGTTTTAGTTTCAAGTTTCATGATTTTTGATGCATTTCTTAAAACTTATATTCTTGGAATAAAGATTCTATAACATTTCCAGCTTTTTTAAAATGCAAAACATGAAGCAATTTTACCTAGAAGATCAGATTTAAAAGGCAAATAAAAAGAATTCAAAATGTGTTATTTTAAGCATGCTTCATGATGGGACCTGGGAGGCCTGATTTCTGAGGGTGTAAGGAAATTCTATACTTTATTCATATGAAAAATAATACATCAATTATACGATTTTTTTTTCAAAATCAGTTGCAATAGCCACATGAAGAGAAATATTTGCAATGACAAGTACAATGGAGATGTTGTTTGTTTTACATTTTCATACAGTCCATTTCAGTTAGCTCTCAATTTTCCTTCTCATTATAGATTTATAGTTATATGGTAACTATAGGAAGAAAAGGACCTGAGATTTTCAGAGAGCAGCAGTTCAGGAAGTACAGTTCTGTATTTGGGCAGGTGATGTAGGATCTGTTGGGCAGAAAAGTTTTATTTTGCATTTTAGATACGTTTGGTATTCTGGAATTTTTCATTCTGGAAGCCTTTCTTAGCTGGTTCCCTCTATTCCATCTCAAGTTCTGTGTGCTTGCATTAGTGGCTTATTCAGAGAAATACCTTTGATCTGAGCTCAGGTTCATCCTGTCAATGCACAGACAGAAAAAAGGCTTTTGTATTCCTGGGATTTGAGATTTCTATTCTCCTTCTGCCACAGATCCAATTTGCCTACTCCAACCAAGTCTATTTGTCAGTGTTTACTACAATGCATCAGCCGCTACCATGTAACTGAAGAAATTAATGCAGATTAAAGAGTACATTGCATAGGAATATTCCATTCAATCTTAGAAAGACTAAAATAGTGTAATTGAAACAGCATCTTCAGGCCAGTCCCAGTTTCTTGCAGCTCTCTTTCCCATTTCATTAAAACTAGAAGCTCATTTAGTGTGGAATATGCAAGAGTGCTAGAGAGGTTTGCAAAAAAACAAGATGAAAGGAATGAATTAAAAGGAAGAAATAAGAAGGGGGAGACTTTGCTCTTATCTGGGCTGATTGTGTGAACACAGCATGGTGTGTTATAAGAGTCAAATGACTGCAAGTGTTGCAAATTTCTCCATGGCGTGTCAGATCGAGGTCAAATCCTTAGTTTCTAACAGACAGTTTGCTCTTGATCAGTGTTGATTCTTCATGCAAACAAGTTCAGATTTTTTTTGTTGTTGTTCTTATTTGTAAAGGTCAAACATAAATAATGTAAGCTTTGCTCCCCTATGTCCTTAGTATAAGAAGAGGCTCTTCTGAACTTCTCCCCTGTCATATCTGTTTCAGTGATCTTTCCCTCCAACTTCTTAAGAATTTTTTCTACAGCAATTCTGTTCTAGCCCTTGGCTTGATGCAGTACAAGCACATGATCTAACGGGATCCTGGTTCCCAAGAGCTTACAGTGTAGGTAAAGCAGAATTACGACACAAAAAATACACTTGAAGAGCAGTTATAAAAAAGCAAAATTCAAGTCCTCCTTCAGTGAGGGATGACTTAAGTAAAAAGGACATTATGTGGACAGATTTGGCCCCTGAAATACATCTGTCCCTTTTTGCTGGCTCTCTTCTCAGGAGAGAGGTCACTCACTGTCAACCAAGCTGTATTTTGCCAAGTGGTTGGGCATGTCCTGGAGGCTACAGGTTTAAAGCTTTTCTTATGAAACATGACTCTGATCTTTGAAATTTAGGACCTGAAAGTAAGGAGATATAGGTGCAATAAGAAAAAAGTGGTGAAATACTGTAAATATTTGGGTTAGGACACATAAGGTTCAAGATCACATGGGAAGAAAGGTGATTTCACCTGCACTAGGTGCAATGGTTTCTGCCCTGTTTAGAGGGAGTCACCAAATCGAAGCTCTTGTCTTGAAGAAAAATGTACTCAAGTCTACAGTTATTTAAAGAACTGTGTCATGAAAGCAGTAGGGAGATTAAAACAAACAGATTTTAAGCTTGTTAGCTTCTCACCTCCTTTTGAACTCCCCTGTTAAGTTATGAGGCTCTATATTTTCCTTTCTTTTAAAGTCTCTTTTCAGCTGCGTTTTCTGTTGTGTGAAAGACCCACACAGAGCAAGTGGGGAAAACATGCCAGATAAGGGATATACAAATAACGCTATCTGATGCACAGATATAAAAAACTATCTTTTGTATCATTTCTCAGAATAACATAAGTTTCATGCAACAGTATGGGACTTCTAAGAGGTCCCAGTAGACGCTTTGAAGGTGGCCAGAGCTACTTCTCCTGTTGTCCTCCTGCCATCAGAGTAGGGATGAGGATGTTTGGGCTCCCAAGTGTCTCCCTTAATTTCTGAGCTCCAGCAGCAATAGTACAATGGCAGGCAAAGGAAAGGGCCATAACATGGTTTGATAGTCTTAACAGACAGCTTTTACAGCCAGTGTGAAAACATATCACAGAAGAAAGGAATAAAAAGAAATTAAAGCTTCGCACCTGTCTCTTTGAACACCATGTTCTGTGACCTTGGGGTGCTGCTTTTTTCATCCCCAGCACAACTTCCCAGACTATAACTTACCCTGTTAAGCATATAAGTACCACAGTAACCATACATAAAAGTTTTTAATGCAACTAATCTGGAGCTGAGCACGGTCCTCTTTTTCAGCTTTGGAGCCTATGTGTGCTGGGGTGTGCATTGTGCTTTCCTAGTCAAGGAAGGGAAGATCACAGCTCCCATGTGGTAGAATTGTCTGTCATGTTTACACTGATATTCTTGTCTGCAGTTTGCTTTACGCTGGGATGCAATAACAACAGCTAAACTTAAAAGTCACTCTGCATAAAAAAATACAACAGAAAAAATCACCCCTACCTGAGAATCCTGTGGTTTAAAAGCACAAGGCAACCAGACGTGAGAGGAAAAAAGCATCCTTGTTACTCACAGCATACACATATATTTATGAAGAATACATTTTAAAATCAGTGAAATATCAGAACATTTTCATGTTCTAAGATATATTTGACCCATATTTTGCAAAGTGGTTGGAAATATGGGGTGTTTCTCCTCTCAGGCTCTTAGATACTGCAGAGTATCAACACAGTGACACGTTAAAACTGGTTTTCACAAGGTTGCAAGGATCAGAGCAGCTTGAATACATCTCCAGGTGAGCATCTGGAACAGCTCAGCCTGTCCCACCAGCTTTTTGATGTCTACTAGCAGTGAATATATTTCTCTCATGCCTGTTGATACTTATAGTATTAATATTTTACTTGAACCTTTTTTGCTCTGAACCGCACTTGCAAGCTGATATCACTAATGTGAAAAAAAATCCTACCCTAACTTAGGAATAGTGCTGAAAACTCTGCTGTACATATAAGTCCACATTAAAACAGTTCTTTTGCTAGTACAGTTTATTTTAACTGGCAAAATAATATGACCTGGATTGATAGAAAACCTCATTTTTGAACAGCTGACCTACTGTTTTTTGTAACCTGACCTATGGCAAGGAAGGTGTACTGCTCTTATAAAACAAAATTAAACATTTTCTAATATAAACAGAGTTTGGAGGCCTAATGTATAAAGATGTCTAGGTACTTAACTCGATCGAAATTGGGTGGGAAAATTGTTTAGCATAGTTTCTATCTGCAAAGAAGCTGAAGAAGGCATGCCAAAGGTTATTTCTCCAGCCCAAAATTACCGGTGAAATAAAGATTGCAGAACACATACAAGTTTAAGGACATTCATTAGGAGACCTGAAATGTTCTAACAACATTTATTTTTTAGCCTGCGATATTCTTGCAGGATTCATGTATGTTTCTTTGCACCCTGTTAAAGCATCGCAGACTGGATTTGCCTGTTGGGAATAATATTGCGGGTACCTGTGTAACCTTACCATAGTCCTGTTGTTTCCTCTGCCTGTTCCTGTTCCTGCCCTAAGACTGCAGAAGCATATTCCCTTCTCTGCAAGGGAACTGCAAGTCACGCCTCCTTCCGGGATGAATTTCAGGCAAAACCCCAACCCCCAAAGCAGCATAAACCAGCAAACAGGGTAAGAAGAGGCAGTGCTTGCATGCTTACAAGTTCAACCCCAGCTACACAAGGATTAGTGGGCTGAGTGGAAATGCCACGTCTGCCGATTTCTGAACGCAGACAAGCATTTCCTCAGACTGCGCTCCTGCAGCCGCATCTGATTTGTCAGCCATTTCACCAAAATTGCCTGCACACCCCAAGAGAAAATAAACTCTAAACTAAGCAGGAAGGACTGAAACAGAGAAATGAGAGTAATCATGCACTGTGGCTAGGAAATCCTGGCTGAAGTTAGATCTGAGTTTATCTGATGACTCTGTTTTCAGTGTTCAAATGTAATTTAAATGGGGAAATGCAGGTACCTAAACATAATGCTTTTGGAGATGGCGGCAGTTGCTGGAGTCATATAATGTGTTGGCAGCTTTGACACAGGATTTATGGCAGGATTTGTGCCCTGCTGGAGCAGCAGCTGCAAGCCAGACGGGCTTCTTGGAGCATCTAAAATGACATTAGACAGCTCTTCTTATATTTAGGCACCTGAATCTCTCTAAATGTTCCTTTCTTGGAAATAAGTGTTTTAGAATCCATTCAATGCTACCTCTAAATTACAGGAATGGTGCAGTTGTGTAATCAAATACAGAACAGAAAATTACTGAAAGAAGGAGCCTCAGGCAGTCTCAATATGTCTTCTTGCAAGTATGCATCTTGACGCAGTCCATAGGATATTGGATAATTTTTTCTGTAAAACCCACATCACATTCAATCTTCAGAAGGTCGATACTTATGCAAAACTTTCCACCTTTTAATTACTGTGTACCTTTCAGACTCTGCAGCGAATATGAAATTATTAATTTCCTCATGGCAAACTATTAATGAATACTAATGAATACAACTTTACAGTGCCTTTCCCTGAAAAAAAAATTACCTCAATTCCCAGTTTACTGTGGTAGATGTGATGTCAAAATCTTTAAAGTGAAAAAAAGGACAGGCAGTATGAACAAAACAGCTTGATGTTCCACCTGTGTTCTGTCCACATGGGTCTCACTCAGAATACACTGGGGTTCATAGATTAATAGAATACTTGTCCAATTAATATGATTCACAGTTGTATGTTGCATGCTATTGCAACTTAAAAATGCTTTCCAAAGGTGTGTTATGTCACTTTAGCCTAGAGAGGGATACTAGTAAAAGGGGATGATAACGTTCATTAAGTTTACATTTGCAGTGTAAGCAAATTAGGAGTGAGAATCAAAAATAGTGTGATATAAGAGCAAGGAGAGGGCATAAATGATTCAGATGAGAGGAGGTGGGTAAGGAAAGGGGAGGACAGGAGATGAATGACTATGGGAACGCTTACTTCCCATCTCTGCAGCCTGGACCCACTGGAGGACTTCGTGGTGACACACACTGAAATGGCACAGAGAGAAGGATTTTAAGTGCAGAACAGTGCTCTGTTTTACCTCTGATTTGATTCTGGAATCCAATATTAAAATCATTAGTCCTAAAAGCCTAGCCTTAGGTCCAAAACGTGTCTTAAAAGCTGGAATGAGCCTTGGGAAAACTGGAGATGGTGGGTTGTGATCTCACAGTGACAGCAATGAATCAGCAGAGAGGAAAGCTGAAGTGCTCACTCCTGGTGAAAAAGGACATCCTAGGAGGGATGTTCCTGTGTTGTCCTTGCTGCCACCAGCATGAGGCATGGAGATGTTCTGCCAGGCTCTGAGTGAACCCCAAGATGTCCCGAATAAAAGAACCAAGGACGACAGACAAGTTTAGTACACACGGGTCTTAGTCCTTTCTAGACTCAGTCCCAGTCACTACAGCAACATTCAAGTGCCTCAGTTATAAGCCTGTCCTATTTGCCTGTAAACCACTGTTTTCTTCACAATATGTCTTTCCAGTATCTTTAGTGAATGAAATGGGTCCCAAGGGATTAAAAGAAAGTGTTGTAGAGACCAAGCTATAAAGTATGTGCATAAAGGGAGTCAAATGAAGGCTGCACAGGAACTCTTAATTTTTCCATTTCCTAATTTCTTCACATTTTTCATAATGTGGTATTTGAAGGAAAAATATCCATCTCCTACTGTCGTTCGGAAAGAAATCCAGACAAACCACAAAAAAAAAATCCATGATGTAATGCAGCTTTACTCTTACCAGTGGGGTTGGGACCTTTTAGATCCATAGCAAATCCTCTATCCTCTTTCTGTTTTTACTTTAAGGTGAAGGGTTTTGTCTGCCATCTGCACATCTCTGAGGCAGGAAAAGATTCAACTTCATGTCCAGGAAGCAATATGGTCAGAGGAAACCTATACCTTCCCTGACTCCTCCACCTCTCCTGCACCATCCCTGCAGGTGCCTGTCCCCTCCCTTGCTCTTCCTGGTTAAATTGCTCTAATAAATTTTGTTGCATGTGTAAGGAAAACATTTTAAGCCACACATTGAAAAAAGTCTATTTGTTAGATTTCTGTTTTGTTCACAATGTTATGCTGTTGACCATGCAAAAGGCACACACAGCATTTGCTCTAGAAGCACATTTTCTGTAGCAAATTTAATATTAAATTAAAAGGGGGCTAAATCCATAGAGACACTGAAGCTTTCCAGTGCTCAGTGCTGTAATGACTGACCTAACCCCAGACTTCTCCCGAGACATATAACCAGGGTCCAAACTGTTTCCAGAGCCCATCATGCTCCTGGACTGTGATGGCAGCCCTGGAGTGGTGCTCCAGACCCTTGCAGTGAAGGGCTGTCTCTTCCCTGACATTAGTGCACGAGGACGGGGGAGGGCTGGAGGCTTTGCAAGGTGTCAGGGCCATTTACACCACCTGTAACCATGCAACAGGCAGAGAGACACATCACAGATTGATCCTGGGAATGTTCATGCTGCTTCTTGCTTTTAAAAAAGGATTCTGCTGGAGATATATTTCCTCATGGCTTTTATCAGACTCCTCTTTAGAACCTTAAAGAGCAACCGAGTTCTTTAAAGCTACTGTGCATGGTGTTTGGTACCTGCCTTACCAATTGTTCATTTGCCCGTGTATTTCAGTGATTGCTGAGACCCTCCAGGGCTACCACCAAGAGGACCTAGGAGCTACACTACCTCCCACTGCTCGCCTCAGCATCACAGTATATATGAAATGATAGCTGCAGCTGTAAGGCTTGGCACACATATCCCTGGAGCAGTTGTGGGAACTGTGCTTATTGCACCCTTGATGTTAGGACCCAAGCCAGCTTCCTCACCGTGAGGCTGCACATCCCTCTGCATCAAAATACAGTCCTTTTGGTGGAGGAGGCTGAGCAAAGCCTGCTCCAGTCACCCTCTGCTCGTGGTTAGTGTGGAGAGCTGGACGTACATCTCTCACCCAAAACAGGGCGGGGGTTTGAGGCTAGTGGCTCACTGGTGCAGTGGTGCAAATAAAGTTATATTCCTTGCTGTCAATTATGGATCAATTAAATCTAAAAGAAAAGGTAGGGAAGGCTCTGCAGAAATTCTTTTTTGGCCTTTGTGGTGAACTAGGGCTGGTTCTGGGCAACTTCAGGGAATTCATACATGGCCACTGGGAAAATTGGCACTGGCAAAAGCTGAAGGTAGCTTTTGACATTCAAGCTAGTAGATAAATAGGTAATAAAATCCAGTGGAAGGAAATTGGTGGTCTACTTGGTCAATCTTGAAAAGTGGAAATCTTTAAAGGTGAAAGTGATTAATCACTAGAAAACTATGTCAGAGGATTGGAGGAAACAAGCATAAGAGTTTTCATTTCATTTTTAATCGAGTACCTGCTTTCTGAAAGGAATTCTCTAGTTCAAACTAAAAATTACTTGAAAATATCCAGTAGTTTGCTCTGGTAGGTTCCACATGACACTAAGTCAGATGATCACAACTGATCCTTGTTACCCTGTGACCACTTGAGAAACACACACTGTATACTGTAATATCTCTGGTGGATTACAGACAGCTGTTCTTTGCACCTGAAATGTTGCTGTGTGAACTCAGAGAGTGATTTGAATATAAGCATGCAATATTTTGCTTGTGTCTTCCTGGAAATTCTTCAGAACTTTCTTTTGAATGTCCTTCCCTAAAGGCGAACAGCTATCAGCTTCCACCAATTACATGTAAATTCCATCCCGTTCTTGATAGTCAAAGTCCATCTCAACTAACAATAGACAAGAATTTCTTGCCCCAACTCATCTGTCTTGTTTCCTCAAGCTATTTCCAGTTTACTCAAATCCTTTTCCATAGCATCCTTCCACCTCCAAAAGGAAATCACAAAAACTAATATTGGAGAGCTCATGACTTTAGGCAAAAAAACCAAGCAGACAGATTTCTAAATCTGATATGTTCCCAAACTTTGTATTTCTTCCTTAGATTGCAAAACTGAAATATCTCTGTGAGTAAAGGTGAATGTGTTATAGCTAAATTTGCTACAGACCAACTGATCAGACATCCATGTATCATCATGCAAACCCATGAGGAATTTCCTGAGTATGAAAGATACCATATCAACCCACATTTATTATTTTGGTGAAGTATAAATGTAATATATTTAGATATGTTTTTTCAGTAATGCAATTCTAAAGTTTGTTATATGAAATGCCATTTTTATTTGCAAGTGAATAGATAAAATTAAGTTTTATTTTTTCTTTTCCTTTCTCCTTTGGTTTAAGTAATGGGTTATTGCACGTGCACAGTCTCTGTAACTTAGCAAAATTATGCTGTAAAATATTTGTAGTTCCATGTATATAACTAAAGCAAAACCCCAGAATTTTGTGAGGCATTTTTCATGGCACTTTTGAACAGCAGAACCATATCTGTTAATCTGTCAAACTCCCCAGACCACACCTTCTCTCATATTAGAAACTGTCCTACTTATTTTCAGTCAGCCAAGTTTTCTTATCTACATGCAGCAGAGTTCCAGACCACGTGATAATTTCCACAGAGGTCTATGCAACACCTTTTCTTCCTAGGACCACTATTTACTTGAACCAAATGGTTAAAAACCAAATTGTAGTCATGTTAAAGCACAGTACAGGAAATAGATTATACCTACTGACCTCCTGGCTTAATAAGTGGCCATCATGGTTTAATGAAAGCCAGTGAAAATTCCCAGAAGGCAGGACTAGTGCAATCAGCTGATCATACTAGTTCTCACTATTTGGTGTTGGTGTACACCACAGTGAAGGACACACAATGGGAAGGAATGTCTGAACCATTTGATTAGTTTTCTTGCAGTCATGCAATTGCATTCAGAAATGTACAAAGTTCCATCCTAAAACAACTCTTCCACATCAACTCAGTTGCTGGTGGAGGCTGTTGGAGGACCTGTCACTGCCAATGATCAGCTTTTCTCACTTCTTTTGGCATCTCCACTGGCCAAGTCTGCCTTAGTGGGTTGGTCTGAAGCAGTTGTACAATTTGATGTGAAGTTGTTCCCATTTACTTTGCGTCACTTTGGTTTCTAAAAGGATCCAAAAACACGAGGAGGAAATGATGCATGAGTAGGAACTTAAATGACAAACTCTGGTACAAATGTATTATAACACTTGTGCATCATTGCACAAGGTACAAATACGAACTACAGCATGATGAGATCCTCTAGGAGGTGAGTCCTTGCGAGTTCCTGAGACAGCTGATAGCACAATGACCAAGAGCCACAGGCAGTTTACATGCTGCTGACTGCCAGACACCGACTTTCTATTGCAATTGGGCTCTCTGTCACATTCCAGAAAAACATTGCACCTAAGAGAATACCTAGTCTGCACCATGGTATTTTTCTATGTGGGCTAAAATGGCTCGTAGGCATATTTTAAATAAACAAATTCCAGTTGGCTGTCCAGCAATGGGGCAGGCTGAAGGGGCAGCCTGTTGTGTATAGTGAGATGTTGTTAAAACTCCCAGCCCTCAGGCCAGCAACACAAGATGGGTGAGATACACAGCATATACTAGTAGGGACGCCCCTGCTGTGCTCAGAGGTTCCATCCACTGCCCTGCTGCAGGGGCTTCTTGACTTCTTCATCAGTGCAGACTCCAAAAGAAAAGGATCAGTATTGCCATGGAGGCGTCTCTCTGTCCTCCCTATGTAGACCCAGATCTCCCCTTTCCCTCCTTTCTTGGACAATCCTGAGCAACCCTTCCCTCCACATCACACCCTGATTTCCCTGCAAAGCAGAAGAGGTTACAGAAGAGAGTTTAGTCATCCATGGTACAGAAAGAACATTGCAGTTCCTGTAGCATTTCCCTCTTCACTGTTGGACTTTCTCTCCACTCTTGACAAAAAATATGTTTTCCCAGTAATCCCACTCTGTCCTTGACCACCTAGGGGTGCACAGGGGTAGCCACTGGCAAGGGCACCATACAAGAACAGGACTGCTGGGTTTGTCTGTCTCTCCTCTATGATGTAGAGCAGGCTGCAAAAACTCTTCTACCCCTCTACTCCCCCATACTGCAGCAGGCATGACGCAGGTACATTTAGAAGTCCATCCTGGAGGGAGCACTGCTGGAGTGAGAGGTGTTTCAGAGGAGAAGAGCAGGAGAAAAGAGGCTAGGAAAACTGAGGGAGAAAAGGAACCTGACAGCAGCTCCTGACTGCCCGGTGACAGACAAGGAAAAGCCTGGAGAGGAGAAGTGAGGGGCACCTCTTCCTCTTTTTCTCAGTTTATAGCCTATGTTGCCCACCTAAATTGTGTCCCTGGCCTTAGGAGCTATGAACTACAGTAGTGCCCAGGAAAATGAGTTTTTCTGTTTGAGCATTCATGAATGTCATGAAAATTGGATGAGAAGGCCACTCTCACTTCTCAACTCTCTTCTGTCTTTGTATGTGGGATGGGTGCACAGAGTGTGTTCTAGCCAATTTTGGAAAGCTAGTTCTTGATTTTTACTATCACAATTTTCTTCCATACCTGTTCCTCTTTCTTTCACATAGCTGGAAAATCTTTTCCTGTGCTGTTTAATATCCTTCACGAGTCTGACTCAGCTTGATTTTTGGTAATACTCCTTTTATTGAACACAGATTTCTCTGCTGATCAAATGCTTTTGCAATACTTCAGAGCTTTCGGCTACTCTTAATGTGACTTCTGAGATGCTGACTCAGTTTGCTTAGTTTGGAGCCCTTTCTGATAGATTTTCTGTTTCTGCTTGGGATAAAAGTTGCAGATATTATTGCATTTTTGGCTTTAATGCATTTCTTTCCATTCATGCCTTCTTTTTCTTCAGCTGTTAGAATTAATTTCATTACACAAAAATATCTTTTAGAAATTGAAAATGTTTTAAGTCAGGTTGTAATAACAAATAATTTCATAAATGGAGAATATAGAGGATACTTCATTTTTTTTCCTGACAGTTTCTGTATTATCTAAACAGCTTTTCTGAGCAAAATACCCCATGGTCCCTCCCCGCTCTTCCTTGCTCCATTGCAAATGGTCCAAGCTCCCCTGAGTTTCACTCCCCAGTGATTCTAGTGCCTGTGATTCTTCTTTGCTTTTTACAGAAAATCCTGCCCATACACCTGACCATGAAACCTGATGAAAATCCAGCTATCCTACCCCCCATCTGTAAATTTTATCTAGGATGTCCCTTCACAACACATTTCCCCGTTGCATGGGCCAGCTGCAGTCCACACTTGCCTGCTGACCTGAGCCCTTTGGTCTTGGAGCACTGAGCTACAGGAACTGCCTTGTTTATCCCAGCAGGTCTCCAACCCAAACATACTCTTTCCCAGACTTTTCCTGCTTGTTTACTGCAGTCCAGTCCAGCACGGCAAGGCACAGCTCTACAGAAGTAGGAACGGAACCAGGGCTGGGGAGCACTGAGGACAAGCACTCCAGCTGTAAGACAATGCTGAGGGCTCAGGACATTTTTATCTTATTTCCTGATGCATCTACTAAGTCCCAACGGAAGATTGTGATTCTGAGGATGATGTCTCATCATTAGCAAATTAGATGCTGTAATCTGCTTCTAAATGAATCTTCTTAGGGGGTATTACTCAGGGTCAGATTAAAATTAAGTGAGAGAAAGACTGATTAAAATGTAAGGTGAGCTTCCGTTTTCTGCTTCTGGTGGGTGCAACATGAAACACTTGAAAGGGCAGAGGTATTTTTAAACCACTTTTTTTTTGTGGCCTGCCCCAGAAAGGTCTCTAAATCACGATGGCTCACAGATCCCATAGTGGTGTGCATTTTCTGCTCCCTTAGGGGTGCCAGTGGGTGCCAGACTCCAGGTCTTCGCTGCTGAACGGGCACTTTAACAGCTGCTGTAAACACTTGTCTTGGGGTGCCAGCAGCAGAAAGAATCCTTCCCATACTTCTCTAGGCACTCTGGCATGCACGGTTGTGGGAACTCGGGCTTGCAAGGGACTTCAGCTACACTAGAAGGGTTTCCTTCAAAATACAGGATCCTGAGTTATACAAAGGGAGGAAGAGCTTCGAAGGCCTTCTTGGCCTAGTTACTCATTTGTTCAGTCCTGCTCTCACTTCTGAGAGGGAAATAGCCAAAATCAGCAAACAAGAGGCTGTGAGAGATCAGTTGCACTTTACCAGGGACCCAGATTATCTGGTGGCTTTTCATGGCCGTATTTGTGCTCCTTGGTTACATCAACCTTTATTTACCTTTTGTCATCTGACATTAATTCTGGCCCGATTCAGATGTCACACTGATGCCATTAGGGTAATATGGAGATCTGCAAACAGGCTAATAAAAAGTATTTGGTTTTAATTTTGACTGACATAAATAATTTACCGGGCCACTATATATCAAAGCTTTGCTGTGGCAGATCAAAACTGTCCTGTTAATTAGCTGCCATGTTAATTAATTGGATGTGTGTGAGCTTATGTTAGGTGCAGTCAAATAGCAGCATATTTATTTTTCTCGTGCTGTTCTAGTTTCTTGTCTCATAGCTGCTGCCTAATTTCATGACTGAACATGAAGGCTGTTTATGATGAAAAGAGCTTTAAGCCACGCTGACATGCTCTCTTTTCTTCTCACTTTCCATGCAGTGGCACCAGGCTCGTGGGCTTCTTCTGCTCCATGCCCACTGCCTGCCCTCGTGGCTCCGGTGCCACTGGATGGCCTCACTGTGTGTACCAAAGGAGAGCATCTCCAAATGCCTGAACACAGCCTCCTTTGCCCAAGGCACTGACTCCCACCTCAGTACCAACCTTTGCACTAAACAGTTTCATTTCTTGTATTCCAGCTGCTAGAGCTCCTTGTAGTCTTGGTAACTGCAGGGGATATTGCCTCTCCTCACTGCCGACTGGTCTGCACCGGCCTCTCCCAGCTGGTTACCACTGTCTTATTCAAAGCCCTCCTAATCTAATTAGATGTCTCTTGAGAACACCCAAACAACAAAGGTCACACATCCAGAACTATTATTTGATGAACAGAACAAAGCCCATTTGGTAATTTTTCTGTTCAGGGCTTCTAATAGCCAAAGTCCATGTTTGCTGTGTAATACATTTTAGGTTTTCATGCATGTGTCAATTCCTACTGGAGTCCATATAAAGGCCCCTGCTGACATTTGGCTGGGACTCAAGGCCTACATCTTTATCAGAAGGTTTTGTTGTCTGCCAGCAATTTTGAGCCTAATGCACAAATTCAGGCACAAGCAGGGACAGCTGCGAGAAGCATGCTAGAGAAACCAGACAGGTACATCCATAACCCAGCTTCAGTCTTTTTACCTGAATATATGACACAACAGATTTTAAGCTTTTCTCTGAAATCTCTGAAAAACAGATTTAAAATCTAGCTAATATTCTAGATACTGTGACTACATTATTATTTATTTTCAGGCTAGAGGCTAATATTGTTGCACTTATGAAAAGACAAATACTTGAAAAATGTGTGTGGTGTCACTTGGTCTGAAATGAGGTGTTAGAAAACAAAAGCAAGATCTTACCAAGAAATGGTGACAGATATTCAGGACGCAGTGTTTTCTTCTCAGTTTGGTGGAAGTATTTATCTCCATTTGGAAGTGCTCAACAGTTTCTGATTTTTTTGAGTGTGGTTTTGAATTATATTAAAAGTTTACTGTATCATAATCATGCACACAAAAAAGCACATATAAGATGGGATCAAACATAACCAGCAGAGGTAGGGTGTGTAGCAGGGGGGGTGTGTGCTGTTCAATTTGAAGTGTGAAAAATCACACCACAGGGATATCGACTATCAGGATAGGATAAAAACAGTTTCAGATGAACTTGTGCTCATGAAAGTGGAAAATAAATGGAGAGGGACAAAGGAGGCTGAACTCAAAGTGCAGAAAAGTAGTACTTGTTAATAATTTTAAACACATGAGAAACACTAAAAGCATAGCCACAAAAAAGGGATTAGATAATAAGGGTCCCAACTATTGTTAAAAGATAGATAAAGAGAAAAGATAAAAACTGCTAGACAAATACATTCAAAATCTTAAGAGACAGTAGGAAATAAAGACTTTTGAAGGACACACTTTAGAAGAGCTGCAAACAAAGTCCAGAGTGGACAGTTACGTCCTGCTGGCTCTATGCAAAATGAACGTGGCTTTGAAAAAAGCTCATTTTGGATTTTTTTTATAATCCTAATTTTTTTTTAATGTATGAAGGAAGGCATTTGGAGAAAACAGGCATGAAGCCTTCATGATCACATAATAAATGGTCCAGGATGAATTAATAAATTCTGGTAAATTATTGGAAGTAGTTATGGGTTGGTTCATCTCTGATTTCCACTGGTATGAAGTAAGAATTACTGCACGAATGTCAGCAGGATACATTAGTGAGAATGAGAGAATTAACACCTCAAGAATTTTTCTCAGTTTCAACATCCTGCTACATTTCAATAGTGCTTTGGGATCCAGTGAGATAAAATGTGCTGTACAAATGTAAATGTGTCTTATTATTAAGTGTCTGCTAATTTTATTCAGGGAAATAACCCTTGCTGCTCTGAGTTCAGCAGAGATTTGCATAATCTCAGGTAAGTGAATCAGAAATGTCTTTTAAGAAGGAGGCTCAACCCTAAAGAATTTAAAACTAGAAAGGACATTAAACTATTCAAACTCATCTGAATTTCCAGGTGATTTTCTTTATATTTCATCTTTCCAGGGACATCTGACTCCAGCTGGATGAAAGAAATGGAGGACAGGGGAAGGTAAAAGACATAAACAAATCCCAAGCAGAACAATTGAAGCAGTGGCATAAATGAAGATTGAAGAACTACAAAGAAAAAACCACCTCTGAGAACAAACAGTGCTCACTGAGTGCTTTAGTTTGTCACAGGGAAATTACATTTACAGTGTCATGGATAGATGGAGAATTTTTTTTTAGAGCCTAAAAATGTAATCCTTGAGCTCCATTCTAATGCCATCATTTTTGCTTTGGAATGTTTTACATTTTTTAGAGCATAAATACTCCTTGACCATCCTTTCAGGTTCTGCCTCTTTCTCTGAGATGTGGTGATTAAGAGCAAGCATGAATACACGAAAGTCAGAATACTGGAAAAAACACTTGAAATCAAGGATGGTACTCACCTTGACTCCACTGAAGCCAAGATTTCATCCAGAGAGTAAGATTATTGAACACAGCACAACACTTCACGTACCCCTGGTGTTTCTGTCATCAAATAATTGCTTTGGATTGGTTTCTGCAAATATTAAAAATGAAAAATACTATCTATGAGAAGCAAGAAAAGAACTGTCTGGCTTCAAATTTTTCTTCAATGAGACAAAAAACCCTCCAGAATCTGGAGTTTAGATGAAGAAAGGTGTCCCTGTCTTGAGGGTCTAAATATGCAAGACTGTTCTTCTGGGTTAGTTTTTCCATCATTGACAAAGACCTTCTAGTCAACAAAATGTTGAGCTTTCCTTTTTGCCTGTATCCTTTTAAAAGAATACACTGGGAAGCTGACTACTGTCACTTAGTCACAACAAGCTCATTTAAAAAACCTTAGAAAACTTGCTTCCCTACTGCAACCAGAAAAATGTTTTAGGACATTGGAGGATGAGAACTTGCTTTTCAATTCCCATTCCAAATTACTCATTGTCACTTTCCTCTCGTTTGTCCTTGTACCAGTGTTGTCATCTTACTGAAATAATCCTTAATTCTTTAATGACTACCTGGTGATTAGCCATTTAACAGATCTATACAGAGCGATCATAACTCTGTATTCTAGTCTAAACCACCCACGCTCTTTTATTCTGTTCTTCTGAAATGAGTGCTCCACTTCTCTCTTCTTTTTAATGACCCTTTTTTGCCTTTCTTCCACCTGGAATTCGAGTATGGGCTTATACAGAGCAGTACAAATGGCATTCTACCACTGACTTGTACAATGGCATGAGTACACCTTCCAACTACAAGAAATACCAAGCTGATGTGCCTCACAATTATTTCTTTCTATTTTCTGACTGCATCACCCTGATTGATTGATTTCATCCAGTGATTTTGCCTAAATACCCAGGACTTTTCTTTCTCAGTCTCTTTACCCTGAAAATTTTGTTTTACCATGCCCAACCATTTCATCAGGAATGATATGAGGTGTAAGCACACAGTGTTCAATCGTTCAGTTAGATCCTTTCATACATGCCACCTGCCAGTAGCCCGAGCCTTGAGAGTTGAACCCAGTCTCAGAAGAAGTTCACCATGGAATATGGGGTTTCCTTGTTGTGGGTTCAGTTCTCATGAAGATCAAACACAGTTGCTATTTCCCAGAGGAATCACACAACAGAAGTTCCACTCCAGTCCTTTTTCCAGTCAGTGCAGTGGTCTCTCCCAATGCTTTTCTTGGGATTGCACAGCAGGAGTTCTCTGGGGAACTTCTTTGCAAGTGTCCCTTGATTATTTTGGCTCCTGCTGTACTCCACATGTAGCTCCACCAGAAGAATATCCATCTCCTGAACTTGCACACATCCTTCCCCAGTGAAAACCTCCTGTCCACCTAGCTCTGAGTAGTCCTGTTCCTCACCTGTGTTTGTGGCTTTGAGTCTTACAGTAACTCCAAGAGGAGTTTGTTTTTATGACTGAAAAAGATCTGTTACAGGAAATTGTAGAAGTCAGGCAGGCTTCATTTAAGTTTCACAAGGGGAATTGCAAACTCATGGGAAGAACCAGAACCCCTTCACTCAGGATGCTCTATCAAGCCACATGTACCTAGACAGGTATCCACACAAGACCAAGAAGAACTCAATATGCTGTAGTATGAGGATCTGCTGTCATTTCAGAAGTTTTGCTGACACTTAACCTACATTGTGGAAGCCTTTGTGCGGGAATTTGAGATGAAATCTGTCACTAGACTTAACTAGGAGGAGGTTCTTGTCTGTAAGACACTAGCAATGAGCAGGTTGCTTGTGTGGCTATCCTAAGCTCTGCTGCCTGTTCACAAAGGCTGATCAAGCACCTCATTCACTTTGTGAGTGTTCACACTGTTTAAAAAAACCCATGCATGCAGTGGCTGCATGCTATGCCTGTTAAAATCCCATGGCAGTGCCCCTGGGACTGCAAGTAGATAGATACTTGGTAGCTCAAATATGTTTGAGAAGATTTCCTGTTATCATCCTCCCTTGCTCCTGCTGGTTTGTTACCATGTTCTTAAGATACAAGAGGTTTCAGTTTTAAAAAAAATAAGGAAACCGTTAGAATGTCCAGCATTGCTTCTATGAATGTTATATAGAGTAAGAATGTTATGTGAGTAAGAATCCAGTCCAATCCTAGTGTAAGTCATGGGGAAAGTCATATCTAGCTGATGTACCAATGCAAAAACAAGATAGTAACTTGTAGTTAACAGCACACATGGTGAAGGTTGCAAAACCTTGATGAAAAAGATAAGCTTGAGTTTCTTCAGCATAAATCTCAGTAACTGACAACCTAAGCAGGCCACAGCCACAGTCCAAAGAACAAATCTCAAAGGAATAGCTGCTGTTTTTTATAATATCTTTTATTTATCCAGCCATTATACAGACGGTAATGATAAAACAGAAATGATAATGCCTTCCACCTGAAGCAATGCCAAGCGTGAGTTTTAGGGAGGATAATGAACTTGATGGGAAGGCCATTTTGAAAGGAGCTTATGGATGGAAAGGCTCACCCATGGGGTCTAAAGTACCTTCCCGATCAGAAATGAGTCCGCTGGTGCGGGTATTATGTGATCAGATGTGGATCAGTGAAAACACCTGTGTCTGAGCTGGCTGTTGGAAGAAAAGAATCACTTTGGGTATATTATTTTTTCAGTCCTTAGGAAGACGTATACAATGCTTCTCACTAATGACTTCTCAAAATCCCTGGTTTTCCCAGTTGACTCTTAGGGGTTCCGAGACTGGTGGCCAGAAGGAACACACCTCTACTGTAGGCATGAAGATACACGAGATGAGCTTACCCCGGTGCCTGCAGCTCAATAACCTAGAACAGCTATTGCTGTTCTACAGGTAATCTGCACTGTCTGCTTAGTGAATTGTATGAATATAGGGCCTGTGCAAGCTCTTTCAGTATTTCTGCTTCTCCTGCAAAAGGACTGATGAGCTACAAGTCATAAGGTACCTGACCTAATTGATTAGTGCATTGTATCCAACACACTTTCCTATCATTCACTCAGACAGTAATGCAAAGTTTGCATTGAGGCAAAGGAACAAACAATATGGGAAAGGCAAAAAGGAGCTTATGCTGCTTAAAATCAGAACAGATCAACAGCATTTTGCATTTAAGACATCATGTGCATTCTTTCAAAGGATCTCATGCTTTCTCATGCTTTTTTAAAACAGCATAGTAAGGGTAATTTAATTTAAGGAAACTGAGGTTAAAGATGTGATTTCCATAGTATGTTAGGTTGAGTACTGCATGGAGAAGTGCTGCCCTGGGGTCAGAGTAGCATATTCCTGGGTTGTGGTGTCAGTGCAAATCTACCATAAAACTTGCAGGGAGAGACCAAGTAACTGTCCTGCAGCAGAAATCCCAGAAATAGTTATGCTCTCCAGCAGACCAAAGTCAACTGTTACACTGAAGTTCAAAACTGCAGGTATTGCAGGTTTTTGGAGTGCTTTTTTCCACAAAGTAGCAGAGGAAAAAGAATACACATCTTCTACCAAAAGCAATGTCATCAAGTCCAAGTGGGAAAAGCAACACACCACAAGAGAAATCCCTACTGAAAAATACTGACTACAGCTGAACAAGGGTCCAAATAGTACATACACAAACATGCTTTAGGCACAGGGTAAAGGAAGTTACTATATTGTGAATAAACCAAAGAGAAAACAAAATGGAATTTTTTTGTTTCTCCTTTGTTACAGATGCAGCAGGTAATGAAAGATACTTGTCCTTAAGTACGTCATTTCTTTTCCTTCCCTCCTTATTTTCCTTTCCCCCTGGATTTCTGCCACGTTTCAGGGTATATTTCTTCAACACACAGTGTTATTGGAGAAGTGTGCCTTGAAACTTTAACTGTACAAAGAGAGGTGGGATTTTTTTTAATAGGTGGGATGGCACCACCTGAAAGTTAGATCACCAATTGGAAGGGAGATGGTGCCCTTGCAAGAACAAAATTGCAAGTGAGTCTTGGCATAACTCATTTCAGATGGTGAGCAAACAGGTCTCCTATCAGCTGAACACAACTTACTTGTTAGGAGTGGACCATCAGCAGAAGTAGGTGCTTGCAAACAGTGAGTATGGAGCCAAATCTTACCACAAAAAAAAATTAGTCCACACACTGAGAGAAAAAGAGTTGCTATAAAGAAAAAGAAGAAAAAGAGAAAAAGAAAAAAGAAAAAGAAGAAAAAGAGAAAAAGAAAAAAGAAAAAGAAGAAAAAGAGAAAAAGAAAAAAGAAAAAGAAGAAAAAGAGAAAAAGAAAAAAGAAAAAGAAGAAAAAGAGAAAAAGAAAAAAGAAAAAGAAGAAAAAGAGAAAAAGAAAAAAGAAAAAGAAGGGGTGTTGAGAGGATGCTATCTCTGAGTCCCCTGTACCAGCAAAGCAGTGACATGTTTTTTCCTAAAGGTGTGCTAGGTTTTACAGGATGAACATTGCCTATTCCCAAGTGCTATGGAGACGTGAGGACCGAACTGACTCCAGCAGCCTTAGCCCCAGAGGGAAGTTCACTCACATGCCCATAGGCAGGGCCGAAGTTCCACCACGGGTACCTCTCCAACGATTCCATCAATGCCAGGAGGTGAGAACGGCCTCATTTTCTGTGCTGTGTGTGCTGAGGAAGCAACCCCAAAGTGAGGGTTCACAAATAATCAGCTAAAAAATGACAAGCAAATACTGATCTAACAGTAGCTATAAAATCAGGGTTCATGTTTGTTATCCTCTTCTTTCCTGCTCTTTGAGGATTACTGTGTATGCACAGCCCATATTCGAGCTTTTATCTACAGCCATTAGGACTGGAACTTTTCTTTTTTAATGAATGCTGAGATTCTCACATAATGACAAGAGCTGTGGAAAGCATCAAATATCATGAGACATGTGAAAAACATCTTAAGTTGGCAGTACTGCACATAAAAAGAAACAGCTCATCTTACAGAGCCACAGTCCAAACACGAGACAAAGAGCGGTAGAAAGTAGCATTACCACAATTTTACAGATACAGAAAGATTCAGGAAAAACATGTCAAAGGGGAAACTGAGGAAGAACCTGACACGGCTCTCTTCAGAGCTGTAGTTATAGAGATACATTTCTTTTTCAATATACAGCCTTAATTGTCATAGGGAAAATAAAATATTTTGCATGTTGCCAGAGGATTATGTTTTCCTTCCTAAAACAGGCAAATTAGGCTATTGTTGTGACAAATCATACTAACATATTGCTTCAGCGGGCCATAAGCTTCACAAATAGAATTTGCTGTGCTATGGCATATTTGTGTTTTTCAATGAAATGAATGAAAACAATGTCTTGGCACCAAGAGAGAGCAATTTTGAAATATATTCAGTGAGGATTTCTTAGATTATTGTGCAAGTATATGTATGTGTGCAAAAGCAAACAAAATCACATTCCCTGCAATTCCTCAAAGCATCAGGAAAGTGACAGACTGTGACATTTTTCCTTGCATTGCTGTGCAGAATATTATCACAGCACTGACCATGGAATTTCACATAGTAAACAAATTTTACCCATCAAAGTGACTGCATCATGTTCACTACAGGGTTAATTTGCTCCTGTTTGACAGATTATTTTAATCAGAAACCTAGCCAGTTCTCAGCTGTAGCTTATTTTGACAGTCAATGCCAACAGAGTGTTCCTTCAAGTTGTGGGAACATTGATTATGGTGGTTATGAGATGAGCTAAAGCTATATGCACTTGTTCTCTATTACTTAATGAGTCATTGAAATTAATAACTGTCGTCTTCTTATCTTGCATTACAGTTGAGAAACACACTGGTTGTAGCCAACAGTAAGTTGAAAAACTGGTTGTTTTGTTAATGGATCTGCTGCACTTGTGAGCTGTACAGTTGTCACTCAGTCCCTAGAATTTTACTGTCTTTGTGTTCTTTAAAAATTTCCTGGTATCCTGAGGCTATTTCCTAAATACTAGATCACACCTTGTTTCGAGTTAATGGACATGTATGCATCTGTGCTAGCATTAACATAATTCAATTAATCATACTTAAATCTATTTTCTGGTATTCACATGGAATAATGAATTGATTAACATGGCAGCATATGCCTTTTTCATCAATGATTGACTTAAAAAATAAAACCAATACTGAAGTGAGACTTTGAAGGTTTAATTCATTTAAAATGTCTGAGCATTTTATTGAAAAATGATCTTACAATAGAACTATTGAATCAAATGCAACCTAACACTAATTACACTGTAGCCCTTGTGGCACTTGCCACTCTGGCTTTTGTTGCACTGTGACCCTATTCCATTTAAGCTTTTATTTTAAACATCAAATGATGAGTGTGTGAACTAAAACTATGCAATAATTACTTTGTGCTGCTTTTCTTGTTCACATTGAAAAATTGCCTCTTAGAGCTTGGGGTGACAGAGCCTGTGCTGTGGTGTATGAAAAGCGGAGTATCTCCACTCCACCAGAAGCTTGGCCTAGGTGACACTAAGTCTACTTTGATGGCTTTGCTCAGGGGAATTTGATATTTTGAAACAGTCCATTGCCATATTTTTCCTTCATGCACTATCCTGCATGAGCAGGACTTGTGGCTCCACTCTAGTCTCTGATAAAAGCATGCAGAGAAAGACTTTTGAAGATGATGGAGCACTTTTAAGTCTTTACTGAGGCTGCCTTTGTCCTTCTTTTTACATTTACTGGCTAAGTACTTCTGAAAATTGTTTCTTCAGCTGCCATAGAAAAGTACCATAAAAAATGCCCCACAGGTAAAGATATATTCATACCAGTGTTCACTTGCCCTCCCAATTAGTGCAGCCCATAGCTATTCCCTCCTCCCTGTCTCCTACACACAGAGCAATACTATGGTCAGCCAGGAAATCTCATTGCTACAGAGTAGACCAAAGAACTCGCCTCCCTCAAGATGTCAATCTGATTGATTTTCCTTTCAGTGTCTACTGATTATAAACCTTAAAGAACATTGCTATTGTCATGGTTGCCTCAATAAGCGAAGAGGGAAGGGAGACGTGGTAACAGTCTTCAGAAAGGTGAGAAGTAGCTGGAAAGGGGACAGAACAAACTCTTCCTCTCCTTCTGGGTGCACAGGGCAAGAGGTTTAGAGGCTTAAATGGAAACAAGAGTGATTTATGTTAGGCAATAGGAAAACACTTCTCAGTGATGAAGACTTGGAAGACATTGCTGAAGAAAGCAAGGGATCCCTAGAAAT
Organism: Atrichornis clamosus; assembly: GCA_013400975.1. NCBI lineage: Eukaryota > Metazoa > Chordata > Aves > Passeriformes > Menuridae > Atrichornis > Atrichornis clamosus. The sequence continues at coordinate 234,166 of WBMZ01005316.1, read as the reverse complement.
GCACCCAGACCAACTTCACTGATAAGTTGTTTAGGGAAAGCTAAAAGTGTCTTAGCACAGTGGAGTGGTGTAAATGACCTTTCAGGTTTTTTTCCAAGCCCTGGTGTACAGCGCCAGACAGGCTTCATCCTTAGACTCTCCTGAGGTTCCACTCCAAGTTATTGTCAAAGTGGACATGACTCACTTTCATCACCTGTGACCAAATTTATTTTGCTGAGGTGTCACTACTGATGGCTACAGCAAGCAGCAGCACTGGTGGCAATCAGGCAGAATGACATGTGGGCAAGAAGGTGGCTGCAAGAACTTTTACAGCCTCCCCCCAACTTCTCCTTTCCTGTGGACAACCTGCTCCTTCCACAGCACCTATGGATTTTATGTCCCACCTCCCACACACCCAAATGCAGGATTATGCCCACTGCCCCCACTTGAGAGCCTCGATGCCACTGCCCTGCTTCCCACTTTGGAGCAAACTCTGGCACTTTCTCACTGACTGTCATGGACACTGGACAAGGAATCTAGTGGAAGTCATTACCTTTGTGGTCTGAAAGATAGAAAAACATTGCTTTCTGCACTGGACCATCCCAGCCCTCTGAGGCAGCATGTGTGGCACCAGAACTCACTGAATTTTTCACTCCACTTTACAGCTGGGAAGACCTCAGCACCTATGTGGGTGGTGGCATCAGCACAGTCTCATGGACAACACCAGCTGGCAGCCAGTCAGGCACCCACTCCTTTCCTGACCGAGCGCCGTGCTTTCCCACATCTGCAGCATCTGTGCTAACGTTTTTCCATGTTAGACTGCAGGTTGGATGCTTTCATCGTCAAGGTGTCCTGGTTCTGGCAGTGAAAGTAGCTTAGACTGGGATGGTGCAGTGGCTGTTGTCAGACGCCTCAGTGCTGCGCACTGAAATGACATCTCGTCACCACATGCAGACAGGAAGCAGCAGGCAGGTGAGAGGAAAATATAACAAAAAGTATTTCTCTGTCTGCCAAGGGAACAGTCCATGCACTAAATCCTGGCTGCTAAAAAGGTAGATAGCAGTGTCAGTAAATGGCAGCTTTGGATTTTTAGTGCCACCTTCTTATCTAAATTTTTATTGCATATCTATTAACTAATAACATGTAGTTGAATGCAAATGTCATGTGAATATTTTCATAGGTTTCCACCAGTTCACTTTTTCTAAACAGTATAATATTTCTGCTTCTATTTATGCATCTAGATTTTATTTACCTCTATCACATTGGAAGTACATCATCGTTTTTCTCTGTTTTTCAACAGACATCTTTTTTAAAAACTAGGTACATTAAAAATCACTCCTTTTTTTACTTTACAAGTGGAATAAAAATTGCCAGCCTCCTCCTCCATTTATGTTTCACCCCTGGATCTAAATTCACACATTCCTCTTTTGCTCTTAAAAAAAAAAAAATCCATACATTTATTTTGTGGCAGTTGTAGTAAACTGTAGCACTTTAGAGAAGACCTTCTGTGTTTTCTTTTAACATGGATCCTGTTCCCAGTAAGATTTATGCAGAGGCTAAAAAGAAAATCATGCTAGGTTTTTTGGTTAAAATTTCCCTCAGATTTTAAGCACTAAACTGTTCATAGCCTGAAAACTTCTGAAAAATGAAAATCTTGTTAGTTTTATCCAACTTACAGCCTTCCAAAAAATGTTGGCATTTTTTGAAACATCTAATTTTGGAAAAAAAAGAATTCTATGTAAAACACCATTTTCCCGATGAAAAGGACTTGGAAGTTATGCTTTCACACACTTATCTAGCTCTTCAGGCACATTAGAAAATTATTCCCTTTAGAGAGAAATACTGAGGGTTTGGGAGGGGAATGAGTAAGCCCATTCCAGAATACACTCAGTGGGCTGGGGCTCAAGACTTTTCTCTGAGGAATGCTTTGTGGTGTTCTGTTGCTGTCATCTCTATCTCTACTCTGTATCTCCCTCATTTTATTTCAAGATTTATTTGAAGAGGATGTTTTAGTCCCAAATAGATAAATTCTTTTTTGATAGAGAGGTTTGTGTAGGCATGCAGCTCTTTCAGTTACAGCTGGAAGGCAGAAAATGCCATGTTGTTTAACACAGAGACATTGAGACACAATGAACACCCCAAGCTGGTGTTTGGCCATGGAATACATCTGCAGCAGCAGACATGTGGCACTGTAAGAGCGAACTGCAAAGCAAATCAGTTCTGGTGATATCTGGTCCTCTGCAGAGGACCTGATGTTTGTGATATAAAAGTTTTTGAAGGTTTTTTCTTCAGACTAGCTCTAGTCTGGTCCACTTCCCCATTTGTGGATGTAACAGTGCTCCTGATCTGCAGTGTCTGGTTTAGGTTAATCCCAGAAGAACCCATCTTGTGCTTTCCAAAGCATGCTGAACTGGGACATGCAGCTGAGCAGCACACTCCTGATCCAAATAGAAACACTAGTGCAGATGCACCCCGAGCTGCCCTGGGGTATACCTCGACACAGAAGTTCTGGGACCACCAGAGGGGTCTGGTAGCTGGAATAAGCCATTTCATTCATTTAAGTGATCCTGGAAAGAAGTGCTCTTTCTTCCACATTAAGCTGTGACTCTATTACTAGACTTCACTAATGCACCTGTCCTGGATATACAACTCTGTTAGTGGCCACTTTCTTAAGTAAGCAAACAGTGGTTTGGCTCCATCTCCAGTCTCCAGGGACACCCATGGGAAGCTGATATGACCTATGTGCTCCAGTACCTTTGTTGATCTCAGACATGCACCCTTTGGCTGGTGGCAGGCTGTGGTTAGAGAACTGGAGATGTGACCACCCTAAACCTGGGCTTTTCAGACTAGCGAGAAGTAAAATAAACTCCACATCTCCCACCTTTGTGGTGGCAGTTCTCAGTCAAGGAGCAGCAGTCTTTTTAGACTGCAATTACTTGATCCTTTGTGTCCATTGGACCATGGCTGTATCTGATGGGGTCATCCACAATCGGAAGCAAAGGCAGCAGCCAGGGAAAACTCTCAGCAGAGACTGAGGGGTGATTGCTACACCCACCAGTGAATTACATAAAAATGCAGTAAGACCAATTTCACTCCACATGGGAAAGTCTACACAGGGTTCTAACTAGGATGCATTCACTTTTCTCAATTTACAGGTCTGGTGAGTTTGGATCGATGTAAACCCAACATCTCTACAAATGCACGCACACAGGCTTGCTCCCATCCTCTTCAGTGAGAGTGTGATCATACTAATTTCCTCTGCTTTCTCTGGCAGTGGGAAAATGCAGCTATTCTGCCACAAATTAAATGACTCCTTCACAGATAAGATAGTCATTGCAGCTTCCTGTATACAGCCCAAAATTTTCATCCTGTTTAATAATCAGACTCTGTAAAATGGCATTTTAAATGTATTCACAGCTTTCAAACATCTGGTGTATACTGCTGGTGTGCAGCAGACAACTACCTTGTATTTATTTTGGAGCATAATGCCATGAACTGGCTATGTGAGAGAGAATACATGAGAAAGAACATCCCAAAAAAAGGCTTATTAGTGAACTTACCTACCACTGCCCTTTACTCATTTGTTGAAACTTTATTTGTGTATTTGCATAATTTTAGCTGCTCAGCAGCAATCAAAGCCATCACTGTCCTGCTGTCATTACTTTTTACCTCATTTATGCAAATACCATTTGCATAGGTGAGCACTATGGGTCTTACCTTTTCCTATGTTTCAAAATTAATAGCAGAGAAGAGGAGGTTTTGTCAGAAATGTTTAGTCCTTTTGGAACCCTTTCTATGAGTTTTGGCTGAGCAGTTTAAATATTTCTTTAAATTTTACAGTCTCAATCTAAACATGAAATTTCTGATGATGTAGAGTTTCTGCAAAAGTAGTAGTACCGTGTCATCTCTCTTTACTTTAATAACTTGTCTCCAGCAATGGTCAGTCTCATTACAAAAAGATATTTTAGTTTGACAAAGTTTGTTTTCCATAAACCATTTTTTATTTGAAGCAGCTTTCTTTCTGTCCTTAAAATAAGGTTATAAACTCACAATTCAACATTTTGTTTTGCTTCCAAATAGTTCTGATATGCTTGTAATATCCAAGCTTCCTGCTACAGATTTTTAAAATACTGACATGTCACTGACTTTCTTCCAGTCTTCTGGGAACTGCTAGAAGTTTTCCGGTATGCTGAAAATCACCATTTTTGCTCCTTGGTTCTCTTCAGTTAGCTGTCTTAAAAATCACAGGTGCACGTTATCCAGACCTGCTGATTTTAAATGTTTAATCTTTGTAGCGGCTGTTTAACATCATCTAGATTCATGCTTGGAATGACAGTCCACAGAGGGAGCTGTGATATAATCAGATTTAAAGTAGCACAAATTTGCACACACACTAGCCCAAAAGGTTTTACCAGAGGCAGCCTGGTTTCGAGGTAAAAGGCTTAGCACGATTTCTGAGAGCTCAGACTGGGCTGGTACACTGATCTACAGTATATATACACACCTCAAAACTTAGCTGGTCATTCATTTTTATGAATAAGTAAGCCTTTTGCTGTGAGAGCTGAAAGAAAATCGTGTGAACACAAAATGGTGGTGTGCCTGAAGCTGAAGGGAGCCTTGGACAACTACTTGGAGAAGCCAGAGGTATTTTTCTCTGTCATAAGGTGTGAACAATGATGGTGAGGGATACTAATCCTTATCTCAACACATATAATGAACTTGCTCTGGAAGAGGAAAGCCTACTCGACTTTTGTCAGAGTATTTTTAATAACTTTTCTGGCAGTACTTTCCATGAAGATAAGTCATATAAGAGTTATGTGCCCAATGTACCCGACACAAAGCTCTGTCTCCCCTTGCACAGTCTCCAGCCACCCACCAGCAAAGCAGTGACTTTGAGCAGACGTAGCTGAACAATTTCAAATATCTTGATTTTGAAAGGGTACCTGACTCTCATAAACCCTTTATGACAGTGGCTTGTTTTCACCTTCTCTTCCTGCTTGCCTTGACAGGTTGTCCTGGTTCTGGCCAGGACAGGGCTAATTTTTGCAGTAGGCAGACTAGGACCTGGAGGTTATTCTGTACCATCTCACTCATTTTCTGGGGACAGGGCAAATGGTAGCCTGGTGGAAGGAGCAGTCAGTTATTGTTGGGGTGAGAACTCGCATGCAAATCCTTCATTTCGGGTACACACTTTTATTAGTACTGTTGCTGTTACTGTTTGTTTTCTTATCTCGTTGCTGTTTCCAGTAAATTGTTCTTATCTCAACCTGTGATCTTTACCTTTTGTGCCTCCAACTCCCCTTTCCATCCCAGCACAGTGGGAGGGAGAGAAGGGAACAAGTCAGCCACACATACTTTGGAGTGTCTCAGTGGGAAGACTAAATTGGAATGCCATTCCTACATCAGGACATAGGTATATTTTTCTCCATGGTAGAACATTGCACATGGCTGCCTTCATCTCTCCAGGGGCCAGACCTCTATTTGCAACATAACACCTGTCCAGAACAAGAACCATGTCCAGGTTTCTAGACAGAGTCAAGCATCTTCTGTACTGTCCCTACTCAGATAAACACGCTAACAATCCTGCATGTCAACAGCTAACACCCCACCTCCAACACACACACACAATGTTTTATTTGCAAGCAAATAAAGAGAGTTTAGTAAGTTTATGGGTTCAAACACTATTCTAGACAGTCAATGCTTTGATGACAGTAAAAAAAGATGGCTCTGGGTCACAGTTCAGGCAGTGCTAAATGTTACATACTGTTGATGCTTTTCTAGTTTAATGTGGTTTACCCCAAATACTTAATGCTGGGTATTATGTGTTGTGTGCAAACTCCCCAAAATGACTCCTTTTAATATTCAAGACAAGACATCTGACTTAGAAACTTCCCAGCATGCATGTCTTTGACATAGTGTTTGCCTTTGAAGTGAAAGAAAACTGCAGCTGACAGGGAATGCTTTGATGAAACAGTTTCTCATGAGAAAATGTGGATTCATGAACATGGAAAATTTTCATGGAAACACATGGGGCAAGAAGATAGCTTCGGGTAAGGATACATACTCTGGGGTACTGGGAGACTCCCACAATGGTTGAAGTGTTGGCTGGGATGGGAGGGATGAGTGTCTTTCAGGTAGTGTGCTCAAGTGCATCTCAGGCAGTAAAATATGCTCAGGCAGACTCAGTGCAGTCAAGCACTCATTCAGTGCTTGGAAATGGCAGTTAAAGTATCAGATGGAAACTTTTTCAGCACAGAACTGGCTTTAGGTGTTGCTGACCAGCAGCGGGTAAATTTGTGGGTCTCACAGCTGAAGACCGGTGAGAGTGTATTACTGAGCATTTCCCATGAATAAGTTGTTGTCCCTAGGCTGTCTAGGGAAACTTGCCATGTCAAGTAATGTTGGCCACCTGCAACAAAGCAGCAATGCATTCCTTGTCCATGTGTGCAAGTCATTCAATCACACTTCATATCAAAGAGGCTGTATAATATGGAGATGAAGACCATCAACCAGCATCAGTGGAGCATGATTGAAGGTGTACACAGAAAGACCTACAAATTAACCAAAGATCATCACCAAAGATGCTGTGGAAAGGGAAGTGGGAAGAAGTGTCTTAGGATTTTGTCTTGCCAAGTCTCATTGAAACAAGCTTCTCCGCCAGCTAGGCTCCTGTTGTACATGCTGGTTCAGCCTGTGAGCAGCTCACTTGCAGCTGTAGAGGTGGCTGAGCCCCAGAGGCACAGCCAGGACAGCACCAGAGCAAATTAGGCCATTTGAAAGTCTAGCAGATGGCTGAATGACATCTGTAGTTGAGTTTGGTCCTGTCCTGCCAGCCCTGGGTGCAAACACAGCTAGGGTGTGACTGCCCTCACCAAGCTGGCAAGCCCACAGGCATCTTTGTAATGAGATCCTTCTGATAAATGCTAGAACCATGGAAAAGTCCATCTGCAAAGCTCTCCTCCAAGCCTTATATCAAAGATAATCAGAATAGGAAACACTCAAGGCAGCACATTTGTGGGATCTTGATTAGAACAAGTCTCAGACTTCGTAAAAACATGCATAAAGCATATTGATAACTTTTCTTATGGTTGGCTGTTATTCACATGAGATCTCACTGCTGAACAAATTTCAGACAGGGGTAGTAATAAATGTCTGTCCACATTAAAAAATCCATTGGTCACAGCAAACTCTCATTTCCTGAGTCATCTCTATTCCCTGAGATGTTCCTGAGCAATATCCCTAATCTAAGCAGCCTGAGGTAGCTTACAGTGAGGTTTCCAGGTGGGCAGAGGGGGTGGATGCAGCTTCATGTCCAGTTCCACCAGACTTGTCCTGTATCTTAATGATGGGCTCTTGGATGAGCTTAAAAAGCTGAGCTGCTTCTGGAGGTCAAAAAGTCAGTCCCCAGACTCAGGAAGAGCTGACCCCTTTGCTCTCTGGGCCTTACAATGCAAGGGCAAAAGTATTGTCCTCTTGTCAGCTTGTCTTCCTCTCTTTTTTTCTAGGAGGATACTTGTTTTAAGAACACAGTCTGTTTTCTCGCCTCTAAGGAGCAGTTAGCCTTCTTCTCTAGGCAAAGCCTCTTTAATTGGAAGCAGTTAACATCAATCACTGTAACACACTTAGAAGTCACCTTGCTTTTACCTGGCATTGGGAAGGTCTGTCCCGTTGCACCCTGGACCAGATTGGAGTGCTGACTGTCCATATAACCTCTTGCCTTACTTATTTACATTACAGAAGGGAGTGAATAATTCTGAAAACATTTCAAAGATGAGGAATATCTCTTTTATTTGCTTAACTCATGACTCCTGTGCTGCAATGTATCACTGTTCAAAACAACGGCACCTGAAAATGCATATCTAATTTGATATATGTTCATAATAGAGTGTATTTAACTATAAAGACATATGGGTCTGAAGGTATATTGGCTACTGGAAGAACATCTGAGCCTTATTGCCACAGGCTCTGGAGAAGCAGAAAATGGTCAGCAGTCCAGTGACATAATACTGATTAATAATACCTGCATCTCTAAAGTATATCTAACATACTTCAAAAGGGGTTGCTGCAAAGGGTATTCCTTTGAAAATTAGGGTTTCTCTTCCAGCATGCAGACTGGAATAGAGGGGAACATATCTAAATACTTGGCACCCTGTGCATCAAATATATTTATTTATACTAATCAGAAATGGTATAAAAAATAATTCTATTCAATTAACACAGGATCAAGTAAAGGAATTCGATGCAGGGGATTTTGAAGCAGCAAGGAAAATGAATGAGGATAAGCTGTGTGTCTGTCAAAGACCTGAAGGCACTCCAAATAACAGAATCCTGGCAAACCTAGAACTCCCAAGGGGTCAGGCAATATTGGTTTGTCAGAATTTAATCATATAGGAAACCATACTGTGATTGAATGTCTTGAACAGTTACAGAGCCTATAAAATTTTCTAAGTAGACTTGAGTTTTCATGTCTGGACCACAGCTCTGTGAACAAAGAATTACTGTGTTTTGGAAAGTTTTTCCCAAGGGGGACAAAAGGCTATTTGGTTGTGAAAACATTATAGATGTCCAGTTTGGTTATGCTTTTAAAGCTGGCAGTTTTCAAATTGCATAGCAATTTTTATGCCCAAGCTATTATAAATTAATTTTGAGAGCAAGGCTTTGTAAGGCACTGTATCAAATGCTGTTGCTGTTTTTAATTTAAATTACCACTACCATGTTTTTTTCAGTTGCTAATTTATCAAAAGAATTAAGAGCCAACAAAGAAAAGCTATCAGGTTTCTGAAGCGCGATTTGATCTTTATGAGAAAATGTATGCATAAGTTTCATTCTTATTAAACACTCCTGAGCATCCAAAGATAATGAAAATTAGGCTATGTCTTCCTGATTTCAAATGTGTAACTCAGAGGCGAAAGGCTCTTTGAGGATGTATCACACAGAGTCTAGATCTGTGAGCTTGACATTAATCGTATTTTTTATGTCATGCTTCACGCCTGCTGTATTGCTACATTATTATTGCATTATGCAGTAAGCCTCAGTCACAAACAAATATATCTGAAAATCTGTATTGTGAAGGTTAAGAACCGCTTGAAGACATAGTTCATACTGCAACACTTGGGTATATTGGAAAGCTGCTAGCAATTGCAGGAAAGGTGGTGGTAGGTCATAGGTTGGACTTGATGATCTCAAAGGTCTTTTCCAACCTAGTTAATTCTGTGATTCTGTGAAACATTTTGAACTTTTCAGCAATTTCACTTTTCCACCACCTTTTCCTTGATGATTCCTTCTCTGTGACTGAAACTCCTAATATTTCAGAAATGCCTGCAAAAAGCATTCTGCAAAACCACATTAAAAAGTTTTCCTACAAAAGTAGGTCTGCTGGAGACATACAACATATGCAGAGGGCAAGTTAAATTACAGCATATCTGAATCCAAATACAACAGATAGTGCCTGAAGAAGCCGTGAATGCCAGCAGGATCTTCCCCAGCATGTTATCATGCTGGACTTGTTTGAATCAGAAGTTCAGTGCCTTTTCCAGACAAGTGGAGGAGAAAGATAACTTCAAGTTGCTTTAGGAAAATTTCTGCAGGAATTAGATGCTGCAGAATCAAGCTGCCCCAGATGTATGACATCTTAATTGGCAGGAAAATGTAGGAATTTGGAAGTTAACCAAATTCCTCAGGTCATGTGTTACACTGGACTTGGGGCTTGCTGCCTTGCTGACAAGACTCAGAGGGCTAGAGCTCAGCCTTGAATAGCATCACACGTATCTACCAGAGCTGAAGCTCCAAGTAGGGCTTTTGGAAAGAGTCTCTTCTCACTTTTTTCTCTCTAGGAATTATGAAAAGCCTTTCAAAACATAGCCTTTTTGGTGCAGGAGTTATTAGAAAAATGAGGAAAGACCGTACATGGTTCACACGTACAAAGTATGGCCACCTTCCCATCTAAGCAGCACTATCACTGGCAGCAGCCACTGGTCTGTCTCATTAAAAAGACACCATAAAATTTAAATCAATTTGAGCAAATGAGATCCAAACAATATGCCTGCCCACAGGCTCCACCATCACATCTGGAGAAAAAGATGCAATTATTAGCTTCCTTTATTTCAACCTTTCACCAGGGATATCAAAGGCCAGGACAAATGATCAGCAAGTCATTTGTAGGACCGAGCTGTTTCCAAGCTCGAGTGAGCTTGCAGCAGCTCTTTGCAGGTTCACCAAACCTAGAAGAAACTCAGCTGTTTATGCTAATATTTAGGATTGCAGCAGGATTCCCATGGGGAAGCTCTCACAACTCTGTCATATGATAGTAACAATGAAAAAAAAGCTGCTGTAGTGCATCAGCAAGAATAGCAGCTGCTAGAATCGTTATTTCTATAATCTGACATCAGCTTTAGTAAACTTTGTCTGTCTAATGTGCCCGGTGGGATTTTAGAGAGGTTAAACCCTTCTCACAAAAAACTGCGACCTTGGGTTTTGACTGCAATTTAGAAAAGTGGAACTAATGTCATATTTTCTTCATTAACAGTCTCCTAAACATGTGAGTAGAAATTGCACCAGATAGAGATCTGTTTTAGTATGGTTGTAATAAATTGGTTTTTGTTCTTGTCATCCAGTTTGTGAGTTACCATTTTAAAATGTGTGCTCTGTGTTATTAGTATGCAACTTAATCTTCAGCAAATTATCCATAAGATTTAAACACAATACATGCTCTCTTAAGTTTGGGTATAGCTTCTGTGACATTTATATTTAGCTTCCCTTTTTCCTATCCTCATCATTTAAAGACGCCCTCAAGCATTTTCAGTTTATCTCTGTGTATTTGTTTCCATGGAATTACACATTTCATGTTGCAAGGAAATATGTTTATCTGGAGACTTAATTGCTGGGGTTTTGTTTCTTTTTATCTTGCAGATATCAATAAAGCCAAATCTCTCTGTTTCTCTTCTAGGTTAAAAAAAAAAAGTAATTCTCTTCCTGTTAATGAACATTATTAGTGGTGTTTTCAGTTTCCCAATTTAATAGTCACCTCCTGCGTTGACAACTCTTTCTTTCTTCACAGAACAAGGGCACAAAGCATCTCATAGAGGGAGAGCCTATGACAGATTGCCCCTTCGCTAATGGGGGCTCCAGATATATGACTGAAACATTTACATCAGAAGTGGATTGCCTAGACCTAGATTTTTCCCACTTCAAAGCCTGAGGGTGAACAGATCAATTCACAAATATATCTTTCTTCTTTCATTTCCTTACTGTGTCATCATCATGTGAAACTTTTAAAGGGTTGGGTCAGATCAGAAATAATTAGGAAATTTTTATTTATAGTGGAGTATAGAAGCCAAAGGGAAAAAAAAAAAGAAAAGAGAAGATGAAAGAGACCAAAAGGAAACTGGGGGAAGTCCCACTAAGTCTGCTTAATAGATAGGAAACAGGTCAAACAAAGAAGGCAATTCATGTGTGTCTGGGAGAGATTTCCTAGGATTAGTAGAGATGCAGATTTCCTAGGCATATTAGGAATAGTGGAATTTACTTTCTCCTACTTGGATGTTCGCAGGATGGGGAGCAGTATCTCACATTCAGCTCAGTGTAGCATCCCATCTTGAATGCCTACAGAGATGTTCATAATTACCAAGAGTTAAAATAACCTGGGAAAAGTCCTCATCACTTTTAGCTTTTGAAAGTCATTACTGTCAGTGAGACAGCATGACAGGAGAAGGGGCTGGAGAGGTGGATGGGATGCTAGGAATGAGAAAGGATAGGCTGGAAACAACAAAGAAATCACAGTAAAGTGAGGTAATGGGTGGAGGAGAGGGATTGATAGGTCCTAAGCATCAGTGACACGAAAGTCTGAGCTCAGGTCATGCCCCACCACAGAGCATGGCTGTCAGAGACAGACACGGGAAAAGACATCTTCCTGCAGCAGGAGCTGTGGATATCCAGTGCAATGCAAAAGAGTGCTGAATGACCTTGTGAGTCTCCCCATGAGTCATGGATAGTATTGTAGGTAGAGATCTAAGACTGTAATTTTAGGCTTTGAATCTTTGGTGCTTTCTACAGCCAACCAAACACAGTAATGTGCCTCTCATTTAGCTCAAAGCCCGTCTTTAATCAACACTGACATCAAAGTCCCAGATCCTACAGCCTTCCCCTGGGTCACAGGTAGTGCTCCAGTTCTTTATTACCATCTGGGAGAGGAATTTTACACTTAATCTTTTTGGACACTGATCCCTAAGCACCATTCTGAAGACAGTGCATCCACAGGTGCTGAACTTCTTTCCTGAGCCATCAGTGGCTGAGAAATCTGCACAATTTTTTGAGGATTTTAGTTAAATGCAGTTTACCCATTCTGCGCTATCTGGGTGTAAAAACTGCAGCACTGGTTGCAGCAAGAGACACTGGTCACACACTATTTCTATGCCTAGACAATTCAAAAAACAAGTTGCTTTTAAAAACTTCATATTTTGCCATGGACTTTATTCTCAGAGAACAAAGACACGTTTGAAGAAATGGCAGAGGTATATATAATATATATATTTGCAATGTGTTTCTCTTTAAAGGCATACTGCAAAGGAATGTAGGCCCAGCATGTAGTTGGAGCATTGGTCTATCTACAAACTTAATATTCTATAAGGAAAAAATATTTGTTGCGGATTTTCTGCATACTATTTCCATGTGTAAAACTGAATGTCACTTCTGTGCTTCAGTTCTGTTGGTTTATGCTCCTAATCACAGCATTAGCTGGCTCCAAAATTTCTGCTGAAATAATGATGTCAAGGAGGAGTCGATAATACACAGCTCTCAGGAACATAGTTGTGCTTGCAAATGCTGCTGGGCTGGCAAAATTGTTTTTGGTATTGCTGCTTCTGTTCAGAAAACTGGAACAAGCTCTAGTGGGAAATTACTTTATTTTGGTGCAAGCAGTGATTCTTCAAGAGGATTTGCCAGGATTTCTTCACAAAAAAAACCCCTCTTCTAGTGTAGACAAAGACTTTGCAGTAGATTTTTTTTTTTTTTTTTGGCAGAGATGTCTTACAATTCTGCATTGTATTTGCATGTCTTGACTCTAATGACATTCTAGTTAAAAGTAAAAACATTCCTCGCTGCCTGGTTTGATTTAATGCAGAAATTAGATACAGTTTGTTTAAAAAAGAACATTTAATTGTAGCTCAAAATAGAGTGAAATGGCATAAAACTGATGTCATGGTCCAAAAATACTATTCTATTTTGAACATCTAAATGATGTCTGGTCTTATAAATGTTCAGATTATCATAAAAGTAAAAGAGAATCAGAAGAACACTAAAAGTGTTCTTTTATAGATTAGGTGAAATCTATAATTTGCTTAACAAAGAGATGCCCTCTAAAGATATGCTTGCTGTTAAAACTGAGATACTGTTGCATACTTGGTTAAAAAGAAGTTAGCAAACATTTTCCTTTTCATCCAGCTGCAGTCAATCAAATACTACAAGAAGGCTATGAATAAATATGAATTAAAGTTGTCTGTGGGAAATGTAACATGTAAGCTGAACATTTTCAGAAACATTGCACCTGAGAATGTACTCGAGTCTACCAGCAATTTGTGCACAAATAGTTTGTTTCCATAGTTCTTTCAAGACAGGTATACTTCTGCCGATACTATTTAATGTAGTGACATCAGTGATGTAACATTTATGTCACAGAGCAGGGTAGCAGCTTTCTGGTAGTACCCCTTGCAAAGGGGATCAAGCAGACAAGGCACAGGTAGCCCTAATCCTCTGCTCCCAGCCCGCCAGGGAGCTGATACGGCGCGAGAGCTTTGGGCATAAGTCGGAGCACACTCAAGAGCTAGTGCCAGGAGGAAATCCCTTTTTGAAACATGTAATAGTGCAGAGCTTCCTGAGTTCAGACCCTTGCTGCAGCTGCAGGAAAGGTAATTCCATAGTACCTCTGACTGCCTGGGAAGCCGTCTCTACCCCCTCACCTTCTCTTGCCCCAAAGTGCATACTGCTTGACGATGCTCCACACCTGCCAGAAGCAGATTCAGTGCAGATGAACTGAGAAGAGCATTCCCTGTGCCTCCTTTAGTTTGTCTGTGAAAAAGGAGCTGCAATTTATCTCAAACATCTTTGGCAGAAGGAAATTAAATCTATGTGAAACCACAGCCTAGCTAAAGGAACTGAAAGCAGAGGCAGTGGTCAGAAGTTGTCAGCTCTAGGAGACAAGACCTAGACAACAACTGCAGGGGCTGCAGTCCACAGTGCTCCTCATGGGCAGTGGTGTAAACTTAAGCAACCCTGTTCTCTACCTCCCTTTTTGTATTACAGCAATACTTTGGCTCAGCTAGTTCCCTGCCTGGATCCACAATGTGGCCCCACACAGCTCTGCCTAGCACAGTGTTGGGGAGAGAGCTGAGCAAGAGTAAGTCACAGACAAGGGAACACAACCACTTTGAGATTAGCTAGTGCTGGGGCATCCAAGCATACAGGGATGTGGAAGGCTCTGGTGCCTACTGCTGCTGCTGGTCCGGCTTACTAACACCCAGCTACACCCTGTCTCCCTGGGTTACAAGCCCTATTTGAGAATTAAGTGTGGCAGTGTGCACCAGTGGAGGAATTTACCCACAAATACACTTGCTGGGCTTGCTGCCTCCATCAGGACATACTCTTCAATCCACATCATTGCTAATGGAAGGATGACCATTCAGGCAAGGTACTATGGGAAGTACAGTGGGATGTTTCAGTGGGAAACTGAGTGAAGAGGGCATCTGCAACCCACAGTATTGTGCTATGTTGGTTTTGATGCAAAGAAAGCAGAGGAGTTTCAGAGAGGGCCATGTATCACCCAGCTGAGGAGGCCCTCTGGAAATGCCATGAGGCATACTGGAAATGGATGCAGCACACAGTGGAGATGCTCAGTAACTGTTCTGGGAGGCTGACACCTAGCTCTCTGTTGTCACCACTAGCCACGGAACACAAAGAAGGCTGGTACACTTATAGCTGGACACACTGTGCACAGAGAGACTTCACCGAATTTCTGCAGTGGGGCACTGCAAGTGGGGTCCCAAATCCCACTGCCATATGGCAGTTGCAGGTTCCTTTTTTCCCACTGAGCAAGGAGATTTGCAGACCTGTTTGAGACTGTGCTGGTCACAGCTGAAAACAGCAAAGGGATATGAAACGTAGCTGGTAGTGATAAAGATCTAGACAGATGTGTGCTTGTGACTGAGTCTCCATGTCCAAATATTTTGGTAGATTTGCTTTGCATTTATTTACAGAGGAAGCTCATTGATTGTATTTGTCCACCTTATTGTTTTTAGGCATCTACAGGAAATGCCCGTTAGCCTTTGAGACTAAACAGCGTATGAAACTTTCACATGATTTCAGCCACTTAAAAGTGACATATCTGTCTAAACAAGCTGTCTAGATTCCCTCTGAGGAGGAGAAAGACATCTCCAGAGGACAGTCCATCCTACCTGTAACAGTTGGGTGGCTATCACTCCAGAGGCGCCTGCATTTCTGCACTAGATATAGACAGCAACTAGTTGTCTAGCTTAGACCCAGGTGAATCGTAGCCTCAGCTGGCTCACTTCGATAGAGATCCTGTCTTCATTAAAGAACTAAGAGAAGCAAAACTCAATGAGCTTTCAATCAATAACATTTTATCCACTGTAGCTGACCACACAGCAATATGACATGAATTCAAAATGAATGATGTGCTGATCCAGGACACTGTCATTGCTTTGAACACAGGCTGCAGCTTCCTCTTTTATCAGGGACTGATAGTATCAGCCAAACTAACCCAAGGACTGCGACGTGTTGCTAGTTCTGGATATACCCAGTGTTTGTTCGCAGGATTTCTGAAGTGACTGGAAAGGAACTTGACATGTTCATATTCTTTCAGGCTTCTAAGGGTCAAAATGACACATCCTTGATCATATGATTATGTTAGAGAAACCAAGAAATCGTCTGTGAAAGATGAAAAAAACCTTCTAAATATTATTTACATTTTGTGCATGTTTCTGTGTATCAGCTGAACAGTGGCTGTGCAGTGAGGATTATTAACATGGCATCAAAGTTCTACAGATAAAAATGCCCCAAGATTTAACCCCAGGTTGAGACTCTGACTCAGATTCAGCTAATAGCACCTCTTAAACTAGCCTTTGAAAGGGACTACCCTACCGTGTTATTTTGATTTCTTGTCACTCTCATAAATCCAGTGCATGTTGTCATAGACTATTGGGTGGACATTTGCCACAGACACATCCTAATTACTATACCAATTTCATCTCCAAAGCCCAAAAACAAATGATTCACTTCTGACACAGGAACCTGAGCAAAATCTGGGAGGGAATTGCTGCCCGCTCTCTGAGGTGTAGTGAGATAAGCAAGCTGTTCCTGGGCTGACATCTGTGTTAACAATGGGCCATATGCAGGCTGTACAGAGAGAGCTGGTAACACATCCGAGATCACGCATTTCACAGAGTGCACCTACAACCGACATCTTGTATGACATTTAATATAAGGATAAATAAAGGCAGCAGCAGCCGCCTGGACTGGGCACAGAACGGTCAGTCAGCTGACCTGAGGCAAGGGAAACAGCTCCCAGATAACCAGTATAACCACTCCTACGAGGAGCTGGCTGCTGTCTTCTATTGTTTCAACCACCTTGGCTATTTAGTTGTCCATCTACAATGGGGAAATCGCCTGTAAGTACCTTCACACCTGGCTTCAGAGAGAGGCATCATGGCATTTACTTTGGTATTTTGGCTTCTGTAGAAAAAAGGTGTTTGCCTTTGTGAGATGCTGGCTTTAGCAGCAAGCCGGTGTAAGTTCCTTCTCACTGCTCGTTCTCATTGCTTTTCCTCCCTCAGTTTGGCAGTAGACCTGTTCACAAAGCCACACGATAAACCAGATCACAAACTAGATTAAGGTGAAAAATGGCCTTTTCTGTGGTTCCTCAAAATATCTGTGGCAGCAAAACAAAGAGCTAGCAAGTTAAAGTGCCTCAGAAGGAGACAGAATTAGGGTGAGAAGGGTCAGGAACTTCCTAAGCCTATTTCACGGCCATTGTCTCACAAATTGAGGTGACAAACACAGGCCTGAATGACACAGAAGTAGTTCAGGGTGGAGGTAGACACAGAAACCATGTTATCAGCTGTGAAAGGCCACTCCCAGTGCATGCACCTCTCCTCAGCAAGAAAGGTTGTATGCCTAGAGGCGTAATGGACTCGTAGGATGCAAAGCTGACATTTACATTTGCATTATTTCCAACAAGGAGCAGATGGTAAAGGGACGCTCTGTAATTTCCATCTGAACCCCAAAGAATCCAAAATGTCCATTTTAGTCGGACAGTTTCGGGTCCTAAATCAGTGCTATGTGCTGCCAGGTGACAACAGCTCCCTCCTTTAAGGCAGCTGCCTTTCAGCAGGGGACGGCTCCACAGGCAGTTAATTAGGGACCTTGACTGAGATATAAACATCTCAGTAAGATTTGTAACAGGCAAAAGTGAAATTAGGGCTTTTCCACTGCAGGTACAAAAAGCTGGTGAGCTCTGAAAATGCAACTTGGTACAGATGCTAGAGGCCACCTCCTAATAGGTGAGCGTGGGAACCTGTACACAAGTTGGAGCCTGGCACGGTCCACAACTGGGATCAGAAGTTTTCCAGCAGTGCTCTTGAATTCAGAGGCAGAAGTAATACACACAAGAGGGAACCAGTTTAACATACCAGGACAAACCCAGATATGGTCTTTAGAATTTTTTAAACATTAATGCAGTTGTTTATATAGCATATCAGACAGATTTGTAGGGAAAAATGTTAGAAACATCTGGATAAATTTCACACCTGAGTAATCACCATTTCAATATCAGCTCCCTAAAAGAGCTGAGATAAAATAGGAAAAGGATCACAGAAAACATATCCTGAAACTCATTTGTCTGAATTTGAGCATACTGAATTGATATGACCCTACTCAATATGCTTAAACTCAGAAGAGGAGGACAAAAAAAGACAAGTAGCCATCCTATTTAAAGGAATATTGCCTCATAAGGTCCAAATTCACAAGCCTTCTAAATCTAGATTATTTCATTAATATTAGCAGGCTTTACAATACCTGTCTCACAGGGACAAATACTGTTTTTACCCCTCAGCATCTTCACGGACTGATTTTTTCTTTCTGGTTATCCAGACAAACTAAGTCATCAAAATGCAAGTTTACCAAGGTGCAATCCCAGGCCTTTCCAGGCGCCGGGCAGAGAGCATTCATTGTGGAGGAAAGTGTCTGCAAAACCTCACTTGTGCTATATAACAGGCTACATACTGAAATTTTCATCTCATTGCACCATCTCAGTTTGAAAACCTATATCAAAAAGCTTGAAAAACCTCCTACAGGTGAAAAAATAGAGGCTTGGATGATAAATGTGATGGGCATTAAAGTGGAGGCATCTTTGACAACCCTTAACTCTTCCAATGGTGTGTATGTCTACCAACACTGTGGGTTTGGGGATTATAATATATCCTGCAAAATATATAAACATACAGAGATGAAAAAAATAAAAATACCTCAAAGCCTCTGGCAGTACAAGATAGCTGTAGGAAAATGGAATAAGACTGATAGGAAAATAATCTCTTAGAGACTTTTGGTTACTCAGAACTGTGAATCCAGATAGTAATGAAAGCCTAAATTCATACGCTCCTGCTGTGCTGTCCCCTAAGACACCACAGCACTGCCTTGGTAAGGGTCATGTACTCCAGGGAGAGAGGCAACAGCATCTACAGCATTTTAATTGAATAGGGGTTACTCAGAAAGGTTGCAGGGGCAGAAGTGAGAGGCAGTGTTAGCTCTGTGGATACTTCATCCATCTGCAACAAACTGAAAGGCTGGCTTTCCCAATGATGGAAGTTACCCACTCAAAGATGGATGGAGATGCTAACTAAAAAGTCTCTTGCTCTCTAAGAAGTTCAGCTGCCTGTGGTCATCCTGGGAATTGAACAAAACTGAGTAGAAGCTGAGACAAACTTCGTGGAGAGGCAGCTAGGAAGACCAGGCTTCTGGGTCTTTCAGTGAAAAATAGTAAATGGGTCACATGTTCAGTCTGTTTACTATTTTAAGAACTGTCTTCTCTGAAATAAATAACAGCTGGTTTTATGGCCAAACACTGATATCCTTGTTCCAGACAAGGTGACAGGATGGTGACAAATCCATCTTGTTTTGTACAAGGAGACAGGCAAAGTGGGCACTGCAAATGGGACCAGGAGAGAGAGGAAGGCTCATATGATGCTCTCCTGACAGAGGCAGAGGGCTCCACAACAGACATGTGAGAGAAGCACTGGCAGGAGGAGTCAAAAGAGGCTGCTTACCCATAAAGTACAACCCAGGTTAGTAACAAGTTTTAAAGCTGAATAAGGGGGAACCGACAGATTTCTGCAAACTACACAAAGCTATAAACAAAATAGTACCTAAGAACTTTGAAGATACTTTGTAAAGCTAAAAAGGAGCCAAGCAATTTATGATATAACTAAAGAATTCTAAATTAAAATAGGTTAAAGAAAGATATTTTGAGAGGCAATGTGACAAAAAAGACATGACAAAAAAATCCAAGCTTTTTAGTTTATCTACTCAGGGAACACAGGCAAGAGAAACACCTTGTTCTCCACATCATGCTTTTGACATATATTATCTCAATCAAGTGAATTCCTTTGCTTTTGTTTTAGGTTTCTTCTTATTTGATCCCCAAATTCATATGCAAAATAGTGCAGTTTAGCAAACATGTCAAAGGAGTCAACTGGATCTCACGTGGCATTAATCACCTCAGAGAAAAATGCTTGACAAGCCCCTCTCTGGCCATTTATTTAGATTTCAGATGTGGCAAAGCACTGTAAGAAAACACAGAAGGACTCTTTATAAACTGCAAAGCAAAGTTAGTTCTTGTCACGAGATGCAGAGCCTGGATATGCTTTCAGCAACTGAGGCATGAATATCCTGTTAGGAGCAGGCAGAGGGGTCAAGGATGAGGCTCTCTGGGTCTGCAGCCCAAAGCTGCTGTGCATGTGAAGGCCAGGGAAGAATGGGTAGGGTAGCAAGCTGAGAAAGGAGAAGGCGTTTGAGGAAGCCATATCAGCTGTTTCTTCACAATTATTTTGATATGTTGAACTCATTAAAAAAACCCCCAACAACAACCCAGCAACAAAATTAAGACAAAACAACACTTGAAAAGACCTGAGTTGCTGCATGGACTCAATTCTCAGCAGTGGCCTGTGTAAATAAAGCTGCAAGCAATAAAGGAAAGAACTGTACTTGGCAGTTCATAAAGACAAATCTCTTTTCTTAGTAAGATTGCAGGCTATAAACTAACAAAAAAAAGGGCTATCGAGAAGATTAGAGCCTTTATTTTCCACTTAAGTGTAGACTGATAAAACAGTTTTTACAATAGTGTGCTACACATGTGATAATACAAGATGTCTTCAAAACCAGTATATATTTCAAGTTTCAATGACGACTGTATCTAGGCTCTTGACATTCAATGCTGGAAAAATCTTTAATTAAATAGGATTTCAATGCTGGTTTAAGATCACAGGCACATTGGGATTTAGTGAGTATTCGACACAATTGGATTAAAAGGAAATAAGACACACCTCCCACTTTAGTAAGATGGAATGGATTCAGTTTAAAGATTCATATTCCAGAGGGAATGAGATAAAGGTGTTCACTTTATCTCTATTTGTTTTAGTGTCATCCCTGCTAAACATAGCAGAACTTTCTTCAGTTAAACTGCACGGAAGACATTATAATTCTGCCATCTACAGATGAAGTCTTAAGACATATGCCTATCAAATACTACCAGTTTTCTACACTTACCCACCCTAAAACATCAGTGTGAAGAACAGAAGACTAGAGACTAATAAAATAAACTCAATTGGATGTTCCAAAATCTCAAGGTTTCTAGAAAACAGGTCCAGCTGGATTATACCTTGCTGCACCAACCAGATTAGACCAGAAGATTTCACACCTTTTATATATTTTTTTAAATTAATGAAACAAGAGGCTGAGAAAATTCACAGCTACAGTTTTGTTGATTAGGAAAAAGATACAGCGGAGTGCTGAGTATGTATTTTTGCACAGTGGTCATATGACATTCCTAACAGTCACTCTTCAGAATGCTGCTTTACATGAATGCGCAAGGCAGAAATTTAACCACTTTTCACTTTTAAAAAGCTTAACAAACTTTTACGCCAATGATTAGATAGCTTTTACAGCAACACTGGTAAATCAATATGTGTTTCAAACTCTCATAATTTCTCAAAGCCTTAAGGAATCACAGAGGAGTTAATTCTGGAGCTGTCTGGCTTGCTGGAGCTGCCAGTTTATATGAAAGAGCCATGCTCCAGCCTAAAGTCTATCAATCTGCAATTTAGAAAAAGGAAAGTACAATCTTATAGAAAAAGTTGTTATCACGGGGTTATCAGGAGGGATTCTAGCTGGCATTGATTGACTATATCAGAAGCATCTTTTCCTCTCTTCTCAGTAGATATGTTGTGTCATAGATAAAATACATTCTACAGATTATTTATGATGTAAAAAAGGTTTTCATAGCTCTGACAAACAAGTTGTTTGAAGTCATCAAACTAGTTAATTTCCAAATGCATTTCCATTCAGATACAGAAATGACAAGTTCTTCATTAGAGCACCAGTTGTTCGATGACATTAGCTTAATCTTACCAGTATTATTGATCTATTCAATGTTTACTTCAGCAAGCAGTGCCATGGATGTGTAAAAGCAAGCTTTTGAATTGACTTTTCAAAGGAGCTCACCCATAAATGCTAAATCACTTTCAGGGTTTCAAGCTGAAGTGAACTTTTCAAATATAATTTCACGTACTTCTCCAAGCTTATCATTCTAATCTCCAGATCTGTATGCATTGTGTCCAAAGTTTGTAGATCTCTCTTGTCTCTCCTTTCATTCCACACTCCCCCGAATGTCAACCTACTGCAAGTAGTCTCCAGCAGACGATGAGGAGAGATGGCATTACCTGTCTAATGTGCTGCCACAGTACCACAGTGACAACTGAAGAGAGGGACACGTGAGGCTGGCTGCAAAGCCAGAGAAGAACCTTTCTGGTTTAAGCTTGTATATTTTAGACAAAGCTAGGAAACAGACCTAAGAAAAATCTCCAGTGCTTAAGAACCTTTCATTTGCTTCTATAATGCAAAGAGAATATAGATGAGAACTTCTAGCAGTCAGTGCAATACATTGGAAAGGGCAACTGAGTTTATCGTTATGATTATTAAAAATAAATGAAGGGGCAAGGTTAAAACCAATTCACCTTTGTTTCCCACTTACTGTAGCTATTTACAGTCAGTCAAAGCACATGGAGAATATTGTTGCCACTTTGATCTAACATTGAGCTGATGCTCGTGAAAATGAGGCATATGATGCGGAGCCATGTGGAGTTTGGCTTCATGTGATCAGGGATGTGCAGGACCTAAAGGCAGGCCACTAACTGAAAGAGCACTAATCAAGGAGAACAGGGAGAAACCTGTCACAATAACAACATCACATGTTCCTTGATAATGCTTTAGTGAAAACCTCTCATAGCATACTGTGCACTGCCTTTGCATCTTTAAGAAATTAAACTGTAAATGCTCCAAGTATTTATATAAAAAATTTCCAGCTCTTTTTTTTTCTCCTACAGGAAAAAAATCCAAAGACTCCTGCAAAATCAGGGGGGGCATTAAAAAATTAAGTATCTCAGTTATTTTTTTCCTCCCTATAATTAATCTGATGAGGCTAGCACCTAGTAAGAAATGTGACTTTAAAACGTTTGGTTTTGAAATTGTTGGTGTGCTAACAAAAAAGTATTCCATTTTGCAGCAGAGGAAGGACTCACCCATCAAAAGAGACTGGCTGTCAGAGATGAAAGAGAGTAAAAAAATGGAGAGAGCCATTTTAAACATATAAGACAAGACTTTCATCTCATGCTGGACCATGTAGGACAGTGCTATTAACCTTGGAAAAAAATTTGACAGTGAAAAAGAAAGGAAGATGAAGAAAATAAAAAAAAGGAATATTTTACCTTCAATAATTTTTCTGATCTGTACTGGCAAGTTTCAAGAAGTCTACATTTATGCTTTTCCATGGGTGAAAGTTTTGTCGTATGTCCTCTACATCTTTCTGTACATCCAGAAGTGTTGTTGTGGGTTTTCTGACAGTCTGTGTGTCCTTCTCCCACCTGCCTGCTCAGGTGCTGCCGGTGGATACCTTGGGCAGAGCACGGCTGCTGAATGCATGCATGACTCCTTTGCCTGGGTCACCTATATACCGTTCTTTCACCTCAGCAGTGTGTGACACGGACTGCCAAAGCAGTGTTAAAGCTAGACATTGCTGTAGTTTGTGTTATTTCTGCCTGAAGAGCAGCTCCACTCCAGTTCGGCAGCTATAGAAGTGAGTGCTCTCATATCCTCGTCAGTCGATGCTTAAAAAATTCCCTCTGTGGGATTTCACAACCCCTTCTCTGCAATGCATTTGTAATCTAAATTCTCCTTGCTTTTTGCAAGTGCCTTCCTTACATTTAAGCGATTTCTATTTTTTTTTTCCTGAGAACTAAATGGATTACTTTTTATCTTGCCCTTGAGGGACATGAAAAACAATCGTTCACAATCCTTTTTTTAAGGACCCCTTTCCATGTTTAAGCTCCCTGTCAAGCTTTCTCTTTTCCACACCAAACCATCCAGTTCTTTCAAGTCTTCACTTTGTGTCACAGCATATACTTTTAAGTCTCACTCCAGGTGCACTGACCCTTAAAAGGTGGCTGCCCACAGGGGGCTCAGTTGATCTCAGCGGTGCGAGCCGGGGCGCAGGCGATACCTTTGGTACCCCCAGAATCTGCTACGACACCTCCAGGAGCGATCAGTGAGGATTTCAAAGCCAGGCAAATGGCTTTGTACCTGCCCTTTAAGGGATGCTCTCTCCGTTTCCAGCTCCCGTGCCCAGCCCGGCCGCTCCCCCCGCCACCTTCCTCCGGACCACGCTCCACTTGGGCGTACGCAGCCCCACGGCCCCGCTCCTTCGGGTGCTCGGCACGGCAGAATGCTGCCCCGTGAGGAGGGCGAACTCCCCCCACGACAGTAATGTGTGCACATTCGGCCACTGGGGTCTGTCTTTCTTTCTTAAATCATTGTGTTTGGGGTTTTTATGGTGAGCCCAAGATAGGCAACCCCGATCGCTCGCCGTCCCCGGGGGGCGGGGGAGCTCCTCACCTGCGCCCATCCCCGCGGCGGCGGGGCGGGGGCGCGGCGCGGGCGCGGGGCGGGGCCGGCTCTACTCCGCTCCCTCCCGCGGGGGCTCGGGCATCTCCACGCCGGGCGGTGCGAGCGGCAGCTGCGCCGGGATGGAGGGCGCGATCCTCGCCCGGGAGCTGGCGCGCATCGTGCTGGTGCTGCTGAGCCTCTTTCCCGCAGGTGGGAGCCGCGGGCGCGGGCGGGCGCGGAGCCCCGCGGGGCCGGGATCGGCACGGGCGGCGGCGGGGAAAACTTCAGTGCTGGCGGCCCCTTCCACGGGGGCAGCGCCGCGCCGGGGGTCGGGCAGCCCGCGGTGTGCCCGGCATCGCCCCGCGTTGCCCTTGTGGGACACCCCGCCGGCGGAAATAAAGTCCTTTGTTTGCTGTGCGCGGGTATCCGGGGCTGGGAGAGGGGCCGGCAGGGAGCCCCCCCCGCCGCCCCCCATCTCCCCGGCCGGGCTGTTTTGGCAATAACTATCTGGTAATCAGTACAAAATGTCCCCGCAGTTAAGTGCTCGCTGAACAATGGGCAGGAATGAGCCGCCGCCGTCAGGTGTTCGGCGTTGTCCAGCGGGGTGCAGCCTCCCCGGGGGGGCTGATGGGCTCGGTGCCCCGCGGTGCAGGGCTCGCCGCGGGACAGGGCATCAGTGCCGGTCTGCTCCGGCACTGACGGTCCTTCAGGTTGAAGAGGAGGGCGACCGGTGCCGCTCGGGCCTTCGGAAGGTCAGCCGGTGCTAAAACTTTGGTGTGTCGAAGGTTCCTTTCCACTGCTTTCTAAAAAAGGGGGTTTGCTTCCTTGACCTCACAGCCCTGGGGCACAGGTCTAGTGGTTTTGAATGCTGTGTCCAGCCGCACCGCTGGGCAACTTTGCACATGGCTTTCGGAGCCGCCGTGCACCTCGTTGCGTGGTTTGTAGGCTTAGGAGGCATTTCGCGGTGTTCAGGGGAAGGTGCTGTGTGGAGATCGCTGCTAGACCCGAGGAGGAGTTTGGCCCTGGGCACCGAAGTCTGAAAGGAGATAACGTGAAAGGTTATTTTGCTGCTTATCTAAGAACGAGCTGAGGATCCAGGGAAGCGATGTACGGCGATAGGTGTTGAACGTCTGCTGCCACCACCAGAGAGGAGCCTTGCAGAGCACCCTGTGTGAGACTGCTAGGGAGGGCTCTGCCAGCCTCTGCCCATGCTGCTGGGAGTAACTACAACTGAAACACCAGGAACTAACAGTAGTGACAATTTATGTTTCTTTATTGTAAAGCACTTTACTTTGGGGTGTGTTAATAGTTTTGTTTAGGTGACTTTTTGTGTTTGCTCCCTTTTTTTAATTGATAATCTGAATAAGTGTGGTATCTGATAATTTGGACTTTCCTATTTAGAAATACACACATACAGCTTCATAATGCTAGTGCTGTGGCCCCAGGAATAGGAAAGTCTCCCATCAATGAGTTATTCCTACAAAGAAATTTTTAAAATATTGAAATGATTAATACCTGGCAACTTTCTTTACTGCATGTATTTCTTGCCTGCACTTGAAGGTTATCCTTCATCATATAGTTAGACTGTCCTACGGAGAGATCGGGAAACAGGTCACACTGGCAGCATCTCCTGGAAGACAGAGTTCTAGACTACTGGAGAAGCAGGGAGGAGACCTTTTCTCATGATCCTTCCTCTCATTCTGGGTTCATACACTTACTTGTGGGAGACTTCACCTCAGGGACACATCAGGCAAACTTGTTGTGAACAAAAACACACCATGTTGTAGGCAGAAATTACTTCCTGCTGCAAAAGAAAACTGTCTTTGGGTATGTATGTGCCTCATCTGTGTATCACACAGATATAGGAGTATTCTGGGCCTGGTTTTGTGGTGCTGGAGGAATGATGGTACATGTCCTGGCAGCAGTGTAGGAACATCAGAAGGGACAGGCAGGACAGAGGTGATCTTCTGTTTTGGATTGTGCTGGAGCTAGTTGTGACCCTGTGCTACTTTTGGGTTTGTCCCAGTGCAGACACTTGGCTGGGATGATCTCCAACATTCCCTATTAGGACCTATCCTGTTTATCAGTATACCAATTTATATTAAGTCTCTTTCTTTGGCTGTTGGTCAAGAGCTTCTTCTTTGGTTGCAAACAGGGAAGGAGGATGTAGAAGACAGAGTTTAACGTTGCTTCTCAAAGGGTAAACCATTCATCTCTTCTATCCATGGTCCCGTCCTGCTTTTTGTTTTTCTTGCATCCTAACATGCTTCCACACTTCCTTCCATTTGGGGATTGCCTAGTCCTTCTTTTGATGCAATATTCTGGAACAGTCTTTTCTCTCTGCTTCTCCTGTCTTCCCTCAAGGCTCGTCTTGTCCCCCACTGCCCAGTGCTCCGCCAGAGTCTCTGTGGCATTTCCGTCCTGTGGTCATGGAAGACTGGACATGGTTCCTTTCAGCATCCCTCAATGCAACCTTTTTTTTTTTCAGTCAGCTGCAGAGTAATAGGAGACTCTCCCTGTGCCCAGAGGGAAGAATGTCTGTTTTCATGATGCTTCCTGCTACCTGTCAGCCATGAGGGAGGAAGCTTGAAGGAGGAAGGGTTGAATTTGATGAGGATTCTGATTGCTGTCAGTCACTGCCTTGATCCCCTTCAAGCCATCTGGGTATCCTGCCCTTCCTACGCCCGTTTCCATCTCTGCTCTCTCATTCTCCTTTTCCACCCTCCCCCATGGCAGTGCAGAGTCTCCTGTGCAGAAATGTGGCCAAGGCCACTGCTAGGAGCAGAACGGAGATGTCAAAGATTGCTCAATATTCTACTCTTTTTCCTTGCATTACAACTGGAAACCCTCTCCCAGCAAGTGCGTAAGTGATTTTTGCTCAGGCTTTATAATAAAGAATGTGACAAATTTGGCAAGAAGTGAGACTCCCATTTGCATCCTGTTTAAACACCATTCATTGAGACTGAAGGCATTTCCACGTGCTTATTTTGCCAGAGAGAGCCTCTCGTCAACAGATGACTGCAGCTGTAGTACTGTTGGGTTGTATTGGCTCTCCAAGGGTTTTCCATCTCACTTCAGCTCTCCCAGAAATCTGTCATTGATTGTTCAAACAGTAACACTTCTTTGCAGGTGCCTGAATTAAGCAAAGGATCCTGAGTCACCTCCAGAAGGGATATGCTGCACCAGGACACAGGTGGGGTTGGAAGGGATATGTCTTCAGCTCATATAAACATCGTCTAGGACAGGTCTTGGGAGGAACATCTGAGTCGTATTCCAGGCAGTAGGAGTTCTCTTAGTCAAGCTTGTCCTTTTTGCTCTCTGGTCTGTTCTGAGAGACTAATGGTATCTCTGTAGTCTTTGGATTTCTGTCTGAACTATAATTTGTTGCTACTGCAAGCTATTGAAAAGATTTTTAAGGTGTATCTGGAGCTGTCAAACTAAATACCAAATACTAGGCATTTGTCGTTTGAAGGAAAGCTGCTTTCTAGTCAGAGCAGTAAATAGTCTGATGGAATCTGGAGGTAAGGAATAACAAATTCTGGATAAAACAAGAACCACGCAGCATCAAAGAGTTTCAACAGCATATATGTTTACCTACAATACACAATGACTGATACAATCTCGGATCAGTCTTGTAGAAGAGAGGCAGTAATTGCCCAAGGTTAAGCCATTTTTCAGCTTTTTTCCTCTGTCCATGAAGATGAATGCCATTGCAGAGATCAAGTGTTACACATTGTCTTTCTCTATGGATGTGACACATGATTTTACAGATGTTGTTTTCTTTTTCGCCTAGTACAAACATCTTCCAGGATTTTGACTCATTTCCTTAAGTCTCTTTCAGCTGTTCAGAGAATGGCTAGAGGAAATGAGGTCTGATATCCTAATGCATTGCATTTTCTGTAAGTACCCTCTCACTTTAAGTATAAAACTTTGCCTTTTTAAAATTTCTGAATGTCTTTCTGACTGTTCCCCTGCACAAGAAACAACTTGCAGATGTTTCTGTCCCTTAGAAACCCAGCTTCCCTGGTGGAGACTCCTTATCTGTAACAGAGCTTAAGGTGCTCATGGTAACCTTAGGTGGGAGAGGAGAGCTGATGTTAAGGCATCTAATGAAAGTGTGTTACATCTTTTGGACATTTATTAAAAAAAATCTGAAGAGAACGCACATAGAAATTACGAGACCTTGACATAAAAGGAATTTCAAAATTACTAATATTTTCCTATATTATTGTATTCTATATTATTGTGCTTGGCTTTTTCAGTGACTTTTAGGAAACTAGAAGGGGTTTTTTCCCCGATAGGACCCTGTTTGACAACGAATCCTGCAAACAGTCATAAATGAACGTAATTTTACGTGTGTGAGCAGTCTCCTTGGCTGGTTGCCAAAGCTAATGACAACTGAAGTGTCTTGTTTGTCCACTGGCCAAGATTTCTGCCGTTAGTGATAAAAGCGTAAGGAGAGTGTAAACATCTGTGTTTGAGGGGAGAATGTGACTCCTCTTTTCTAGGGTATACCAATTAGAAAGCACAGTAAATGTTATTTTCTCAATGGATTTACTCTTGAGGATTATATTGATTTATTCTGAAAACATAGGTTTTCAGATTTAATGGATTTTTAATGATATTTGTCATGTTGCAACAGATTTTTTTTTTTACAGCAAGTAAGGCTCTTGACTTTAACAGCAAACAGGCATGTAAATAACAGAAAAGTTTCTAATGTTGCCACCATGCTACAAAACTCCTGGGCTGCTCCATAGGGATCATTCCTGGAAATTGAACTAAAATGAAGCATCACTGAGTAATATTATGAGCTACAGGGTTTTTTGTCACCAGGGGAGGCTGACTGCATTAAATACCTATAATTTTAAATGTCATCTTGAAAGTTGAATCTGTAATCATGTAACACAATCATTAAATATCTGATACAGAAAAGAATTCTCTGGTCAACTTGGCACTGACAGTTGTAAATCTAAGTGATAAAGAGGTGCATGGGCTGATGTAAGTTAAGAGTTGAAAACTGTGGCAGGCAAATGTGAAAATCAGAGAGATGCATCTCTTACGGGTTCTTCGGAAGCCTGGCAAATGCCAGGTTAGTCCAACATCTCCTTCATTTTCCTGTCAGTAATTGTGTGAAGCTAAGCAGTGCTCCTCTGCTCATGCTGGATGACCATGCTCCTCATGAGGGATCAGAGGGCTGGAGCACCTCTCCTGTGAAGTCAGGCTGAGACAACTGGGGTGGTTCAGCCTGGAGAAGAGAAGGCTTCCGGAGCCAAAAGGGGGCCTGTGAGAAAGCTGGAGAGGGATTTTTTTACAAGGGCATGTAGTGATAGGACAGGGGGGAATGGCCTTAAACTGAAAGAGGGGAGGTTTAGGTTAGATGTTAGGAAGAAGTTCTTTACTGTGAGGGTGGTGAAAGATGGGACCAGGTTGCCCAGATAAGTTGTGAATGCCCCATGCCTGGAAGTGTTCAAAGCCAGGTTGGATGGGGCCCTGAGCAACTAGTTGAAGATGTCCCTGCCCACGTTAAGGGATTGGAACTAGATGATCTTTAAGGTCCCTTCCATCCCAAACCATTCTATGATTCTATGACATGGAGGGGATTTGTTTTACAGGAGGGCATTGTGCAAAAGCCACACAGGAAAAAGAAATCAAGCTTGTTGGTTATAACCTGTCATTCAGAACCTGCATGCTTCCAAAGGGTGGAAAATCCCAATGAGCTGTGTAATAGAAATGTTCTGGGTGTTTGCATACCTAGGCCATTCAGAACTAACTAGATTCCTGCTGACAGGTATCGTGAGATTTAAAACTTGCACTTGGCTCTCTTAATCTGTTTTTTGTTCAGGAGTTAATGGCTGCACTGATGTTACATGTTGAAGGTTTCGTCTGCAGCTCTCAGGACTGGACACAATTCTTTGCTGAATGAAATCTGACTGTCTCGTGCATTCATCTTCCTCCTGCAGCTGGGTTTCTAAGAGACACAGGGAGTCTTAAGAAGTTCCCATAGAACTATATGAGTAAGGCTGGAGGAGACCTGCAGAGATCTAATCTGCCCCTGGCTCTTCCCTGTAGTCAGATGGAGCAGATCTCCCCACGTGGACTTGTGTTCTGGCCTGTTCTAAGGCAGATTTGTGCTGCAGAGTCTACCACCTGTTTTTTCTAGTAAATAGTTGTTAAAGGTCAAAAGCTTCTTCTGGTAGCTAACCTAATCTCCCTTGCTGGTTGCTTAATTCCATCCCTTTTTTCTCCTGGTCTGCTGGATATAATGAACTGCTGATCACCATCCTTTTCATAATAATATTTTACACATATTTGGCTCCTCTTTTCTATGGTAAACCTTTCCTAGCATTTCCTTTTCGTGCATCTTTTGTAACTCTTCCTCCTCTTGCTTTTCTCAGCCCTCTCTGACGTTTTTGCATTTCCTCCAGATACATGTGTAAAATTGACATCTGACTGCAGATGAGAAATACAGTGCTCCCAGGTTCAATAAAATAGTTACCTCCCCCTGTACTATGTGCTTCAATTTGATTCAGAGCATTGTAAATCTGATTTAATCATGGTTTAAATCAGCCAACAGTAAGCCTC
The DNA here is from genome assembly GCA_013400975.1 of Atrichornis clamosus. NCBI lineage: Eukaryota > Metazoa > Chordata > Aves > Passeriformes > Menuridae > Atrichornis > Atrichornis clamosus. The sequence continues at coordinate 203,389 of WBMZ01005316.1, read as the reverse complement.
ATTTTAACTGTTTTGCATTTGTACTTAATCATTTTGTAAAGAAAGGTTTAACCTCCTTTATTACCACTGAGATGGAGTTTTAATTAAATATCGCCTTTGCAGTTAATGTTATACTTACTTTGATTAATCACTGTGCCTGTATTTAAGCAATTATGTAGCTTGTTATATATACACTGATCCTGATTCTTGATGTGTATGTTTTAGTATGAAAATAGAAAATGTTGACATTTCTTGTATTAGATAATTGATTTTTACTGATGTTTTGCATCGATTACAATGACGGAAACAAGAATTCTGAAATGTTCTTCCATTAGATAAAAAATAGCACCCCATAGAAGCCAGCCAATCCAGAAGAAAAACTCATTGAGAAATGTTTTGAAATAAAGAATTAATGACTGAAAGGCCTATCTGTAGTTGAAACTGGTGGTTTCTAATCACTATGCTACAAAAATTTTAGAACTAGTCCATCTTATTCTCTCTTTATTCTTAGAATGACAATGGAAAGAAACATTAATGGTTTTTTTCAACTCCAGATCAGTAGCTCCTCTTTGAATGGACTAGTTGCTTAATTGACTTGCACTGAATGAACTGAAATAAAGAAAGTATTTTCTCTGCACCTGCTAGGAAACTCCAGAGGCCAAAGGCTGGTTTATTGCTGCAGTACAACTTGCCTAGGGGTGCTCAGTGGCTGACTTCCATGAATCCAGTAGTTAGGTTATCTTTAAAATGTTGACAGCAAGTGTACAGCTTGAATATTTTTTTGCTTTTATTTTTTTTAATGATGAGAGGAGCTGTAAGTTTAAATTTATATTGTCGTATTTTCAAAATCACTGTTGAGTATTTTTACCTTTTAAAAGGAAAATGTGCATTGTAAAAATGCTATCTTTTTACTTTTCATGTAATAATAAATTAAATGTGCAGCTTAGTAGGGTGTTTTTACCTGAAAAGGTTCTGTTTGTTTGCCTTACATGCAATGCCATGCTAGGACCCGATACTGAGGCATTCATTTTCTGCTACTCAGTGCCTGATTGATTCTCTTCTTCACTTTTGATGCTTCTTTGCTTGCTATTTTCTATGGCATGGAAGTGCTTTCTATGCCTGGATGAGCATAACTTTTTAACTTTGCAAAGAAATTATGTTATCTTCCATAAAATAAAAACTTCCTCCCAGTAGTGTTCATTGTAACACAAGCTGTAAAAGTTTCCTATTCCATAGCACTTCTGACTTCCAGGTATTATACATAAAATTGCTGACTTTGCAGTAGTATTAATATCATCACACCTAGGACTTGAGATATGCAGCCCAATAAAAGAGATCAAATGGAAGGAGCAGAAGTAAGCCCTGTGTTTCTGGTCTTCTCCCATAAGCTGGATGTTTCCAGAAGTGATGCTGCAGTGGGATTCCCTGCTTAGGCAGGTATTCAGGCTGCACTCACATTAAGCAGTTCTCTGTGTATCTCTCCAGGGGCAGGAAGGAGGACTAATTTTCAGTAAGCAGTTACCTATATATATGCCATGTATATGCAATTTGTGATAAGGCTTATAAATAAACCAGAAACTAAAGTACAATTTAAAAGCAAAAACAAGTGGGACTTAATGCTGATATTGAAGATGAAGTTCAACAGCTGAGTTATTTATGTCATTGCCAGAAGACAGAGAAAATGGAACGGAATTGTCAGAAATATATCCAAGTCTCTGTATTCAAGGCACTTCTGTCTAAGACAACATCAGTGACAGATGTTGCTGGGTGTTGGTGTGATTGTCTGAGGTGAGATTTTTCACCCAAGGACATTCTGAAGAATCTGCCAATGACTCCTCTAGAAATTGTCCTAGTCATAGCTTCAGAAGGCTTCTTCAATAGCTTCAAACTGCTTATTAGGTTTGGTATTGTCTTTAAAACAATGCTTTTACAAGAATTTTTTACCAACATCTTAGTAGAAAAGTTTGTGTGTTATTTAGACAAGGGAAATCTAAATTATTGCAGGCTTATTAAAAGCCTCTGAATAGATACACAATTTATATGGGCAAATATGGAAATAATCTAAAACCTTCTTAAATGGATCCCTGTGCCATGCGCCTGCATGACCTGATGCAATGACTTGTATTTTGGTAGCAGGACTATATAAATACTGTATCTTTTACTAAACCCACAATTTTTCTCATTAATCTCTCACTTCTCTCAGTGAAGGAAAAGAGAACACAAAGCATTATGGACAAGAAAGATAACTGTATCTTTTCTACAAAATTTGGTGGACATGTTAATCTGAAAGTCTTGTTTATTGCTGTAATCTTCTAGGAAAATGTACTGAACTAAATATCTAGAGAAAGTAAAAAGCAATGTTTCTCTTTGTGGTATTTAATGTGGTCCATCATACAAGCAGTGATAACATAATTATGCAATTATTGGTATATTTTTTCCCTCTGGAGGCCTTATGTAGATGATTACCAGTGCACCTTTTAATGAAATTGCTACTATTTGATAAAATTACTGCCAAGACTTGAAATAATTAGAATTCGCATTGCCAAATGTCTTACATCTCCTTCCTCAGTTGAGCCTTTTCCAAATAGGCATTAATTCAGATTGCAAAACGATTCACTATTCTCCAGTTTTCTCATTTCTCTTCATTAAAACTACCTTTTCACTGCATTTTGGAAAACATGCTTTCAAGCCTATGTTGCTCATTACAAGGAACAGTCGTTCAAAATGGAAGTTGAAAGACACTGCACCTTTTAATGTAAATGTCAGCAAAGAGAAGTGAGAAGAAAGAGCCATTAAAGGACTAGATGGGGCACATGACAGCTGAATATGAATACACTGTGCATTAGTGTGCTCTTTCATTCCTTCTAATCGTTCTCCACACTTACTTTATAATTTGTTTATTTATGTGTCTAACAGCTGACAAATCTAACTGTGGAAACAGCTGGTTAATAAGTAATTTTGGAAATTAGAGGGAAGAAGGCAATAATTCAGTAAGAGTAAGGATCAGTCTAAATGTGTAAATCTCAGTACTGACAAGTGTTGTGGCAAACAGTTGCTCTTTTTTTTGCAAATCCTACTTGTGTGTGTACATACATATATATTTAGCTGTCCTCTGTATTTCTCTTTGAATAAGAATTATCAGGTAGTTGTAAGCACAGACCATTCTAATTTAAAAAAAACCCCAAACAATGTGGCAGGTCAGTCATGCATTTGGTTTGGTTTTATTCATTAATATGTTGCCTGTAGATTCCTTCCATGGTGGGAAGTTTAGGTATAAGAGACCATAGTGCATCAATGTGGTATAATAAAATGAATGAATCACTTAGCATGGGTTGTCGCACACAGTGCTGCAAGGTAGGTGACTGGACCATGTAGTGTGTATGGTACTCCTTCAAAAAACAAACCCAGAAACAACAGGAAAAGCCCTAAAGCCATGACTTCTCAAAGAAAGAGGATTCAGGGAGGTACCATGCTCATCCTTGTAAAGAAGCATGGTGTCTGATCCTGCTGTAGCTGTGTAGTATGTGTGCTGAACTAAAATTATATTCAGCTGCATGTCTGCCTTTGACAAATGCCTCTATTAGCTGAGTGAGGGCTGCCTGTCAGAAAGGGCAAGCTGCTCAGCAGGCAATAGCCTGTTTGCATGGCTGGATTTTCCTCACCCCAGCAGGGAAAACAAAGCCAGTGGGGAAGAGAAAGGTTCAACTCTGTCTCTGGGAGGTGCAGTTGCTTCCCCCAGCCCCTGGCCTTGAGGACAGTTGCACTTGCATTCATAGGGCAGCTCCCACGTGCTTTTGGAGGTCATGTGCAGAATCTGCTCGCCTAAGCCTGCTTCTGAAGTACTGAAGCAAGGTGCTCTTAGCTGCATCACTAATTGCTGTGACAAGACCCCCTGCAGGAGGATCTGCTGGCTTCCACCCACAAGCCAGGGATTGGCCCAGGTGCTCACACTTAACCTGCCTGAAGATCCTGTGACTGCCTCTCTTGGAGAGTGGGATGTGTGGGGGCTAGAGAGCTGGTTGGATTTGTCTTCTTGCCACCTGTTTCTGATGCTGGCACTTCTGATTCACCACATCTCATTCGGAGGGGTGCATAACCTCCCTCCAGATGTAGCTGGGTGTCCCCTCAGTCTCCTGAGCTGCTCTCTTTGCAAACTTTAAGCACCAAGTGCCTCTTACTTGTTCTGTGAAGTGCCCTACCGGGGCATGAGGTGTTTTGTGAGACTTGTCCATGTAGGAGCAATCCCAAATTGTGGAGCTGAAAGCTTACCACGGAGCATCACTGCAAAGGAGGGTGTCTCACAGCCACAGCCGTAGTCTGGCTGCCTCTGTGGTTCCCCATGCTCATGCCTCTGCAGATGATAAAGACAACCTTTGTTCTAGCCTCCTGCCACTTCCTCTCTTGGGTTTGCCATGGGTGGGAATCAGCTGGCTGGTTCCACACTTGCTCTTTGTGTGGGAGATATCCACTCCTCCTTGATGCTGTTTGCAGATGGAGTCAGCTTGGCTGCGCCTTTGAGTGCTGGGCTGGCGAGCTCCCACCTCCTGCTCTCCACAGTGCCCTTCCTCTGCCCCCTTCCCTTCCAGGGTGAGGGGGCAAGCAGGGCTGGATGAGAAGACAAGACTTGCCCTCATGCAGCTGGGTAAAAGTCAAAGCCCCCATTAATCCTCTCCACTGGCTTTCTGCTTAGTAATATAGCCTCTGAGAATCCAAAACTTCAGAGCAAGCACAAGCTCAAGCGTGTGAGCTCTGCATTTCTGCTTGGGAAACATGGTATTGAGGAGTCTGTTGGTCAGCAGATAGCACCAACCCTGTGAGATGGATTAGAAACAAACTGCTTAGTTCTGCAGGGAAGCCTAATCAGCCTAGACCCGTTCATATGTGTCCAGTGACAGTTAATTTTTCAGTCTCTGAAAAGAAGTTGGGGCAGAGGAGACAGTCAGCACTATGTCAGCAAGGATTTGTGTCTTTCAGATATGCTGAGAGTCCATGACACTTGCAGGGGCTATCATGTCTTTGGTCTTTGAGGAAGACACTGATGCGGGTGTTGGTGTGAATGGTTTCTTTTGCAGAGTAAGAGGCTGCACCACTAGCCACCTTTACCCCCACAGCCTGGCTGAAAAGGGATCTGATATAGCTTTCAGATCAAATAGTTTAAAATTGACATTTGCCGTTGCTAAACTTTTCATCTAGCATAAGGGAGAGTGTCTGTTTAGTGAAGTGGAACAAAACATGTAAGCATATGATAGCATCTCTGCTTTGAAAAATCTGGGAGATTTGATACATCAAAGTAAATTCAAGTTGTTTCAGTGCAATTAACATGCAAGTTTGACACTTAATTTTTTTCCTTGGGGCATGAAACGGCAGGACAAAGAAAATATAATTGAAAGGATTTTACATTTATGTCCATCATAGCATATGTCAAGCGTCATAGTGGCTTTAACAAATATGAGACAGAGTTGGAAAGGCAAAATTCTTCAATTAGACCTGTGTATAAGTACTCTAGAGAAGATTGAACAGGCTTCTGGCTAGGACCTCTGCACTTGTGTAAGAGAGATGTTTTTGCTTCTGCTTTTCTTTCAGACCTGCAGGGGACTTGTGTGTCTGAAAACATGTTCATTTTTTCCAGCAGTGCTGGCTATGCTGAAAGAGGATATTACCTCCCTGCAAGCCTTGTCTTGCTGATATCCCCAGACCATTGCATCTACAACAGTGCCACTACTTTAACTGATAAAGCGTATCTCTTGTTTCTGCTCTCTTATGTTGTTGTAGATGAGAAACCACGGTGAGTGAGGTCTGTGTGATAGCCCTTGAAATGAAGCCAGTGGCAGAATGCAGAGGCACTGAGAAGAAAGCAGTCTCTCCAATTGTATCCAATCCCCACAATCTTACACAGAAGTCGTGGACATTTTGTCACTTGAAGTTTAGCTCCTCTGTGCATTTATGATAGAAAAACGTTAACTGCTTTAGAAATCATGGTCGGGATCAGGTCATGGTCAGGTCACTGTTTTCGCTGTGCAGTATTTGTACAGCTTACATGATGATTACTATGAAGGTTATGGACAACTGCAAAAGCAGAAGCTCAGAAGAGCCTGCCTTGCCCTTACAATGTGTCCCAGCCCTTGGGGAGGCGGAGTGAAGGATTTGCCCTCACTGAGCAGCAGTGAACCTGTTGGCAGGGTGCTGCCAATCCCGTGGGCTTGGCAGAGAGGCTGGTACTGGATGTGAGCAGGTTGTGGCTGCACTGTGAAGCTGCACTGTGCCTCTGTCTTGGAAGATGTTTGAGACAACTTTAAAGTGGAAGGGGGTGGGATAAGGCACAGGGGTTTTTGTTTTATTTTTCTCTGGAAGCAATCTGTTGTGTTATAGAGCTGCCACAAACTTCTTGTTCCTTTTAATGTTTAGATAAGAGTTGAAGGAGGAAGTGGCCACAGAAAGACTAACCTGTTGGCCTAAGGTTGTGCAGGAAATCTGTGGCAGAGCTGGGAATAAAATGCACAGTGCTTGACTCTTCATCTTATTCCATGGCAGTCCCACATCCTTTGTTTGCTTGGAATAAAATGCACAGTGCTTGACTCTTCATCTTATTCCATGGCAGTCCCACATCCTTTGTTTGCTTGGCAGCTGGAGATGGTTTCCAGTTGCTTGTGATCGTGATGTGGACTTGCACCTGATGTGCTTTTCTGTGCTACAGCAATGTCGTGGTGAGGCTGAAAAGCTCCAGCATAAACTGTATTTTTTTCCCAGGATGGTTCACTCCTTAGCCAGAGCTTTTGTTGTTTGCACATCCCTTAATTGTTACAGGAACATTCTGCTGTCCTTAATCATATCCCTGCAATTTGACCTGCATTTCCTATCAGTATTATCTAGAGCTGTTTGATATTCTAATTCCTCCAGCCTGGTTTTCCAGATGTTCCTGCTGCATGCAGAATTCACAACTTCTCCACTCCCCCTCTTTCCTCCCTCTCCCTTCATTTTTAGGGCTTAGGGATCTGCTTGTGATATATTCATATATTCTTTTTTTCAGTTACACAGCCTTGTTCACAGTTGATCCCAGCACTGTAGCTTTTAACTCAAACTTGTTGTATTACAAGGAGAATATAGGGTGGTGGAAATGAATCTTTTCAGCTGTAGGACACAAATTTAGTACATCCAAAATGGAACTTGGTAATTTTTTTTTTTAATTGTTAATTATTAAATATTTGCCATTATAGGTGTATTTTTGTTGGCATATAATAGCTACACCTTCTAGTTGCCCTTGAGGACAATTCTAGAGGGTCTTCCAGAACCTCAGTGTGGTACTCTGACTGTGCAGTGTAAGGGGAATGTTGGATGTTTCGGGGTGGAATCCACAGTCTATGATCGTCAGTGGGATTGTCTGCCCTGCTTGAGACCACAGGACCCATGTGGGCAGAGGATGGGTTTCCTCTCTTCTCCTTGTCCTGAGTTGTGCCTCTGGTCAGGTGGCCTCACTGAGCTGGGGACACTCAGCTGAGTATTGAAGTAGTGGTCCACCTCCTTTTCAAAGGTGTCAGGAGGTGGAGAGAGGGTAGAGGCATGTCCAGGTGTGGGGCAGATAACGGAGTTAGGATTCACACCCGTACCTGGAAAACTTCAGTGGGGACGTAGCAGTGGGTTCCTCCATCCCATTGCTCATAAAGTTTACAGTCCTGCTAGTGACCGGTAAAGTCATGGCCCTGGCTGGGCTGTACACAAAGTATGGGAGGAGTCAGCAGATGCTGTGTTCTGTGGGGTTTGCTGCTTGAAGATCCCTTAAAATCTCTCACATATATACTGCCAACACAACTGATTCCTGAATTTTAGTGTCATGGTTATGATTACATGGTTGATGTTACTGGAGTCCCCAAGAGCAACAGGGGGCCTGGAAGAGCCCCATCACTCGGATGCAGTACAAAGGGAGCTGTCTCAGACGTGAGTCTGAGAAAAGATGAAGAGAGAGCAGATGGACACATGCTGTGGGGATTAGTACACTGGATTACAAGTTGTTGGTTAAATTCTGAGATTTCTGTCACTTAATTATTCCTCCAAAAAGAAGGTACAAAGTCATTCTCATTTTTCTAAACATCATTTTAGTTCTCTTTTTTAAAGACAGATGATATTTTGGTGCACAATACGAAGCATATCTAATATTCATTGTGTTTACAACCTGTTGTCCTTACGCTGTCATAGTTTTCTTGAAGAGACATTATTTTCAGAAGGCAAGAGGAAAAAACCCTTTACATTGTGGGTATCCTTCGCACAAGGCATTAATTCCATTTGTAAATTGTTTTGCTGAGAATTCACAGACTGCGTAAAAGGAACCATAGCAAAATCATCTTGAAATATGAGTGATACTTCTCCACAGTGTGCTTGTTTCCTCTTTTTTTTTTCCAGCTCTGGTATATAATGTATTTCTTGTACCTCTGGAGAGAGTTATGCTCTGCTGTTTACTACCATTATAAACTTTCCAACAACTTGGTAGATAATCCTGATAGTAAGTGTTGCAAAATTTTGAACTCCTAACCTGAATGGGTAGGATGAGAGGTAGGGGAAAGAGTAAGTAAGAGTCATAAATGATCCATAAAGATATGAAATTATGTTTTTGTATTATTTCTGGCAATTATTTTTTGTGGGATACTTGTTTATACATGTTCAGTCATGTGAGTTTATGTAGGGGATTAGTAGACCTTGTGGAAAATTTCTGATGGAGCTGGAAAAACAGGTGCTTTGTGGACTTGTCTGTTGGGTTTAGCACTGGTAAATCTTCATCAGAGGGAGATGGGGAGAGAACAAGGGCTTTCTCCAAATCCCAGACCACAAACAAAGTACTTAGGCTCTACAGGTGGTCTGATTGTCTTTTGCTTCCTACTCTGTAGTGGATTTGTCAGGAAGAGGAGCAGTTACCTGACCTGGTCTTAATCCAGTATATACCTTAAGAATGACCAAAGCTGTGAGATGAGTGAATTAAGTCTGGAGGGTATAACCTCATCCCAACTAATTATCCGATTGTTTTTCCTGAACGTCTGTTGTTATCTGTGTGGGTAGGAAAATTCAGCCTCTGAATGGAACTGCGGAGTGTGTTTTTGCATGCAAGTGGTGTTGGTTTTTGAGAAATGTTCCCCCCAGCTCAGGCATGGCTTTAAACGTGCAGTCCAGCTGTGCAATGCTGTGCTGTGCATCAGAGGGATATGGCAGTGTGCATTTTTAGGACTATTGAGCTGGCCTTTGTGCGGAGAAGGGTTTGTGGCTGCAGAACCTGTCAGCATTTACACACAACACAGTGATGTGTATGGTTTGACAGATCCACCCTCATGTAGTAGGTCAATTAGGACATAAATCTTTACACTGCTACCTCTAATGGGTCCCTTTCCCTCTGCAAACCTGTTGGTGATACCCTACACTTGACCTTCACACACCTTTGTGCCCTGGGGTTGAGTGCTCAGGTGGGTTTGGGAAGGAGGGGGAGCCCGATGCCTGTCTGCAGTACTTCACAGGCTGGTTTTGTCTGGGCAGTTTGGAGCCTGCACTTACCCGCTGTGTCATTATTGGGCTGTAGAAATACCCAGGAGGGAAGTGGAGGGGGCAGTTCAGCAAGCCAGGCTGGCTTGTCATTTCCTCAGGGGCAAGTAAATGAGTTTGTTCTCCATGTAGCTCTGGACACTTGGAATGCAGCCACCCCTCCCGCAGCTGAGAGCGTGTCTCTGCCAAGGTGTGTGTGCTGTGCGGGGGCTGCAGTGGGGCCTGGGGTGGGAGCACTCCCTGTCTGGGCACACACGTGGGACGTGCACTGGGAGTTTGCCTGGGCTGCAAGAGCAGTTCTGCTCATGCAGCCGAGGTGTTCAGTTGGGTTTTTGTTGTTGAAAGAAGAGCAGTGGGTGGGGGCTGTGTTGGTTGGCTTTGTGCTTCCAGCGGCATCCATCCACCCATCCATCAGCGATGCCATCCCAGTGGTGCTGCCAAGGCTGCTGCCAAAGGAGGGAGAGCACGGCTCGGGCCAGCGGGCTGGTGTGGTTGCCCCTGCTGCCTGTCATCCTGGGGTTTGGGAGCCGAGGCCAGGCCACAGACCTAGTGCTGGTGAAGGAGGGCTGTCCTGTGGCGTGATGAGAGCCCACGCAGGTGTTGGTTCCATGGTGGGGGCTGTGTGACCTGCCCAGGACTGTGCTCCTTGAGAGACTGGGCAGTGGGGGCCATCCCAGCCCAGCCACATGTGCACCTCGCTGGCAGGGCCCAGGCTGGGACCTTGCTGGCTGCAAGCATGGAGCGATGCCAGTGAAGGTTGTTCACATCTTCCTTCTCAGCCTTCCCTGACTTGTCTGTGAACCTTGTGCCAGAGTAGATATATCACATTGCATTTTTGCTGTTTTATGCAGCCCATGTAATTTGTTACTTTAAGTGCCCTATGGTCTGTGGGAAGCAGCAGAGTAGTCTTCCAGAGATATCCCCATGAAGGACCTGCATGGTTGTTCTTGAGACCTTGTCAGAGGTCTTTGCCTTCTGCCTTCTCAAGTGCCAAAAGTTCCTGGCTCTGATCTGAGGGGTTTGCAAATCAGAGGTCTTTTTGCCTCCACCCTGCTCTTAGGCACCTCTTTGCCCCGGGGCAAAGGATTTTTCCAGCTTTCCTGCCTGCCACGCCACTGCTGGCTGGGACTTGTGCTTCTGAGACCTTGGACTTTTCTCGTTTGAGCTGCTGTACCACAGCTCAGGTGCACACCTGCACTTTGAGGTAGCAGATTTGAAATTAAAAGTTGTTTTTTTCTGCATTTTTCTGGCAATTATTAATTCTAGGATGGTTGTTTATGTGTTCAAACAGAGAAGCATATATGCAGGATTAGTGGCCATCGTGGAAAATTTCTGGTGACACTGGAAAAATGATTGCCTGTTGAGTTTAGCACTGATAAATTCTAATTCGAAGGAAGGCTCCTTCCAGACTACAAAGTAATTAAGCTCTGCAGGTGGTCTGACCATCCTTTGCTTCCTACTCTGTAGTGGATTTGTCAGGAAGAGGAGCAGTTACCTGACCTGGTCTTAATCCAGTATATACCTTAAGAACAACTAAAGCTGTGAGATAAGCGAATTAAGTCTGGAGGGTATAACCTCATCCCAACTAATTATCCGATTGTTTTTCCTGAACGTCTGTTGTTATCTGTGTGGGTAGGAAAATTCAGCCTTTGAATGGAGCTGCAGAGTGTGTTTTTGCATGCAAGTAGTATTTTCGTTGGGATGACTCTGCTACTACACACGGATGTTGTACAGTCTTGTACAACTGTGTGGCATGGGCAAACAACACAGTTACTGTAAGCTAAGGATTACTTGTAGGACTAAAGAGCTGCTCAGAAAGGGGAAGGGCTTGTTCCTGCAGAATCACCTCAGTTCTTCCAATGTTCAAGTAGGTTCATAAGAGTGGGAATTTATCTGGATTTTTGACTATAACTCCATTTTTTAGGGTCACTAAGACTCACATCATGGGTATGCTAACTCAACAACTGCCTGATTGGCTTATCCTAGCATTAGAGCCAGAGAAGCCTGAATGTGCTCCTGTCTCTTTGTAGACAGTTGGGAAGTGGTTGTGAATTGTGAATTGGAGCTGCTAATTTTATGGAGCTTTATTTTGTGAGAAGTTTTAAAAGGTTGTGTTATGGCATGTTCAGTGAAAAGCTAAATGGTCAATTAGAGCAGCTTTGGTGACTGGGACTGGGATGTTGATGCCTCAGTGAAACTAATTTGGTACATTGGGATGGAAACTTGCAGAATATTTTACTTTTTTTAATGTAAGAAATGTTGAATTGGCACTTCAGGTAAAGAAATAAGCTAGTATGGAAAGCATATACTGATGCCTTCATTAAACTGGACACTTCTAATACAAGAGTATGAGTGGAGCTTCTGAATATATGAGAGAGCAGTTATAAAAAGATAACTGTTGAGCAAGGAAACTTTAGTTCTTGGCAACATACTGAGTAAATGACAAAGAATGATTAAAAGTGTTGCCATGTAGGATCAGACTCATATGTTCTTGAATTTAATTTTTAAATAGCTTGGGTCTGTTCCCACTCAAAAGCCAAAACATTGCAGAAAGTGGTGCATCTGAAACTTCAGTTTCAAAAGGCTTTTTAGAGGCCAGTTTCCACCTGCAGTGGTTATTTTTCTCTTTGTCCTGAAGGTCTTACAGGCCAAAAGGTGTCTGTAGAATTACACATTGCCACTGCAACTTAATATTTTTAAGAAATAACTCCTAAAATATTAGCTGCACATATACACCTATAAATAATAATTTTTCTGTAGAAAAAAAAAAGTGTTATATTGAAAGATGTTGTATTTTGTACTTTCTTTTTCCAGGTGGTTCACTGTCCTATGTAGAGTCTTCTCTGGTTGTGAATAAAGGAGAGGAATTAAGGCTGAGGTGCAACGAGGAGGGACCCGTGACTTGGAACTTCCAGAACTCGGACCCATCAGCAAAAGCAAGGAGTTCCAATGAGAAAGAATGGTACACCAAAAATGCAACAGTCAGAGACATCGGCAGATACATATGCAGAAGCAAAGGGAGTATTGTCTCCTCTTTTTATGTTTTTGTTAAAGGTAAATATCAATGAAGGCATTATTTTTGCTTCCTTCCGCGCCCACCCCACCCCCTTCCCCACTCCCAAAATAATAGGACAATAAATGTTGGAGGAGGAAATGAATTTGAAGTACAGAGAGAGAACACATCTGATAGAAGAAATCTTCTTTCCTGTCCAGTAGGAAAAACCTCTGCTTTGCTTGCAATGGCCTTTGTCAGCAGAGCCAAGTTCTGGACGAGTTCTCCTTTACATCTCCATTATTTTGTGGAGAAGTTTACCCAAGCTCCCTTTCCAGACACTAGCCCAGTGACCTGAGTCTGTTGTATGAGTCAATTGTACTGTGAAGAAGCAAGCAATATGTAGAAATGTCTTTTTAATTCCATGCCACCCATCAGTATGGGGTCATGTAAGGTTTGGTCTCAAGCTCTTCCTTTATAGAGGCAGTTAGCCTGAAGGATTTGGTCTTTTGAGGCTGTGCTCCCAGGCCTGAGCCAGCAAACAGTGCTGATTCCTCTGCTTCCAGCTTCTGATCTACCTTGTGACTGATCAGAAATGTGTCAGACAGGAAAAAAAGTGCTTCTGCTCTGACACATTTTCGCAATCCTTTATTACTGTTCTTTGTGCAGTGTTTTCTTCAGATTTCCTCTCTCCTGATCTATGTCTAGGTCAGCTGCCCCTGAGCTGACAGTTCACCATGCCTGGCATTCCCTTTTACTTTCTGAGGAAAACAGTTATTGTGCTTCTCCTTCACATAGCTCTGGTGGTCTTCCTTCCCTGTTGATGGAAAAACATCCTACAGCATCCACTTTCTTGAAGATAGCATTCCTTGACCAACAGGGGTTGTCTCAAAGAGCCTTCTCTGAACCCTGCCAGTCCTTTGAGAATTTACACAATATTCTCCAAGACAGGGAGATACCAGCACAGCAAAGCAGAGCACAGCAAAGATTACTTTCCCCAGGGAAGATACCTGGCATAGTGGCTTCACAATTTAAAAAGTGCTCCTTTAAGCATTCCTGAGTTGTCCAAATAGCCATGCAGCTGCCATGGATGAATTTTCTTGACTTTCTATGTCTCTCTGAGACTACTGACTAAAGGAAATCTGACATGTATTTTACCTATATGTGTCAAACAATATTGACTTTACCTACCATGATTCTTTTCCTGAAGGTAATTATTTTCCTCATAGTAATTATCCAAGACAGCTGTGATCATACATAAGTTTTTGCCTTCCATGACACAAGTGATTCCTTCACTCATGTAGGCAGCAGGCAGCTCTCCTGCACATGATTACCAAACCATCAGGGAAGTTGTGTGGCCCTCATGCAACATGTTGCTATTTTTTTTGTCTCAACTGTGTGAAAAACATGAAACCTTCACTTTGATGAGTTCCTGGCAGTGAAATAAGTATATTTGTGAGGTTGACTGTTGTTTTGCAATAGGTGTGGCTTAATGACATCTTACATCAGCCTTAAGATGCTGCCATATGCTCTGCTGCTTGTGGGGTTGCCACAAACACCCCATGCACTTTTCTGCTTCTAAAGCTGGGAGTGAAGAGAGAACACAATGAAGAACCTTGATCCTGCACAGTGACACATAAGATGGTGGCTTCTGTTTATATATTATATTCTTCTGAATCTTATAAATCCAAATTTCTTATATTTCTGTGACCAAGAATTACACGATGTTGAGAGACTGTGGATGTGTACCTGTTTCACATTTCTGTTTTGGCAGAAAGTACCTATGTTGTGTCTGTAGAAGCAATTTTTTTCCTGATCCAAGCAGGTCTGATGAAGATGAACTTAGTTCAGGCCTCTACACAAGAGAGGAAAATCTCTTGATTTTGATCTCAGGTCTTTTCAGATGCAAGCAATGATAAGCAATCATACCACCATATCTTGGTTGGAAACCTACAATATGCCCAGAAGGCAAGTGCAACCCAAGATGTCCATGGGGTAGAAAGCCATGAGAGGAAGAACGTGACCATGAACAGCCTTGTTTGTGTCTCGATTCCCATGATACCTCCCTTCCAGAGGGGGATCGAAGATGCAAGGGGAGCACCTCAACAATTCTACTTGCCCTAGTCAAGGCCTTCCCCGCAGTCTCAGCTGTTAGTGAAACAGGTCTTTGTTCCTTCTCTTTTAAAAAAATGTTTTATTTTTTTTTAAAGTTGTGGGAAGCCATACTTTCTGCATAATGAAGATATCTTGGCTCTGTCCATATTGCAGAAAAGGGGACCGAGTGGAAACCAATCAGTTAAGTCTCTGTTAGGAAGGACATTTAGATGAGCTCTTTTAATCCATCCTTTTCGTTCTCAGGAGTGACAGCTAGTCACAGCATTTCTCTAAGATCTCTGTTCAAAATGTCACATTTTGGTTCTGTTCAGACACGCTTTGCTTTTTTTTCATGTGCTAGTAGTCTCCATCCTCTAGTTCTAGACTGATGCTTCAAAACTTGTAGTTTGTGGGGGCTTCTTGGGTGGTAGTATCAAATTTGGTTAAAGCTGCACCCTCACTCTAAGCTGGAAACCAGCCAATAACTTCTCTGTTCAGTGATGAGCAACCTCTGACGTAGCGAATTGCTTACAGAACCATCCCATGCTTCATTTTCAGCTTGGAACTTCTTCTCTTAAACCAAATGCACATTGTCCATCATCTTAACCAAATTCTCTCAGTCTTCCTTGTTAAGCCATGGTTTATTGATCTCTAATCATTCAAGTTGTAAGCATGTTTGCAAAAAAGAAATAAAACTTTTCCCTCTGTTTTTGTATTTCCAGTCCATTTGACTCTGTGGAGAGGGCAGATGGAATCTGAAAAAGGCTTTTACAGAGTGTTTGTCGTCACACATTCCTTTATTTTTGTGTTTGCCAGCGTCTTAGCATTTCAAGGTCATGACCTATCATGGGCTTCAACTTTGGTTGTAAAAGTGTTTAAAGTACTGTATGTTTGTGTATTGTGGTTGGCCGAGATGAAATACTATAGGAAAGTTACCTTGTGAAAGATTGCATGATGATTTTTCAATCAGATGTGCTATTTGTATGCCCAGTTTTTCTTCTAAGGAAGCTAAAAATAATCTCTGCTTTCAGGGAGAGGAGAGAAAGAGAGAAGTTGTTTGCTGCTTCCTCTGGTAGCAATGTGTGTTCATTCAGATTATGTATTTTACAGAAGTGAGAACTATAATTTAGGTGCTTTTCAACTTCCATTTGCTCATAAATTTCTTCCAAGTCCTCCCATGGGCATGAAACCTTATAGCCCTGCCACTAGCTAAAAGCAAATTACTTTTAGTGGTCTGTGAAAATCTGTTTACTGTTGTTGGGATGTTTTGGAGCTAAACAAGGTGAAAAAAACCCCCTCCATCTCCAAATAAAAAAGCAGTAAGATTATTTTTAGTGCTCAGGATTCTTAAGTATTTCTGGTATTGAATGCTACTACACATCTCCTGTCGTGCTGCTCTTTTAGGACAAAATTTAATGTCTCTTGGTAAACATGACTTGGGCAATACTCAGTTTTACTGGCTGAAAGTAAAACTTTCTTTCATAAGTGCCCCGTTGTAGAATTAAGGTCATCAGAAGTTCTCATGCCAGCTTCTCTGACAGATTTTTGTGTTTCTTCACAGATCCAAATGTGCTCTTCCTTGTTGATTCTCTGATCTATGGAAAAGAAGACAGTGACATCCTGCTGGTGTGCCCGCTAACAGATCCAAATGTTACGAATTTCACACTGAAAAAATGTGACGGCAAACGTCTCCCCAAAAATATGACGTTCATTCCCAATCCACAGAAAGGGATTGTTATAAAGAATGTACAGAGGTCATTCAAGGGCTGCTACCAGTGCTTGGCCAAGCACAATGGAGTTGAGAAGATATCAGAGCACATTTTCCTGAATGTGAGACCAGGTAACACAGGACTTTTGCCTTCTTGTAGAGAACCTGATTTTACTCCTCACCTCCCAGGAGCTGATGGAAGGGTTGTGAAGCCTCACTGCTGTCCAAATGAAAGTGGTGAGCTTAGAAAGCTTGTTTTGGGCAAGTTGTGTCAGGGTACAGACTGATCTCATAACACGTAGCTTGTGCCTGTGCTGAGAAGGTTTGGCCATGATCAGTTTTGTTTTCTGTTCCTGGTGATTTCCAGGTGTTTTTTTCATTATTATAAGAAATGTGGATTGTGCTGTTAAACTCTGAGGACAAACCAGTACCCTGAGGCTTGGACAGGTTTGTGCAGGCAAGATGGAGCTTTTGGTGCCTGACTCATGTGTCTGTTGCCCACAAGTGACAGTAGAGGGAACTGATTGATGGCACTGAAGAAGAGGGATTTGGTGGAGAGGCAGAGCTTGGGGAAGGAGCAGGCCCTTGTTAGTCTCTGTATTTTTGAGTGAACATGGTCACAACAGCAGCCATGTGCCCAGATCATGATGGAGGAGGATGTGTTGCGGCTGAGCTGCTACATGCAGCTTGGCAAACCTGTTGGTGATACCCTACACTTGACCTTCACACACCTTTGTGCCCTGGGGTTGAGTGCTCAGGTGGGTTTGGGAAGGAGGGGGAGCCCGATGCCTGTCTGCAGTACTTCACAGGCTGGTTTTGTCTGGGCAGTTTGGAGCCTGCACTTACCCGCTGTGTCATTATTGGGCTGTAGAAATACCCAGGAGGGAAGTGGAGGGGGCAGTTCAGCAAGCCAGGCTGGCTTGTCATTTCCTCAGGGGCAAGTAAATGAGTTTGTTCTCCATGTAGCTCTGGACACTTGGAATGCAGCCACCCCTCGCCGCAGCTGAGGCTGCTGCCAAAGGAGTGGGAGCACGGGCTGGGGGAGCGGGCTGGTGTGCTCATCCCCGCTGCCTGCGTAGCGCCAGGGCTTGGGAGCTGAGGCCAGGCCACAGCAGCACAGCCTCTCCTGCTGGTGGAGGAGGGCTGCTGGTGAAGAAGTGGCATGATGAGGGCACATGCTGGTATTTGCTCCATGGTAGGGGCTGTGTGGCCTGCCTGGAGCTGTGTGATCTTCCCAGTCATTCTCCTTAGTGCTGGGGCAAGAGGTTGAGCAGCTGGGACCATCTCTAGTGTGGAGTTTGCTGTGGCAAGTTTAAGAATTCTTTTATTCTAGTGATTTGGAAATTCTGATACAACGAATTTTAATAAGTACTAAATGTCAATTAATGAGAAAATAACAAAAGTTTAATCAGTACAGGCAGTTCTGGCATTCTCCTTTGACAAACAAAAATCAAGTCCATTCTTGCTGTCTGTCTTGTTTGTTCTGTAACAAGTGGGTTTTTTCAGCTGTTTCTTCAGTGGTGGCCAAAGAAAGAAACCAGCTGATTTGATATAGCTGATGTTTCTCTGACATAGGAATGTGCAGGTTGTAGTACTGGACTTTTTCATTTTTTTTATGGGATAAAAGTCTGTACTTGCTTGATTCCGCAGTGACTTCAGGTGGAAGGGTGCTGCCCTGGCACCATTGCCAGCAGCCACTGATGGTGGGCAACCATAGGTGGCTGGGGGCACGTCGGCACTCGGCCCACCTTCTCCGTCAGGAAGAAAGCGTGCAATAAGTGGAAGCATCTGCTGAGATGCATCAGCAGCATTGTCACTATCCGTGTTGTAATTAGTGTGCTGTAGTGTTCAGTCCTTACTGAGTTCACCAGGTAAAACTGCCACTTTCTCCTTGGCTCAACATTTAAATGTGTTGGAGACACTTTGGTGGGTAATGTTTCTGTAGTTACAACTGTGGCACTCAGACCCCGGGTGTGAGCTTCTGGTGCAGAAAGGCAGAAGAGGCATCCATGAAACAGGGAGCTGTGCAGGCATACTCAGGCACACACCAGCTACGGTAGCACAGGGAATGTTCACGTACAGCTCTTCTTAAAACAATGAGGGGCTTTATGGACTTAGGGCTTTGTTTTGAATGTCCAGAGATGTTTCTGGCAGATGAGAACACAAAATGCCTTCTGCACTGGCTTCCTCCTGTCTCCTGGGTACTGCTGAACACTGGGGGGGATTTTTGTGTGAGCTTTTATATCTGAAGAGAGCAAACATGTTTCTTTGTTCTCTTCTGCAGCTACTTACAGCAACATGAGGAAAACATTATTGTTAAAGTACCAATAGCTGGAAAGTGCGTGGTGTTTTCCTAAGTTTTGTACAATTTAGCTAAGACAATGACAAAACTTGTGTCAGAGGCAGAAAGAGACTCTGGAAGACCTTACCTGATACGTGTTGCGTTCATAGTTTGAGTCTTCCTGTGTAAAAGCCCTAGTGGGAGTTTAATAGAGGAAAATTTGAAGAAAGGATGAAGAAAACAGAAAAATAAAACAAGGGAACAGAGGAAGAGCCGAAGAGCTTTGCGGAGACGGGAGACACGTAGTCCTCAGAATACACTTGACTGTTGACAAAAGAATCCTGAAGCAGAACAGGGGTAGAGCTACCCCATGGCTACATGTCCCCACCTACTTGGGTGATGAACTCTGTGAACCATCATCATAAGCAGAGGTTGTGGTGCTTTCAGGCACAGGTGTGCAGAAGTCCTTGAGCTATACATGTCCTTCCTAGGCTGTCCATCAGGAGCTTTTCAGGGACCTGTCAGACAGTACTGTCTGTTGGCTATAATGTTTCATAATTAAAATTTGCCGTTAGCGCTAGGCTACTGTTCTTTGGTGACTGATCCTCACTGTGTTTTCCGTTCCAGAGTGCTACTTTTTAACCAGTGTCATGGAATGAATCACCTCATTGATGGTTCAGCATTGTTCAAGCTTCTTCATGCAAATTGCTATGATCTAACAAGTGTTATCTAACTTTTAAGTGTAATTTGAAGGGAGGTTGAAGCAGAAATGTGCTTGTTGTAAAGGAACTGTGTTAATATGTTAAAAATTTGAATACATCTTAGAGCCTTAATATTATTGGAAAGTTAATTAATGTTGATTTTTATTCCCTTTTGGAAGCACTGAGACTAATGAAAAGTAATATACTTCTAAATTGTTTTCCAGTTCACAAAACTCTTCCTGTCATCACCTTATCAAAAAGCTATGAGCTTCTTAAAGAAGGGGAAGAATTTGAAGTTACATGCATAATAACAGATGTGGATAGCAGTGTACAAGCTAGTTGGATGACTCACAAAAGTGGGGTAAGTTCCTTTAATTTTATCATGTATTCCTCAGCACAGTACACAGACTCTCTGTAGACACTCACATGCTTGTCTTGGGTACCTGATGCTGTATGGATTCGGATTGGTTGCACTTACAAAGATCCAGTATCCCAAAGTCTGGTGAGAGGGTAACAACTGTCCTATGCCCATGAGGATGGCTGTGAGGAAAAGCATCTGCACGGGCTTCTCTTCCCAAGCAGAAATTAAAGTTAGGTTCTTCAATGTGAAGTTTAGGTGACCTCTGTTGGGCTTCCTAAATACGGAAGCATGGAGTGCCTACACATCACATTGCAATCAATTGGAGCTGCAAATATCAACACATGGACTGCAAATCACATATTCTAGTTGTTATCATTAACAGTAAAATACCTGCTAATTAGCATGGGGTTGTGTGTGACAGGAATAGTAGTGAGCATTCTCAGGAATGATTAATTCATTTAAATTACATGGTGTGCCTCACTAACTGAAAAAGTTCTGAAAAATGAACCAGTGAACTGGCTTCTGTCTGCTGGTGATAGTTTAAGTTACTGACTGGTATCACCAATTTAAGTTATTGCGAGGCTGAGTGCTCCAGGAGAGTTTGTTCCTGGCAGCACAACTATTCTGTAGAAGAGGAGCGGAGAGATCCCATTCCCTAGTAAGCCAGCGTGCTGCCAGCTCTGTCTTTGAAATGAGCAGCAGACACTGGGTTGTTTTTGAGAATGTTTCTTGGTCTTCTGGGTATACCCTGAAATTTAAATTAATTAAAAGCCCTTGTGAAGACCTTTTAGTAACTCCCACCATATACACTCCCATGCTAATTGGCTGGTCTTTTACTGCTAATGGTAGTGACCAGAATACGTAATTCTCAGTCCATGTGTTTGGAAGAAAAGACTCCAGTGATATTTGGGTAAATCACATCTCCTTGGGCACATAACGAGCAGGAGTCCTGTTCCCTGAGGCTGGGCATGCCATACTTAGCTAATCCACTGGCTCTGGTGAAGCTGTTCGTGCTAAGTGCTCGCTGCTCCAGAAATCCCACCTCGCAGCTCTGAGCGTTGAGAAGGTCTAAGTGACATGAAGGCAGCATGGGACATGCAGATCTGCTTCTGGTCCTGTGCCAAGGTCAACTGCAAGCCCTTCATCTGAGAATTTTATTTCTTCTCTCATTCCCCTCCCTTTGCTTATGCTGTGTTACAGTGTGATGAAATTGAGACCTTCCCTTCATTTTTTGTGCTTTATACTTTTTTTGTTTAATGAGTAAAAGCCACAAGGAAAGTATTTTTTACCCAATAAGCTTCTGTCCTTTCTAGTAAATAGTAGGAGCTGCTGTCTCTGAAATACTGGCTATCAAATTAAATTTTGTATTGAAAGAGAACACATACCTTTCATATTTAAGTAGATTCAGAATTACATTTTGTCCTGAATAGATGAGAGGAAAATAAACCAAAATGCTTTTTCTGTGTATGACTGAAGTTATCACCACTTTGGAAAATTAGGAGACTGGTTATTAGCAAGCACAACCACACTAAATACACTTCTCTAGTGATTATTATAACTCAGGAGGAATCAAAATTGCACTGAGAGGCTTTAATTTGTCAAGAAGCTCTTGGAACATCCAAGAATTGCAATAATTTAATTAGAAAATCATAACAAGTCCAGGTCTGCATTTGGATTAATCAGTGTAAATTTTATCAGTCTTTCCAACCATACCGAGCATTCTCATGGAGACTAAAGTCAACCCCTCAAAGCATTCATTTTTTGTATGCATATGTATAAAATCATGATATACTTAAGAGAATGAAGTTTCCAGCAGTTGCCTTTAAGATTAATAAATCTAGATTGCCGTGGACTGAGAATGGCAGTCGGTACCAGAGGAAGGGTGCGGTGTATAGCCTGCTGCCAGCAGGGCTCTCTGCAGCATGCCTGCAATCAGGAGATGCTGTGGCCTTGGGACATAGAGCAACACAGTTTAAAATGAAGCCCCAGGACCTTAAATTCTCTCTTGTTGTTCATTGGGAAGCATTGCAACCATTAGAGCGTTTCGTGAACTTCAGGCAGCACTTGAGTGGTGCACCACACTTCAGAGTTGCAATGACTTCATAAAAGAGCTGCAGCTTCTGAGCGTTAGGAAAGTCAGGACCCCGTGGTCGTTTTGCATCAAGCCCTACAGCTGGAAGTGCTGTTTGTGCAAATAAAACCTGTTGGTTTGTCACCTTCACCCGTAGTGGAAATGTAGCCAGAATATAGCTGGGTGTGACCTTGGGCACAACACCCTTGTCATCATGTAATTCGAAGAAGCTTAGAGCTTCAGCTCTTTGCCTTGGGCTGATCTCCCCGCTTTGACCCTCTTTGGGTGGGTGAGCACAGCCCCCAACACCCACCCCATGTCCCCCCCACATTCTTGCCTTACAGGGAAGCTTGAGAAGGAAAAAAAAAAAGAATGAGGGGAGGAGATAGGACTTAGGAGAGGACATTATCTCCGAAAGGCAGCTGATCACACACTTGTTTTGCATGGAGAGATTCTAGTGACAGGTTTGTCGTGCTGGCTTATTATTCCGGTTTAAAGTTATGAATATTAATACAGCAAAGTTATAATTACTTCTATTTTTAATTTATCTAGGAAAGATGATGCATACACAGTGTTTTAGATGTTAATTGTTTTTTACCAACAGTTTGTTACAAGCAAAAGCAGAAATTTGGGTGATTATGGATACGAAAGGAAATTAACATTGAACATCCGTTCAGTGGGAGTTAATGATTCTGGAGAATTCACATGCCAAGCAGAAAACCCTTTCGGAAAAACCAATGCCACAGTAACCTTGAAAGCACTAGGTAAATACTTCCTGTAGAAATCTTAACATTTCTAAGAGCAGGAGATGAAACGAGAGAACTCTGGGGAGTCTTCCCTTCCTTCTCTCTCCCTTTCCCCAAACCTCAGTGAGTTGCTTTTCTTAAAAGGTTATTGCTGACTGGTACCATATGGGGTGGCTCAGGAAGCGTTGTGGTGCGTATGACTGCTTTAATTTCTATAACCCTTGCTTGTTTTTGGAAAGTGATACTAGAACAATCACCCAGCAGTGTTTCCATCTTTCTGGTTTGTCTCATCCTTCCTGGTTAAATCTAAATTTTAATCCAGTTTTAACAAAGCAAGTAATTTACCTTTGCCTGGTGCTGTCCCTACACTTCAGTCATTTGGCAGCACAAGCACAAAGCACATCTTTAATACCTGCCTTCCAAGCATGGGAAATTTCACTGACAGCGTGTCAATGTTTTTTACGTAGAAACTATATTTGTACCTCTATTTAAAATAATGCTATGAGCAATGTCGTGGTGCACGTAGACAGCATGAAATTGTTCCGAAGGTCACCCCCTTGTTAAACCCACTATCCATCACTTCTACATGTTTTGGATCACGTCCCTAAACAGCGAACAAACTCCCTTCCTCCTCTTGTTTAATAACAAATGCATTTAGAGTCTGCTATATATTAACTTAGGTGACACACAGTGCCGTTTGAATTTTAAAGCTGCTGAAATCTGCTCATTTGATAAGTTGAGTACAATTAAGGACATGTTGGTATAGTTAATAAGGTCATTCTGGTCTGTGTAGTTGGCTACAACCGTTTCAGTTCCGTACCATTCAAGGGTGTAGTAACTGAGGGAAGTGTAGCCTTGGATCCTTTTTTTCCTTTTCAAATCCGTTTTTCTGTTACACAAACACACACTCCCGCAACACTGCTTGGTTTGCTTTCCCTGGTAACGTAAAGAAAACAGAAGTGCTTGATCTGTGTGGGTCAGATCTTCAGCAAAGAGGCAGAGGGTTGTGTGCCCTTAACCTTGCTCCGCAGTTGAGGGGGAAGGGCTCACAATGACAGGGATGTTTTCCTCATTTTTTTACAGGAGAGACTACATTCATATGTAAAAGAGTGAAACAGTGTGAAGCATGAAAGAAAATCTTTTCCCCAAGGGGATCAATGTGAAAGCTTTTATTATAAGAGGAGGGAAGTTCTTCACTACAGAAATTCTTAGTACTACTACATATGCAAATATAGCTTTAAAAAGGATTGACTTTGGAAAGTCTGGGGTTTAAAATAAAGCATGGCATTATAAAAAGCAGGAAATTAAGTTTTTATTTAGTTAAAGGCAAAGGTTGTATTTAATAAAAAATGACAGAGAAAAGGTGGAATCTTTCCTTTCTGAGATAGTTTTCTCTCTCCACCCGCTGAAATTTGACTTAAAATAAAACAAACTACAACTTCTGGATACCTTTCACCATTCATTGTCAAACTGACTATATTTACCTGAACTGTGCCAGCTCCCAGGGTCCTGGGAAATGGTGTATGGTGTGTATATAGAGAGAGATCTGGAATTGCATCAGATATTAAATCACTGTAGCTTTAACATGAGACAAAAGGTTTGCAAGAAATAATGTGTATTTTTTAAAATTTCCTATTTACTTTTTCTAGCAGTTAATTTATCTAACTATAGACAGGTAGTAGAACTGCATTACAGGGACCGATAGCATCATCATAAAATTTTGTTTGAAGCCTCTTGGGTCTGATTTTGACTATAGGTTGCATAGAGGATCCTGTGTTTTTAAAGAAAACAGAAAAAAGCTCTGCAAAGGAACTGCAAGCCTTCAGTTTCCAAATTTGAAACTCTCTTCACTCTTCTAATGATGGAGAGAATTTTAGAGTATACCTGCCTGCTGTGAGTTTACTTCATCCTTTTTTTCTTCAAAGCATCTGTCAAGTGCTCTGGCAGCTCCATATGCTTTCACCAAGCCCCACTGGCTCTGGTTTTCCTGAGCTTGGGTGCCCAGCTGGCCACAGCAGCTTGATTACTAGAAAGTGGGAAGAAGCAGGGATCTGAGATTGACTTTAGGTCTAAATTCAAGCTCTCAGTAAATGTGTTTCCTTCTAATTGCAGTCTGCCCATCAAACTGATAATTCCCTTATGAATTTCTGTAATAGGACTGAAAAATTTGTCTTTTCAAAGTGAATCCTCCAGCTGATG
Organism: Atrichornis clamosus; assembly: GCA_013400975.1. Lineage (NCBI taxonomy): Eukaryota > Metazoa > Chordata > Aves > Passeriformes > Menuridae > Atrichornis > Atrichornis clamosus. The sequence goes on along the minus strand of WBMZ01005316.1, from coordinate 178,738 downwards.
AGTTTATTAATGAAATTAAAACAACTACAGTAAGGATGTTGTTAGACATGATATTTTGGAACGGAATTTTGCAGTGATAAATGGTATCTGCCAAATAAAAGATTAAGACCCAGCAGCAGATGTGCAGAAATGCCTTAGTTTAAGATGATTGGTATCCAGGCCTGTGGACTTAGCACATTTTCTCTAATTACAGCTTTTAATAGCTTCATTTGTAATGTCATTCTTAATTACACTTGACAAAGAAACCTTAAATACTCTAGTATATTGTCATAAGTGATTTTAGCTTGCCTTTTCCTTTCTTTCATACCAGACAGTTAGCAACTCTAATTTTTGGAAAAATACAAATCCTTGGGTAGAGCCAAACATGTGCTTGCATTTTTCCAAAAGCAAGTAGAGAGTATTTGTCACCAGAAGATGGAATTATTTGTGCTAAGGCACTCAAGGCTGCTTCAAGTCCTGTGCCTCACTGCTATATACAGCTAGTGGCCTTGGTTTTGGCAGGTGAGGGTTCAAGTTCTGCTTTGCAGATAAGGTTTCCTGCTTCTCAGTTGGATGTGTGATCACTGATCTTGAAGTTGTCTAAGTGTGGTTAGAGTGCTGGCAATCTTCCAAATGGCCCTGAAGTTTTCTTCTCTTATGACCATCAGCTAAAGGATTTGTCCGTTTGTTTGCAACAATGAATACCACAATAGATATAAATGCAGGACAAAATGGAAACTTAACAGTTGAATACGAGGCATATCCAAAACCGAAGGAAGAAGTCTGGATGTACATGAACGAAACGTTACAGAATTCCTCAGACCATGATGTCAAGTTCAAGACTGTGGGCAGTAACAGGTAATAAGCATGACTGTAAGTGTTGATTTCAATTTGGAACAGCAGACTAGAGTCTGCTCTGGAAAGAGGAAAGGAGGGATGGCGAGAAAATTGTGACTATAAAAGATCTTGTAGTACGCGTAGCTTGCCACAGTAACTGGTGCAAAGTCTGCTAACCTAGATTTGGAATAGCATTGAGCTAACCACACCATCTGAGGACCAGCATGGTATATACTCACAACTCACATACATTCCTCTCCAATGAGCAAAAATGAGAATTTAAAGTTGTTTGTGTGCAGAAAATCCCTCCACTGCCACAGCAGACCCCAGTGCTCTGGACAAAAGCTTATGCTTTTATTTCTGATGGGCACTTCTGTCTCTTGATCTCTGGTCCTCCAAAAATCCAGTGAAGCATCTAGCACATGTGGCCTAGGGTGTGAATCTGGGTTCCATTCTCAGTGAGAAGAGGAGCAGGTGGTGTTGCACTTGTGGGGTCTGAGCCTGGTGCTGAGTTGTCACCCAGGCACACATCTGGATGTTAGAAGTGGCAAAACACGTGGATGCTGGAAGTGCAGGGGCAGTCATAATGTAAGATAAGAGTGTTTGCATGGATGGTGTCTGCAGAAAATTCCCTCCTTATTTTCCATGCAGCAGTTGCCTGTTCAGCGCAAGTTGTGTGTCTTAGTAACGCTCAAATTTTTTCTTTACAGTTACACAAGTGAACTTCACCTTACACGATTAAAAGGAACAGAAGGAGGCATTTACACATTTTTTGTGTCCAATTCTGATGCCAGCTCCTCTGTAACATTTAATGTCTATGTGAAAAGTAAGTAAAGTGAACAGTCTGAAATATTTCATTATCACAGTCATTGTATTTTATACAACATAATGTATGCACAAGATGTCACAGAGTGGTTCAGCATATGAGAGGCTTTCTGAAGTGGAGCACATGCTGGAAAACTAAATGTCAAGATATAAAAGTGCAGAGTACTCACTCAAATCCACCTACTATCCAGCATGACCTTACATTCTAGCGAATGTATTCCAGAGATTACCAGAGAGCATTTGGGTTGTTTATACAGAAAAAAACCTATAGCACCTGGAAACAGGATCTCAAAAATAAGTATGTATCATAACCCTTTTATAATTTGAGGTGGAGCAGGATACACAGGGATTATAATTTGCATTTTTGGCAACCAAATTAAGCTATTAATTGACCTTAATTTGTTTGAGTTGGATGCAGAGTTTGAAAGCTTGTCAGGAGAATTATTCGCATTTAGATGCGTCTTGGCATCTAAATACTTCTGTATAATAATATAAATCACCATTGTTTTAGACAAATCTGCATAGCTTTACAAATGTGTGTGCTGTCATCTTTGGGACACGCTTGTTAAGGAAGAGCGTTGGCCTCGGTTCCAAATAGCATTCTTCAAGATAAAAGCTAAACTTCAAAATTAATTCAATGAAACCTTCAGAAAGCCCTGTCCTTAGCAGAGCCATCCTCTTAGAGCTTTTCATGCTCTCAGCAGACAAATATTGGCAGCTGCTAAAGGCCAAGCTTAAGGAAAGTTAAACCAAGAGGGGACTTTGAGCCCAGCAGGAGGAATTGTATAGAAAGTAAGTGATTGTGCTGCAAATGCAGTTTTATGTTGCTGCTGTGTTTTAGCAGCAACGTGTCCTTTTTCAGGCATAGCCTTATGCAGAGGACTGTCAAGACTTCCACAAGTGCATCAAGTCCTAGATACTAATTTCTGAATTCTTCTCAGTTATCACTGAAGATCAACATTTGTAGCATCTCTATTAGCAAGATATAGTTTGGGTCACTTGGACTCCTTTCAGAACATGGCATTTCTTCCTTCATTCATGAATGCTGACACTTGTATTGTGCCTTTTCTGTTTCCTAGCTCTGATTTTTGAGGTGAGGGCACTGGTGACCTCAGATGTCCTTTGTCTCAGTGAATGACTGTGGGTCACAGTCATGAGGGATAATTCTAGTATTTAACAGATTAACGGAGCAAATTGTTGAGCCAGAAGTTTAATTTATGTGAAGGAATTTGAGAAATTTCAGGTTGCCTGTAGTCTGGGCACAAGAACTAAAAAAATACTTTCTCACCTTTTTGTCATGATCAGGTGTCAGTTCTCAATGCAGATCTCTGTGTTGCTGCTTTTGAGGCATGTGCTACTTAATAAAAGCTGAAAATCCCTGTAGATCATGGCTAGAAGGCCAGAGTAGGGAGAGAATGGAGAAGCAGAATGGACAAGGCAAGAAGGAGCATAGATGGTTTAGTTCATCTGAATGGCTTGTCCGTACAACCAGCAGCATCCAAGTCTGTTTCCTTTTTTCTTCAACTACTGGCCTTATAAGTAGCAAGATCAGTCTTGGGATGCCATGAGGACATTTAAGCAGTCTCACAGAGCCCACGTTACCACACTGTGGCCCTGGGTGGACTGCAGCCATTGCTGAAGCGGATGGATTTGACACACTTGACTCAAAAAGTTTATTTTGGCATTTTGACTAAGCTCCTGCAAACATTTTTTCATTTTGACAAGAAGAGATAAATAGATTGGTCTTTGTAGGGGGTGGTTTTTAACAAAACTAACCTCTTTTCACTGGCTTGTAAAGTGCTCATCATTGAGATAGGAAGCACAAGCTGCATGACGACATAGCATGTTATTTGACACAGCAGAGTAACTGCCAAAGGTGGGTCAGTGTGAGTGGCTCAGATCCTGATCTAGTGGTGCGTCCTCGCCTGCCAGTGTTGTCAGGGATTTTGCATAAATTGCTCGCATGTAGCTTGTGATGTTACGTGTCTGGCTTGGGCATGTAGTCAGCAGACAGTAGCCAAACAGGTAAAACAGGATGCATAATCAGGAGAATGTCTTCACATAAACAAAAACCAATGTTGAAGCATTTGCTGAAAGACATAAAAAACCCAGTGCAGAAATACTTGCTTTGGATTTAAACATATTTAGCAATTGTATCTGCTAATCTGAAACAATACTAAATTACTTTAAAAATAGTGTAGTAATTCATAGTAAATGTAACATCAAGGATGGAAGGAAGGAGCTCTGAAATTAGGAGTCAAAAAGAAAATTACATCTTGACAAGCAGCATGCTGTACTCAGTTAAAATTAAGAAATTGTAGAAATCTCCAGAGTGTTAAGATACAGTGTGTCTAGCAATTAGCAGAGGAATCTTCCAACTAGTAACTGAATTTAGTGCAAAATAATAGCTTCATTATAGTCAACAAAATATTATCTATGCAGTTGGGGCTTCTGCTGCAAAGTGAAAACTGGTCATGGTATTATAGATCCAAGAAGATCCATGAAGCCAAGCTCAGCTGTTTTCCTGTTGTTGGACTAGGCAGTGAACAAATGAGGAGTCACCATGATATTGTAGTATGATTTGTTTCAATCCAGAAAATGTAGCTACAGCAGGAAAGCATTCTCTCTTTGTCTGGGATGACTGACAATACCTATTAAGTGTTACTTTTTAGACATTTACTTTGTTAACAATGGAGAAAGGGAAATTGGCAATAGCAAGCAATTAAACGCAGAATTTCATTATACAGAATGTTGAATTGGAATAGGAGAGACCTCGTATAAGTCGTCTTTGATACATTCAAAATCAACATTAATAAAAGCTGAAAAGCAATTAATAAACTTAGTGAAATTAGAAGTTTAGGGCATTTAATGACTGATTACAGAAGGCAGTACGCATATATGCTGAGCAATGTAATGAAATGTTAAATATTTAAGGGGTTAAAGCCAAAACAATAAGCAAAGACTAGTCATTAGGAGTCTGTCTGATAGCAGGAGGGGTAATTAGGCAGTGGAAGTCATAAAATCTAGCACAGTAAAATGCCTTTAAGAAAGACAATGCGTGGTGATGGCTTGGCATCTGTTTGCAAAAGCCAGTCCACCTTTGCTCCAGCGTCCCCTGGAGCACCTACACTGCTGGTTGAGGAAGACGCTCTGGCTGCCAGGAGGGGGTACGGGTGCTGAGACACGCGTGGCCTGAGCTGGCAAAGGAGCGGCCTGGGGGGATGGCAGTAGCAGCCATCTCAGTCCCCTTGGGTACTGGCTTGGGGGACTCTGCTGCCTCAAGTGAAATGCATCCCTTAATTTCTCTGAACCAGGGAGGTTTGGGAGCCCTCAGTGCTGGTGGGGAGAGGCTGATCAGGCTAATCACCACATCAAAGTGCTTCACCAGGCACATGACAGGTAGAGCTGCTCTTAGGTCAGCTGTTCTCTGAGGCTGCTGCAGCTCAGCTTCCCATGGCACCAAGGCTGGACCACTCTGCCTGGGTCTTGGAGGCGTTAATCCTGCACAGCCTCTCATCTCCTTCCACTGTTGCAGGATGAGTCCACGTAGGCTCGTGGCCACGTAGACAGGCTTTTATTGCACTAGGTTTTTACAGCAGAAAGAGCCTGACTAAAGTTATTAGATGCAGACCAACTCTGCCACAGTATTTTTTCCAGGGCTTAATGCACATATGCCTCTTATATTTGACTTCTCAGTTCTCTGATTTCTTGAGTTACATTGTGCTGTAATGTTGCCTAAATCACAGCATATACCTAAACAAATAGCATATGGGTAGTAGTTTAGCTAATTACGATTTCACAATCCAGCCATTTTGATTGGAGTTTCAGAAATGTGAAGTACATGTATTCTTTGAGCACTGAGGCTGGGTGAGATGCTGTGTGCTCTCAGAAAGATCCTCACCAAATGAATAGTGCTGAAAATCATTCTCAACATTTTGCAACAATGTTTGGTCCTTGGTGTTTTGCATAAAACACGAGAATTTAGAAATGAAAGAACATTCAGTTCCTGTAACATGAGTCATGAGGACATGGTATGTGATTGAGAATATACGTGTGCTTTATTGCCTCTAATTTAATCAGCGAGTAGAACATTCATTTAAAACTAACGCTGTGCAGTCTTTGTACATGGATTTTATCTGAAATAAATCTGTGTTTTCCCACTGCAGTCTGTACAGCTTCACTACTTTCTAGAATTAGAAGTTCATCTTACATTTCTGTAAAGCTGTATTAACTGATAATGGGCTCTTAACTTGTATCTATCAGATGAGCAGCATCATTGCAATATAGTCTTGTATAGTTTTTTTCACTAAGTTCTGTTCAGGCGATTCTGCAAGGAAGCTAATGTTGTTGAGGGAAATAAGGCCTCTAATTCCAGTTTCACCAGGAAAATCATCTTACCATGTTGGTGGTACTTTTGGCTGAAGGCTATGACATTGGACTAATGTCTCTGAAGTCCTGCTGATTGCACAGGTTTCCTGCCATACTTGAAACAGTGACTCCTTAACCAACTGCAGGACCAAACTCCTGTGCAGCATGTGGCAGAAGGCATTGGCCAGATGAATTGCTTTCTAAACTACCAGAGCAATCACAAGTTCTCATTTGAAAAGCTAATGTGTTCAGCCAAATATTGGCTTCCTCTACATACAATGTTTCAGAGAATCAGGCAGTTGGGCATTTCAGCAGCGATTTCTTAGAGGGATATACGTCTTCAGTGGGGCACTGGTTGCCCTTCACTGTAGTTCCTCTCCTGTCTGCGGTGGTAATATTGATTACACAGGGCAGATGTAAGAGGGATGTGGTTTGACAGATTTAGTACACTTATAACCATGAAGAAACTGTCCTTTTTACAGGCGGGTAATGTTGTGCCGTGCAGGAATGGGAACTGCACTGTTGTTCCAAACACACATTTCTTTGTGTTGTTCAGCTCTGAGCTTTGCTGTTTTAGGATCTTTCATCAAATCAAATACTCAGGGGAGATAAGGTATTCGTCCGACATCTAGCCCAAGCATTCAGTGTAAGAACTAGTATTTTCACAGATGTTTGGTTTTTGCAGAACACCAGTTCAGACCCAGACATCCTTGAGCATGAGAAGGTCTTGCCCCGCTAAGTGATTCCATGGATGATGAGGCACACAGGTTGCTGGGGTGAAGAGCAGATGGCAGAGCAAATTCTGTGGTCCCCTGATGGATGACTATTGTTTTGTTTATTGCAGCAAAACCGGAGATTCTCACTCTGGATATACTTAGCAATGGTATTCTTCAGTGTGTAGCAGCTGGATTTCCAGCCCCTACCATATACTGGTATTTTTGCCCAGGAACTGAGCAGAGGTGAGTTAAGTATACAAGAGTCTCCAAAGGTTATTTTAGGTGCAACACACCCAATATCTAATTAAAAATTAAGAACATAAAATGACTCGGTAGTAGTTACATTCAAATGTTGCTTTGCTGTTTTCATCATTTATGGCATTGCATTATTTACAGTGGTTTGTGAGAAGGCAGGGATACATTTTGTTATTCTCCTTTGCATTCTGTCCTTGAAAGGGGAATAATCAACACTTTCTGCTGCATAAAAGTGAAAACCAAACTTTCTGCTACAGGCTAGCTATGGTTTGTTTCAGTTTGGCCCCAAATGACACATGTTCTGTATGCAATTTCACAGAATGGCAATCACAGAATCACTTGCGAATATGGCTGTTATCATTTGTTTTATTGTGCAATGAAATAATTATTCACGACATAATGTAATTAGATTTCTGTTCACATTAAACATATGACAAGTAAACAAGTCCAGAGTTGTTACGAATAAAGCTGGATGTTTTTAAAACCAGGCATTTTTTAAAAGATGGTGGAGTTTCACTGTCAAGTGAGCATTCGTGAAGCAAGTTTTAAGGCTTTGCTTGGCTTCCACCATGGTTGTAGATCTCGTACAAGCAAGTCACGAGTCTCCCTCCTGCCTGCATAATTTGTTTTATGTCTAAAACATTTGTTATTTCCTTAATGGCTTCAAATAGTACCTTTTTCAAAATCCTAAATATGTGCTCATGTAGTAAATATGTGACATATGAAGGAGAAGCAACATCTTGAGAGACAAGAACTGGCTATTTTCTAACTGCATATAAGCTTGATGGTGTTTTATGTACATCATGGACTTTTTTTGTGCTGTGATAAGATGATGTTTGGGGAAAGTTTTCAAGAGTAGGTAATATACTACAGCTGCTTGAAGCTGAAGTTGGAGATGTGTATTGAATGGTGTAAAACTCACAGAGAAGTTACAGGCCTGTAGGTATCTCTAACCAAAAGCAAAAGCAAATGCGAAGACATATGGTCTCTATTTGGGCCAGACTAGGTGTACGTATCCATTTCTCCCACTGCATAGAAGACTGTGAGACATCATGAGGAAGCTGTTTCACGGTTAAGATCTTCAGCTGAATCCCTGTGGAGAACAATGTTGTTCAGTTATCTGTTGGTGTGGCACTTCAGGTAGCAATCCATGGCAGGTAACTGTCAGTATTGTTTCTCCCAGGTGTTTTGATTCACCAACAATATCCCCCGTGGATGTCAAAATCGGTTACACAAATTCGTCAGCGCTGTCATTTGAACGAATCCTGGTTGAAAGCACCATTAACGCCAGCATGTTCAGGAGCACTGGCACTGTGTGCTGTGAGGCCTCCAGCAATGGGGACAGGAGCTCTGCTTTCTTCAACTTCGCTATTAAAGGTAACGTCAGGGGTGAATGAGACCATAAAACATGGGCGGCATTCAGCTCTTTCTGTAAGAGGATTTCAAGTGGTTTTGCCGTAAGAAAGTTTACAGTACTGTGGCTGAGCGTATGATAACATATTATGTTGCACGTTCTGCCTGTCAAAGTATTGCCTGAATTTTTCAGTGAATTTTGTGGTACCATCTTTTTACAGCTCCGCTTCTGCAGTGCAGTAGGTAGCTGGTTTTCTTCTGTCTGTGCAGTGCAGGGGAAAACCACCTACAGCATTACACTAGCTTTCCCCCTCTCTCTCCGTTTTGTTTTCCTGTCACTGTCTATTTTGACTACTTAGGCCATCACTTGTTTTTTCAAGGAAAGATTGCATTTTATTTTAGGTTTTTACAATGTCTCAGGAAAAATGCAGTCACACACTTGCCTGGAGCCTGAATGTCTTGCTGCTGAAAAAGAAGTAACAACAACATACTGCAAAAGGGCTTATGAGTTTTGTAGCAGTATTTGTAGGTTTGTGGGGGAAAAAACCCACTAGAACACAGATGATTCAAAATGTGTTTGTAAAGCTGTGCTCTTCTTTGCAAAACCAAATGTTCTGCTTCTTTTTTTCCCTGTTACACCCAGATATAACATATAAACAAATAGGCCAGATTTGGGGCAGATGGGTTGTAGTGGGATGGTATTCCTTCACTACTCGGCACAACCTCTCCTTGTAAAGACTGTGCTGTAGCAGTCATGCTGGGGTGGGGGGCAAGGGGGAAGAGAAGAAATTGGTACTTCAAGTAACAGCTTCTTTCTTTAACCTAACTCGACTGAGATCATGCAAACCCCTTGCATGAACTGATCTCGATGCCAAACCTCCTGAACTGATGAAGCTGAGACTCCCAAGGCATCAAACTGGGTGGTTGCTGTGCCAGTTCCATCTCCCACAGCTCATTCAGGAAAGATACTCTGATATACCTGGAGCACATCTGGGAAAGTCAAAAGCCCAAACTCTGCTTCACAAAGAAGAACCAAGGAAAGGTTTTCACCTGCATCTTTTTAATTTAGTTTTTCTCGTTCAGTATTCAAGCAGAATTTTCTGTTTCTTTCCAGAGCAAATCCGTACCCATACCCTTTTTACACCTTTATTAACTGCATTTGGAGTCGCTGCAGGACTGATGTGCATCATAGTCATGATCCTGGTGTACATATATTTGCAGGTAAAATCAGAAGCCCCTCTGCATGAGTTAGAAACGTGTGTGAGCTGCTTATGGAGTCTTCAGTAGTGACAGTCGTTCTCTTTCTTTTCCAGAAACCCAAGTACGAGGTTCAGTGGAAAGTTGTTGAAGAAATAAATGGAAACAACTATGTTTACATAGACCCAACGCAACTTCCTTACGATCACAAATGGGAATTTCCTAGAAACCGTTTGAGTTTTGGTTAGTTTTAGATTTATTTAATTTCATCTGCGAGGTGAAACCTTCAGGTCTCATATGAGACTTTGGTCAAACACAGCAGGGATTTGTCAAAAAGATGTTGTGCAATAATGCAGATAGTGATAATTGCTCATTCTTGCCTTGGGACAAAAAGCAAGCAGGCATGTCTGCAGTAGCTTCCTTGATATCATAAAATAAAATGAAATGTTGATCCCTACAGGAGGAAGTACTCAAAGTTGTTAACAGAGTATTTTGTTTGCTTTATTAGGTAAAACCCTTGGCGCTGGAGCTTTTGGAAAAGTTGTTGAAGCTACTGCTTATGGTTTATTTAAATCTGACGCTGCTATGACAGTAGCAGTAAAGATGTTGAAGAGTAAGTTGCTGTAGTATGCTATACAGCATTTTCTCTCTTGCCTGTGTTTGGTGTGGTACGTACTGAACATTGTGCTTTGCATTGCAGCGAGCGCACATTTAACGGAAAGAGAAGCCTTGATGTCAGAGCTTAAAGTGCTGAGTTACCTTGGAAACCACATTAATATCGTGAATCTGCTTGGAGCTTGCACTGTTGGAGGTGGGGTTATCAGCAGATTATTGATTATTTCTGTTCCTTTCTTCATTGCCAGGAGGATGAACATTGTGAAGAAGAATCCAAGGTGCTGCTATAAGTATAGAAATCTTAAATACATTTTATGCTTAGACAGGTTGCAGATCATCATGATTATCACCTGTGATTTACTGCATCTAGATTTTAGGCTCATCCTAAAAGCAGTAGTAGACCACTGTAGCTGCAGCTAAACAGGAAGGTTGCTTTTATTCGCTTTCCTGTGAACCACTGTTCGCTTTCTTCTTGAGAGATGACAAAATGTATGGTATACATTTTTTCCTCTACCACATTGTTTCTCTTTAATGAGAACTAGTTCCTTGTTGGTATCCAAGGTGAAGTCAACAAGCCTGTCTTGTCTAGTCTTCCAGCCTTCTGTTTAAACTGAAAATGTATCTGTTAAGGCACCACTGAAGTTACAAATTCTAAGCAGCAGAAAGTTGAGAAAAATAATTTTCCAAATAAAGTATTGCACAACCCTAATGTTTCACATTTAGTATAAACTTAAGAAGTTTGTTTTCATGCATAATAAAAGCTACAAAAACTCCTGAAGTCTCAGTACAGAGTGACAGAGACCTTTATTTTTAATTTATGTGCATTTTAATATGAAAGATGGTATTGCTTACACAAATATATGTTCTTTAAGATTTTGCTTCATTTTTCAAATAAAAGGAGCTTGTAAAAATTCATAGTTTTAGACAAAGGCAAAACATTTCTCACAATTAATGATTTAAAAACAGGATGAAACAATTGTGTTCTAGCAGTCAACAAAGTAGACTCACTGGCCTAAGTGCGTGTCTTTCTCAGTGTAAAAAATGTGGCATCTGTAAGAAAATCACACCACAAACACTGCTTCTGCTGTTGTGAAAGCTATAATTTTTAACTGCAGAAAAATGGAAATAAACTAATGAGGTTAGGAAGCGAGGGTACAGAGTAAACTTAGAGATGAAATAACACACAGTGTAATTACATATTCAAGGTCCGTAGCTGGAGTCATTCACTCAAAAGACATATATTTGATCTATAAACATCCGTGCTGAAAATGACTTGATTCCCTTTTCTGATTTTATTTTAATATTCTAAGACCTTGTGCCATGTAGTTTTCTGTCGCAGCAGGCTGTTCTGTTTGAATGATTTTTCCTATTATACTGCAGAGTATAACACTCTACATCATTTCCAAAACATTACTGAAGGAGTGTGAAGCTCTACTGTAAACAGAAGTGAATCAAAAGGATTAATGTTTGAAGCTTGAATTACTCTTAATGTTTGGAACAAATAACTTCCTTCAGGAAGTGAGCAAAATCAAACAGATGTGTCTGGCCAGAAACATCATCACATGAAGAAAGAGAAGAAGACTTATTTGTTTAATTTTTGTACAATGCAATGCTATTGAGGGGCAGAAAATTAATTGGGACACAGCTTTAGCTGGACCATAGTTCTTCATCTGTGAAAGGGAAGATGCTGGGTTACTTTTCTATAACTTCAAGTCTAGACAGTGCTAGGCAGTGTGATTTTTTTAATAGCCCAGCCTGTGTGCTTCACTGAATGTTATCTTTATGTAAGGTTTTCTGCTTTAAAAACAATACTCACTATCTTTCTAAACCTTACATCCATCTACAGGTCCCACTCTGGTCATTACGGAATATTGCTGTTATGGTGATCTTCTAAATTTTCTGAGACGGAAACGGGATTCATTTATTTGTCCAAAACATGAAGAACATGCAGATGCAGCAGTTTATGAGAACCTTTTGCATCAGTCAGAGCCTGCGGCGTAAGTATGACCTGCTGAAATGTACTAGTGTTTTTAGAAGATTGTGAAGGAGGAGATACCAAAGTTTATTAGGGATAAGAGGTGTGGAGAAACATTTAACGCAGCAGGCTTTGGAGATTCTTTGCTGCACGAGAAAACAGTTCAATTAAGAGACTTCTGTTCAGGAGGTAGTTTATTGTAACAGAATGTGATTATATTCAGAGTGGATCATATACACTACTCTTACTTCTTTATCAAATTTTCTACAGTTATTTTATGCACCTTGGTTCCAATCTTTGTATGTATTTGTGTTTATTGTTACTGTTAAACTTTAGTAGTGCTTATTTAGCAGCTGGAATGACAATTCCCCCAGTGTCAGGGTGTTAATACCCTGAGTTCTCCCAAGTTCCTGCCTTCAGAAATTACTTTTAACAAAATCAAACTAGAGCCTTACAGTGTCACAGGTGGGCTGCCACTGACAGCTCAGAACATTTTGTGGTGAAACAACCTGTGTCATGATTCTGACATTGCTTTTGTACTTAGTTCATCTGTATATTTTTAACTGCTGCATTTTGTATACCATTCCAGAGTTCTTTCCAAGGGTGTTTCCAAGCAGATTTCCTTCCGTTTGCCACGTGAGAGAGACAACTTACCAAAACCTAGGAGCTGTTACAATACCTGCCCATTCTAAATTTTAGTCTCTTTATTGCCCCAGGGGGCCCATTACTTTGTGTTGACAGTCACGAAAGACCCATAGGAGTTGGAAAAGTTCTTTATCCCAGTAAGGCGTAGTACTGGTGAAGCTGTTTGTGCCGTGGCAATAGATGGGTAGCTGGTGATGCCCCAGAGAGGTTGGGACCACTGGGGTGATGAACATAAGGCTGTGATTTGCAGTTGGAGGTGTGCCCTCTGTTCAGTGAAGGCACCTTGCTGTTTGAGCACAGTTTGTAAATCGAGTTATTAACGGCCGAGTATTTACCAAATTCTTGTGTTAGTATTTACTGCTGCTGAAGGTGTCAGATATGCTTCTGGTGGTAACTAAAGCTATTGGTGATCTCATTGCTTCTTTCCATGTTAGCTCTGTGGCTGCATGAAACTAAGCAGATGTTTCAGGCTAAGCAAGTATACAAATTCTAATGGCAATGAAATGAAAAATGCCAAAGTACATCCATCATTTCTAAAGGTGCCTGACTGTATATTTATAAACCACATAGTATGAAAATCTGTACTTTTGAATTATATATAGCAATAAGAAAATTTAAACTTAAAAGAATGTAGCAGATGGCTGTCCCAAGCCTCAGCTGATTTTTTGAAACACATATAAATCCCCTATGGAACTTAGAAGTTTCTGAATTTAACATTTTTTACCATTTGTCTTCTGCATTTCAATTACCAGTTGAGCTGCTGAAATATTCTGGTAGAAGTTGGCCTAAGCAGAAGAAGGAAGCACTGGCAGATCCTGTGAAACATCTGGATGTTAATTTAGAGAGAGTGAAGTCTGTATAAACAGTATTCATGTGAAAGGTTTTGTTTGCTCACCTGAGCCAAACTCCAAACTTTGAGATGTATCATTAACTGTACCAACAAACCTCTCTTTCTGTACAGGCATTTCCTCATCTTTTTCACACAGTCTGAATTCCCAATCTACTGATTGTTTGTAAAGCAATATATTCACAAGGTTGGCATGACCTTGGCTTTTTGTTTGGATGCCTTTTGAGACTTTTTCACTAAACTATGTTTCATTTGATCTGCTGCCTCTACAGTGATGTTTCCAATGAGTACATGGACATGAAACCAGGAGTGTCATATGCAGTCCCACCAAAGGCTGATAAGAAACGACCTGTGAAGTCTGGTGAGTTCAGTTTCAAGGAATTCTGTTTGCTGGTGGGAGTGCAGAAAGAGGGGCTTCATGGATTTGTTCAGTTTTATCATACTTGTCTCTCAGGAATGGGGACAGTTAAAACTCAGTAGTTGGTGTGAGAAGGCTTGAAAAAGCACGATATGCTAAATCACAGTGTTTTGTATTTCTCCGCACTTAAATGGAGTATCAGGATTATTTTTTGCTCTGGTGATGGGCTATTTATGTGATTCTAGACTGGTACTTACTCAAATCACTGTGTTGTTTAATGCTAAGACAGCTCTGTTTCCACGTGATTACACTTGCTCATCTCAAAAGCTGTTGTTTTTTATATTGTGTAGGATCCTACACTGATCAGGACATTACCCTTTCTATGCCAGAAGATGATGAACTTGCTCTAGATGTTGAAGATCTGCTAAGCTTTTCTTACCAGGTGGCTAAGGGCATGAGCTTCCTTGCCTCCAAAAATGTAAGTTAAGAATTTTTCAGAGGTGGACAGAATCAGTTTTTAAATTTCTTTTAGCCTCAGTTTCAGCTTTTTAATGTGATCCATGTGTTTAAATGCTGAACATTTCTATGTTTTTTTCAACAAGCACTATGAACTGATAAGCTCCCTCTCGTACCTGATGCTTTGCCTAATGTTGGACTTCTGTACTGTGCTTATTGGCCAAAAGTGATGTTTTATATCCCATAAAACAGAAGTCAATGTAAAGCAGCGCTGTTGTATATCCACAGTTCAGGCTAGTAAAATCAGTGCAAAGGTATCTATTTGTGTGGGTTTTAAACAACGCTGTACTTGCTCCTTCTCTCATGTAGAATACTGCCTTGAACAGGAGAGGTATAACATTGTGTGCTTTTTTTGTAAGCAGGGCTTAATTCACAGGTGATGTCTTAATTTTTACTTTTCTGGAAAGATAAAATCATCCAAGAGACCACAAAAAAATCTTCATTGGCTACACAGCATAATAGACATTCCTCTGAGTTTCACAGGAGAGATATTGCATAATAGGAGGGGATATATAAAGAAGTCTTAAACACAGCATGATTAGGATCTTCCTGTGGTTAATCTTACATTCTATTGCATAAATGCCATTTAACATGTAAACATTAAAGCTAATACAGACATAGGATACTACAGGTGCATCTTGGATAAAGTGCAAAACCAAACTTAGCAATTTAAGGAAAGGAAGGCAATCCTGGAGTCCTGTGTTGCTATTGGGAAATGGGTCTCAACCTCTACGTCAAGGAAAGTGCATATTAAAACTTGTTTTTGCACTTGGTTTTTTTCCCCCACAGTTCCTTCTTCCAAACCAAACCATAAATTTCCCTTTAGTTTATTTTTCATCTATCAACACGTTCAAAACAGGCCTGACATGCAAACATATCATGTTACAGATGATACACAGTTTCACCATGTTCTTCCTACATGCTTCACTATTGAGGACATCCAGTGCTTAGCACACATATTCTGTATTCTGTTTTAATATAGAGTAGCCCCTGGATTCACTATGTATCATTCCCGGTGACTTTTTCTTTATAGTCTCTCCATTTTTACAGACACTGTGGCATTGAATAGCAAAGGCAGTAATGAATGTATCATCACCTCACCTTGGGGATGGGAAGTAATGCGCTGTATTGCTTTGGCAGTGCAGAATTAGCAACTATATCACAGAACTAAGTTGCAGTGCACTCTATTGTTACTGTGCTTGGTCCTCTTCGGTTGTTGTGTACTTACACTCTTTTGGCTCCAGCTAGTTGATGCAGAAAACTGTGGGCTGATGGATAAGGTGCCTCAGATTGCCTCACATCCTCGAGGCGGGAGAATCCACGCAGATCAGCAGCACAGAGCACCCAGCTGCTCTTCTGCAGCTTGCTTCTATGGCAAGGCTGTGCAGGAGTCAGGACAGGAGCTTGTTCTGGGAGGGTAATTGCCTGGAGCACATGGTGCCTTAATCACAAGACAGAGCCTCCTCCGTTGGACAAAGTCTCTATTCAATGCAAACTGCACTGATTCTGGAGGAACAAGGCAGAGTCATATTGATTCTTGTCCATTCCTCGGCCTTACTGCTTCAGGGCAGTATTTCAGCTTTACAGATGCAAAGTGCAGAATGTGTTGGGTAAGGAGGTGAAGAGAGTCCACCAAGACAGTAGATGTCATTAAAAATAGTTCCCTGTGTAGGCATGCTAAAGAGACAGAGATTAAGTTATTTGTGCAATCTGCAGTTTTTTTCTGAGCTTGATTTTCATAACTTTTGATATTTTAGGTCATTTTTTGATAGGAAATTCCAAAAGTTTTGTATTTCAAGGAAAAAAGAAAAATTGAACTATCTTCAGTTATTTTTTAGACATCTGTGGCCTGTGTGCTAAATACCATCAGTAAAGCAGAAGCTTAATACTCTCCTTTCCATGTGGAAAAAGAAATAATTTTGTTAGAGAAGCACCTCTATTCTCTAACAAACACACATGGGCTTCACACTTTTATACAGAGAAACACAGCTGCTGGGAAACTCAGGCATCCTTCTGCAGCTGCAGTTACCAACACATGCCCACTTCTTAAGTAAAAACTGGAATATAAACTAGCTGGGTCACTGAACGTGTGACTATCCATTGAAAGATACTGGCATGTGAGAATTTCCGGTATTTTAAAATACTTAAGTGTGCTTAAGCTCTCCTAGGTACTTAATAATTCAGCTTGTCCAGAGTATTTCTGTAACGGGATTCAGTTTCTGCATTTGTGGGTTTTGAAGTTGTTACCATAATTTTCCCTATTTTCAGCTTTTCAGCACTTTTCTATCAACCACAATAGCTGTTTAATAGAATATTGGAATTATTTTGGAAACAAACCACATTTTCCCCCTATTTGTCCTGTATTGGGAACAAGCCAGTGATGATTTTGATTTAAAAACAAGAGAAAAGTACATTAAATTTTAGCTGAAAATGTGAAACACTGGAAAATTCAAAGTGACTGCAAGTGGTCTTTTCAAAAATAAATGCATAGACAGCCTTAACAATGTGGATTGATGTCATTATTGTAAAGACACTACATCAGGATACTTAATCATTTGAGTAAGCTTATTAGCACATGACTTCATTATGCATAATACAGTAAGTTGTATAGCTAAGTAAACATGTAACCTCGCAATAGCCTGTTAAGGATATTATCAACTAGTTTTGTTTGTTTGTCTGTTTGTTATTTAGTGCATTCATAGGGATCTGGCTGCAAGAAACATTCTTCTAACTCATGGTCGAATTACAAAAATCTGTGACTTTGGCCTGGCCAGAGATATAAGGAATGACTCAAATTATGTGGTCAAAGGAAATGTAAGTATATATGATACTTTATACAATTGTTTTAAGTTAAGGGAGTTCCTGTTGTCTTGATATGTGAAGAAAAATCTTTCTTAGATGGAAATCTGGGTTTTCCAGTTCTGGTATATATCAGCGTTGACTAGGAGGGGCAATTTCTCAGCAATAGATGTGTGCTGACAAAAGGTGGATGTTTGCTGACAAAATCCTTGATATATACTTGCTATACTGGAAAACATGTGCTGCTATCTAAGTGTATGTTGTAGTGGAAGAGATGTTTTTGCTGCACTGATATAATGTCCAGTCTTTCTGTTATATCTGAATGTACTCAAAGTCACATCTCTGTGAGTAATTGCAAATTTTGTCATGGAAATACTCTGGTAGCCTCGTCCTAAATAGAATTATTTGGAAACCTTCTCCCTGGGCATTGCACTATTCGTCCATTTTTGAAATAGTTTATTTTAAAAATATCTAAATAATCAGGGGGTTGAAGTCCATTCTTTTCTGTAAGGGATCACTCAGACAATGGAAACTGAGTTCTGAAATGTGAATTTATTGATTGGATCATCGATGGGAGGCAAAAACGCCTTAGTTTTCTCTGATCCCGTACAGACATCTTAACCTTGTATGTGTAACAAACACAGCTTTAGCTTGCAGCTACGGTTCAAACCCTGCAACAGGGTTGGAACAAGACACTATATTTTGATGAGAAAAGCTTCAAACCTCCCATGTAGAAGAGTACCAATCTCATGAGTACCTATTAAACCTCTGGAGGGGTACAAAGGCACTTTGAAATGATGCAGATTACCTTGGCAGCACTTGAAGTCCCCTTTAAAGTGCTAGTGCAGTAAAAAGAGCCCTACTACAAAAGAAAATCAAGCTTGTCTGTGGTTAAGCTGGAGAAGCATGTATGGAGTGTAGGTGTTTTGCATCTCAAACTGATTTATGCTGCTTGGATTAGTATTTTAAATCTGTGTCAGATAGGTGCAGCCAGTTTCTGCCTTCACAGTACATATACTTTCATTTGCACTGTTTTTCAAAGGAGAGAAGATCCATGTTCAGCGAGGCAGCCCTCATCCCCAGCCCAGCTGAGGGCTCCGTGATCTCAGTAATCAGAGGCTGGTCATTAGTTAGGGTCTTGATAACACATGGGCTGAAGCTTATGTGTACTGGCTTTGGGCAAGCTGATAAAGAGAGACAATCCCACACCTGAGCATCTCTCACCTAACGTGTTTGCTGCTCAGTTAACTTCAGTCAGGCCATGGCACCTCAGGTATCAGAGATATCTCTGCTGCTGTGCTGTCATCCAGCAAGCCTTGATGTCTCAGGTACCTATAACATCCTCATTTTAGGCTATAGGCAAGACAGGGGTTTATTGCTTTTCTTCAAAACAATGTTGGTATCAGCCACTGTTTGCCTCGAAATTGAGGTCAGGGAGCAACAGGAGCTGAAATAATTCAGGAATGGCTGCTGTGACAAAATACTGAGTAGCATTTAGTGTAAGAAAGCTGCTTTCAGGCTCAGAGCTGGGTCAAGAGCTGCTCCTGGGAGTAGGAAGTTCAGACCAGCATCTTAGGTGGTAAGTGTGCAATAGACAATTGAGTTTTGTTTGTCTAGGCTATCCTTTAAGTTTCCTGAGTTCCTAGAACCACAGAATCATAGAATGGTTTGGGTTGCAAGGGACCTTCTAAGATCATCTAGTCTAAACCCCTGCCATGGGCACGGACATCTTTCACTAGATTAGGTTGCTTAAAGCCCCATCCAACCTGACTTCGAACATTTCCAGTGTTGGAAATGTTGCCCAAATGAAGTATCCACCACCTCTCTGGGCTACCTGTTCCAGTGTCTCACCATCCTTATTGTGAAATTTTTTTTCCTTATTTCTAATCTAAATCTATGCCATTTCAGTTGAAAACCACTGCTCCTTGTTCTGTCATCACATGCCTTGGTAAAAAGTCTGTCTCCGTCTTTCTTATAAGCCCCCTTTAAATATTGAAAGGCTGCAATGAGGTGTCCCTGGAACCATCTCTTCTCCAGACTGAACCACCCCAACTCTCTCAAACTTTCTTCATAGGATATGTGTTCAAGCACTCTGATCATTGAAAGAAAGTGGTCTGGTTTCTCCCAAAGCAGGACAAATGCTCAGGACAGAGGCCTGACTGGCTCCTACAGTCAGACAAAGAAGGGGCAAAGTAGGAAGAGGAAGGTGGAAGCAAATGCAAGGGCTTTGTGTCCTTTAGTCTGCTCCAGTTAGCATTCATGAGGGATATGTCTATCCCCACACAGACTTGTGAAAAATCACAGAATTATAGAATTGTTTAGGTTGTAAAAGACTTTTAAGATCATTGAGTCCAACCGCCAAGTCCACCACTAAACCACATCTCTAAGCCCCACAACTTTTAAATACATCCAGGGATGGTGATCCCACCACTTCCCCAGACAGCCTGTTCCAATGCTTGACAGCCCTGTTGGTGAAGAATTTTTCCTAATATCCAATCCAGATATCCCCTGGCACAACTCAAGGCCATTTTCGGTTTCCCTGTAATTTGTTATGTGGGAGATCCCCACCTTGCTACAGCCTCCTTTTGGGTAGTTACAGGGAGCGCTAAGGTCCCCCACAGCCTCCTTGTCTTCGGGATAAACAACCCCAGCTCTGTCAGCTGCTCCTTGTAGGATTAATGTTCCAGACCCTTCACTACCTAAATTGCCCTTCTTTGGAAACACTCCAGCACCTCAGTGTCAGCGCTGTAATGAGGGGCCCAAAACTGAGCACAGGGTTTGAGGTGTGGCCTCACCAGTGCCGAGCACAGAGGGTCAATCACTGCCTTGGTTCTACTGGCCATGCTATTGCTGTTACAGGCCAGGATGCCATTGGCCTTCTTGGCCACCTGGGCACACACTGGCTCATGTTCAGTCACTGTCAACCAGCATCCCCAGGTTCTTTTGTGCTGGACAGCTTTCCAGCCACTCTGCCCCCAGCCTGTAGCACTGCAGGGGGTTGTTGTGACCCAAGTGCAGGACCCAACACTTGGCCTTGTTGAACCTCATACAGTTGGCCTTGACTCATCGATCCGGCCTGTCCAGATCCCTCTGCAGAGCCTTCCTATCCTCCAGCAGATCAACATTTCCCCCAAATTATATATGTTAATATATATTACTTTTATTTTAATTTAAATTTTTCTGCTGATAGACTGAGGAGTTAATGCAGATATATTGACTGTTGATTAAAGCCTTGCAGCATCTTGACGATGGGAATCTCATCTGTGTGCCTATGCCAGCCAGTCCAGAAAAGTGGACTTGCATGTTTGCTTGAGGAACTATGCCATGGTAATTTATATTATTTTCCTCTGACTTCCTGATATCCTTTATCCTTAGACAGAAGGAATCAAACAGTATCCAGAAAATTAGAGTGCAAGGAACTGTATTAGCTAAGTAGACCCACAGAAATAGGTATCAGTAGTGATGCAGCACTTGGACACTCTAAAATGCTAAAAGTTCATTTTGGTTGGATGCATCTACTTCTTGGTTTTAAAAGTATTTAAAGCACATAAAAGGTAGAAAAAGTTAATTTTACCTTGTCAATTCTGTATGCCTTATATCCATTGTCGTAATTTATTCCCTTTTCCCTGGAAAGGCTCGTCTTCCTGTGAAGTGGATGGCACCTGAAAGTATTTTCAATTGCGTCTACACCTTTGAGAGTGATGTCTGGTCTTACGGGATATTGCTATGGGAGCTCTTTTCTTTAGGTAAGTTCCTTCGAGATCTGTACTTCCTATTTGTTTCATTTTGGGGTTTACTGTAGATGCAGAAATCACGTTGCTCACCTCCTCTCTCAACAGGAAGCAGCCCCTATCCAGGGATACCCGTGGACTCCAAGTTCTATAAAATGATCAAGGAGGGATACAGGATGTTCAGCCCTGAGTGTGCACCGCCTGAAATGTAAGTGAGCAACCAGCACCTATAATCATCCAATCATCAGTAAAGATGTGAAGGAAGGCAAGCTTGTATTCTTGCATTAAGGCTCATTTCACTGCCCAATTGTAGTTTTTCAAAGTTCTTTTCATGTTTTAAATAATTCATATACTCTAACTAGCAGAATACATGCCTCTGTTGTTACAAGCAATGAAATACGCTCATGCCTTGTGCCATCTGATCACTTTGTCATGGCATCTGCTCTGTGTCAATAAATTATTGACAGATCACAGAACATAACTGAACATTTTTACTTCAGATAAAGAAGTTGGTGAGATGTATCACCAGACTGTACAGCATCTGCATTTGTGCTGTACTTTCTGACAGCAAAAGGACTGGCTACCAGTCTTCTTTATGAGACATTCCTAATTCACTGTCTTGCAAATGCGTTGGCATGTAGCAAGCTGTCAAAGAAAACTGTGTCCAGAGCTTTCCATTAGTATTGGGCTCACTGTTGTCACAAGCACAGGTGTTAGCAGCACCATTCCTGTTGTTTAAAAAAGAAGGTACTGGATCATAATTTGTTTCAAATAATAATGGAGGAGAGTGAAGAGCTCTAAGGTTTTCTTCATGAGTAGTACTTAATTCAGTATCTTTACAGGTATGACATAATGAAGAGTTGCTGGGATGCTGATCCTTTACAGAGACCCACATTTAAACAAATTGTACAGATGATAGAGCAGCAGCTTTCAGAAAATGCCCCCCGGGTAAGTTATGGATCAAGCAGTTTCAAGCAAGATGTTATACTAGAGCTGTGAGGAGCAAAGAGCCCAGGCACTTCATTTCCAGTATTATTTATGTAGCTTTGCACCATCAGTCTCAGTGGTAGGAATGATGTCTGGGCTACTGTCTTCTGCTTACCAGTGCCATTAGACAGTGTCTAAGCCCATACCCAAAATGCACCAGCTGGAGAAGACTCTGCATGATTGATGTTTCTCACTCAGAATAAACCTGTCACAACAATTTTAATATTAGAAAATGCAAGGGTACTGCATAACTTCATCTTACCCTAAACTATAAAAAATTCTATTAATCTGGGAAACATCTCAGAAATAAAGTATGATTAGATTTATTAAGAAAGCTTTTGGATGAAGGGGTGGAGCTTTCTGTGCTCTTTTGCATCTTCTCACTTGCTTCTCCTAGTTCCATTTAAATAACTTTTGAGGTATGTTGTGACAAACTGTATTTGCTACTATTTCAACCATTCCCTAGTGAAAGCTTATTCTGACCAGGTAACTGGACAAAACAGTCCAAAGAAAAATTGGGAGCACGCCATAAACTTGGATCTTCTCTCTCCATAACTTCGTGTGTTACTAGGGTTTACAAAAGTATGTTTAAAACGTGGTTTAAAAATAAAGCTTCCATTTACCTTCTGGATGCCTTGTTTGGGCAGAGAGTACATGGCTTCCTGGCAATTTGAGAAAAGAGGAAACTGAAAGCTGCTGGTGTTCGATTGCATCCTGTAGCGTATTTTTGGCAGGTGCAGGCATTACTAAAACAAAAGCAAGAATGTGAAGGAAGTATTAGTGAGGTTTCTGGGGGAGCTTAGTAATAACCTGAGCTGCTCTTTTTCGAGCTCAATTGAAATTTGGCATGCAGTTGAATGCTGCAGTGTTGTTAGCAACTGAGATTGAGCTTCTTGATTCTTTAAAATAGCAGTTAAGCCCAAGACCTGTTGAAACTGTTTTGATTTGCAAAGAAGCTCCTAAGCTGGAACCCTTCCACAGTGTAGTACACAGTGGGAAAAGGCTAAGGAAGTAGAGCTCTCCAAGAATTCATGAAGGGAGCAGTCTGCAGAGTATTGACACCGGTCTTTGTCTTCTGCAGGTTTATGCCAACTTCTCAACCCCACCTTCCAGCCAAGGAAACGCTCCAGATCACTCGGTGAGGATTAACTCAGTGGGTAGCAGTGCTTCATCTACTCAGCCTCTCCTGGTACGTGAAGAAGTTTGAGTGGCATGTGAAGAAGAGGAGCTCAGATGTATTAGCTGTTTGTATTGTGCAGGGGGTGAGAGAGGGACGACTTCAATAATTTCTCTTACTTTTACTCACTACTACCACTGTGTAGCTAAATGTTGTTGTAATACTGTCCTTTACCATGCACTGTTACACATAAACTTAATCTGCTGAGCACGGTTACAGGCATCATTGCAGTGTTAACTGAAGCTGTATATATTTTGCTATATTGTGTGTATTTGCAGTAGAGAGGATGTGAATGAAAAAAAAAAACAACCAACAAAAGAAACCCTGAGCCTGGGTGTGGAATAAGGTGACTGCAGATCAAACCAAATCTGCAGTGATCCTTCTCTGGATCTGTGCCTGGAATGCGTACAGTCATTTTCTAGTTAATCTTGTTTTTCTGAATTTAAGAAATAAACCAGTATTAAGTTAATGGTTTTGTAAACCCCTTTCCACACCTAGCCAAGCCTGAGAAGCCTTCCCAGGCAGGTATTGTAAGTTGGAGGCCCGTGAGGGTGCTATATATATCTGGGAAAAAGAGGTGAAGGGACCAAGACTCTTCCAAAGTTGGTCTGCACAGCACAGCACAGCTGAAAACCCTCCTGGGAGCTCTGGGGTTTAAACCAGAGGAGAAGGGGATCAGAGCATGGATCTTCACCTTTATTTCCCACCTGTGCTGTCACGCTGGCAGGCCGGTTGCATGCTTTCTGTGGATATATGCACTCCTTCCCACTGGTGTCTTCCCTGCCAGGATGAAGCTGCCCATTGCTGGGTCTCAGTCCACCCTAGAGCCTGAAATGCTCCCGTGCCCCCCTGCCTTGGGTGCCCAAGGACTTTGATGTTTGTTTTGCTAATAGTTACATCTAAAAGTGTTCACCAGAGATAGGTGGGCCCTGCCAAATCAGTCAAAAAAGAGGAGGAAGGCTGCTTCCAGTAAACTGTGTGTCTGGAAAAGAGGCTGTTTAACGAGTCTTCTTATCTAAGCAAGAGCAGAGGAAAAAAATTCTCTCCTGGGGGCCCTTTCTTTATCTTGTCCTACCCAGGTGAATCTTTCCCACAGGCAGTCTTGGATAGTGCTAGCTGGAAAGGGCTATTTTCCCCCACCCTGAGTTGTTTCTGTGGTAGTCCAGAGATAATAATGAAGAAGAGTCTAACTGGGAAGTGCCAAATTTATAAATGGCATAAAAGAAAGAATCCCTTCAGTCTTGTTTGACAGATGTGAAGCTCTGGGGTCAGCATCTGTTGAGCCCAGGTTTGTGCTTAAGTGTTTTCTAACCCCTGTTCTTCCCACCAGGAACACTGCTGGTTCATTCCTTCCTTTGTTTCTTATCCCTAGAAATAAGTAAAGGCATTGAGAGAAGCATTTCTCAGAGGCAGAGTACTACTTGAGTACCTATTTATTTACAATGCACTTAAGCACTCTGTAACTTTTACTTTGCCAGGATTTTGGTTGAGTTTACATGCAATTCAAATGTGTAACTAACTGCCCAAATACAAGGTAATTGTAAATACACACACCGTATGTAACCCAGTGTTTTGGGTTACATTGAATACCATGCTCCTTCTATGACTGTGCATTTGGTTTATTGTTACAGGAATCTGTCTTTCAGAGTTAAATCAAAAATTAGCCATTTGCACTGAGCTTATTTAGGCTGTTGCACCTTTCCAAAGTTAGCCATTTGTTTGGATGCACTCTTACGCATACTTGTTGTTGAGCATTTTCAGTTTAATGCTATAAAAACTCTTTTGTAATGTGTTGGCTTTCAGAGCAACTGTAGACAAACTAGTTGTTATAGATGTCTCGGTACTTTACGGACACTTAGCTGAAAGAGGTTTGGGTTTTTTCGTTCTTGAAATTTATATTTTTATAATTTGTGGGGGGTTGAAACTTATTTTGCAATGGCTTGGTGTTTTGAATGGGTTTATGCATTGTTTTTGTAAATATGGAAATGTAGCAATAATGTCCTTTTGACTATTCTCAGTCCTTGAGTCTCAAAAATATTTTTTTATATATATATATGCAAATCTATATGTATAAATATGTAAGTGTTTGAAAGTTTATTAAACACTTATGGATATGTTGCTCAGTTGTAGAATTGCAGTTAAGAAGAGTTCAAATAAATCTGTAAATATGTATTCAAATGCTACCAATGTGTACTATGTTAAGATGGAATATTTTCATGTAAGTCTTAATAAATTCTTGGGTTTAAGCAAAATCTCATTGTCTGGCCACACACAGGTCAAGTTTGGCATTCTGAAACACTTTTGCAAGTACATGCCTGAAAATCTTACTGTTTATTGCTATATAAGTTCTTCACCTGTGAATATGTAGGACAGATACTCAAAAATTTGGATGCAGCTTTATTCTGAAAAAAATTGCAGTTAGAAGTGATCTTGTAGACTGTTGATGCAATCTGTATGTCATGAATAGTATTTAAAATGAAGATACCTCAGTGTTATTAAGTGTATGATTGCAGAGGCATTTGGAGCCACTCAAAGGCTGCAGCGATGCTGAATTTTTCCCCTTTCCTTAAAAAAATGAACATGCTCTTGTCCCCTCTTGCAGGCTGGCACTAGAGCTCATGCTGGACTGGCCGAGGGCAGCACTGCAGGGGAAGCAGCAGGAGATGCCTAGCACTGCTTCAGTGGGATGGGGGTCATAAAGGGAAAAGGGAATTCTTCCCTTGCTGAGCAGGGAACCTGTGTCTTAGTGGGAGACCTTCTGATTTAGTTACTCCAGGTTTGAAATCTGTGACTCCCCTGCTCACGCTTGTTCTTGTGCTGCATAAGAGTTTGCCTGGTTGGTGTGTGGTTTAATAGTAGGTATAGAGTCTATAAGTATAAATTTCTAGAATTACCCTACCAAAACCCCTACTAACTCCTCTGAGAGACAGACCCCAACTGTTTTGGTCCTTGAACATTTCTGTTCTGTCAGCAGACCACCTTGAAGAGCTCCCCTCCTTCAGTTTCCTTTGTAAAACAGCTTCATTTTTTTTCTTTCTTCCACACAGGCCTTCACTCTGCTGCTAAAACTAGTTAAGGAAATTAAAACCTAATTTTGTCAGGAGCCATAAGATACAAGCTTTGTCACAATTGGCATTGTCATTGTTTTTAATAATGCTTCAGAAGATACCAAAATGGTGTCTGATTTGGAACTATTTTTTTCCTGCCTTGTCCACCCCCTATTCAAGCAAAGTAGAGTTCATACTGAGGGATTCCAGTAGCTGAATTGTACAAATAATTTCTGAATTCTCATTTAGCGTAGCCAAAGGCGCTATTTTATGTATTTATTTGGTTAGCAAGTAATTAATTTTATTTTCATTAAATGTTTCCTGTTCTGAAACACCCTAGAATATTGCATCTCTGCTTTCTGAAAAAAAATCTTGCTCCTATTTTCTTACTACAAGGCTCCCAGTGATTACCACCTCTATTCTTGCTCATGGTCAAACAGCTCATTTCCCTCTGAATTATTTTATTGTGCCAGATCTAAACAATTGCTTACATGGAAAAGCACATATTGACATTAAACATGTATTTTATCTGTTGTTCAAAGCATTATTTTACCCAGCTACAAAAAGCAACCTGCACCATGTTATCAGCATGGACATCAGGACCATGGACCATCATGGACCAGGTGTCTGAAGGGAGGTGCAAAGGCTGGTTCAGGCTCTTCTCAGTGGCGCCCAGTGACAGGACCAGAGGCAGTGGGCACAAACGGCAACATGTGAGGTTCCCTCCGCATCAGGAAATACCTTTTTTTACTGTAAGGGTGACTGAGCACTAGCAGAGGTTGTCCCAGGTGTTATGGGGTCCCTATGCTTGGAGATAATCAGAAACCATGTGGACGTGATCCTGGGCAATGGGCTTTAGGTGTCCCTGCTTGAGCAGGAGCAATGGGCCAGACGACCTGCCTTCCAACTTCAACGCTTCTGGGATTTTGCTGTCAGCAAGGGCACGTCAGAGAACCTCAGCTGTAACATGCACTTGGCCAGAAGTAGAAAATCCCCCTGTTATGCTGAACATGAGAGAGTAACTTGTCCTCTGTTCTCTTTACTAGCTAGAAAAAATACTTGTAGGCTCTGTGGGAGAGAAGAAGAAAGATTATGGAAACACTAGGGTATACATGAAGTTAGTGATCAGTATCACATGCATCACCACCACCAGATTTTTTTGTTTCTGGTTCTTTTTCACATCTGTATACTCTGTAGGTCTTCAGGGAGGCAAATGGAGACATGTTCCTGGGCCAAGTTACCAGGGAATGACCATTCACATCCTGGACCAAAATGTTCACAGTGATCACTGGAGAAGTTGGACAACAGCATCCTTAATTCTACTGTGTTGTAGACTGCAACCAAGAGAGTGAAATGTTTCCCTCTTCCTGCACGTAGATTAGGAAACTTTGTACTTGTCCTGTGGGGAGGTCTGAATCTCAGTAGAGAAGAAACAGTTCCACAGACTTTTTAGCTTCTGGTTTAGAACTGAAGTAACAAAAATGTGATAATCTTCTCTGCAGTGCCTTTGTGGTTTCCAGAAACTTCTGCAACTATGAGTAATGGTTGAAGACGACCTTCAATTACCATGTTTCCTGCACACTAATTTCTTAAAAGATTATGCTGTAACTAATAGTTTTGTGTCCAGAAATTGCTCTCAGGCTATGTTTCCTGAAAGATTATCCATATTTCATAAATTATCGTTCACTCTTCTTGGTGAGGATAATTATCTGTTAGCTGCCAGCCAGGCAGCAGAGATTATTTACCAGTAGCAATAGCTCCAGTCACTTGATTTTCCTGTCCGTGCCCCAGAAATCATTTTAGCTAGGTTGTGCCAAGACAGCAGAAACCAGTATACCCCAGAGGGCTGGGCTTTGAGAGTGCACTCCTCACTAAGCGGTGTCAGCAACATCAGATAAGGGCTTTGCATGGCAAGTTCAACGCTATCCAACCATCAGGTCACCGCAGCATGTTGTTTCCCTTATAGACCAGTACACATCAGTGTGTAGCACAAGTTACCCCCAGGACTTTCTCTAGCTGCAGAAGGTGCAAAGTAAACTTTGGCTGCCCCAAAATATGTATGTTTTGAGAAGTAGGAGTGCCAGTGGCTGGCTCCACTTCAGTGAATTACACTGCATGTGCTTTTGACTGGTTCAAGTACCATTGCTGGGCAGGGGGCCTTGCTCTTAGTGCGTGCTTGTGGGTGAAGGTGGTGTGGCCATCAGAAAGTTGGCTTAGTAGCACAGCACTCACTCGCTTCTGGTGACTGAAATGATATATGACATTTGACTTGCCTGCAGGGGGTGGGAGGAGAGCTGCTGACCTGGGTCTAGCTGCCTCGTGGATTGGGGATGTGAGGAGTAAAAGACACTCTTCATGCCTCTGGCCCATTTAGTGCATTTCAAACAAGGGCAATTGCAATCTCATAGATGCAGGTTTTGGTATTTTCTCTTTTCAGTTAAAATAGCAACACCAGTTCAAGTTTATTTATGAGATGTAAACATTCTTGTATTTTCTCCTTCAGCCATTTTTCATTCAAAAGCTGTTTGCATTTTTCTTCTTTTGCTGGGACTAAACATTAGCTAGTTACTTCCAGAAATTAACACTATTTGAGATTTCCAGAATTTTTGTGTAACATGTTTTGGATTTTAACTCATTCGGGTAGATGGGATATCTTTGAACCGAAGCACCTAGGGAAGGACTTCTTGGACTGGAAGTGACAGATCAAAAGTGGCAAAAGCTGCACCAGAAGCAGTAACTGCACAGCCCCCTGCCTGCTTGAGGACAGCCCGGAGCTGCTGCATTGCTAAGAGCAGCAGAAACTCGACAACCCTCTTGGGCTGGATACCAGCACCTGGTCAAGGCTGGCTGCAGCAGAGGAAGAAATACTGACTTTTTCCCTTCATAAGTCAGGCCTGCAAAGGTGTTCTCTCTAATCCTGGTGCTTGCAATGGCTTTGTTGAGGGAGAAAGGGGAAATTACTGGTGTAATGCATTTTAGCTGTTCAGCCTCAGAAAACTGACACTAATAAGGGTAGTGGTGGGTAATTAAGTGTGTTTTACAATACCTTCTCTTTTCATACAGAAAATAAATATTTGTAGAGGATGCATGTCCGCATTCTTTGAACTATATTGATGAAATAAATTAAATAGGATAAAATCAAATAGCTTCACTACAATCAGTTACCCAATTTTAAAATTTTTATTCTTTTCTTTAGAGCTTCTAGCATTTTGGGGCGTGGAGAAAATATAAAAAATATGAGCAATACTGGTAACCCCTCCCTCCCCAGGAAATTAATAGAACCCAACTTTTCAGAAGTTCATGGTTGAGCTGCTGGAGACTTCAGAGGCGTGGGACATTACCAGGGAATTCCTGAGCGTGGGAGTGGGGAGTTGCTGTTCAGAAGTAGAGCCCTGGGTTGCAGGGAGGTAACTCCAGCAGGAGCCCAGGGAACATGGCTGACCAGTGCCTTGCTGCATCCCATCCAGCCGTAGACTGTCAGCTCCTGAGAGATTTCCTAGTGTTTCTCAGACTCCTTTGGAAGCAGCTGTTTGAGTTTCACGTGTAAAGTTGCAGGAAAAAGAACCAAGCTGATTTTGGCTACTTGAGTGGAAAACCAAAACAAACCAATCTTCTTTTATCATAAAAACACACTTTCAAGATTCCTCCAATGACTGCAAGTAGTGTTGCACTGCCTGCACTCTGCTGTGTGGTTTCTTGTGGGATGCACCAGCAGGACCCAAGGCAGCAGGAGTACTGGGATTCCACCACGGGGCCAAACATCCCCAGTAGCACTCACCAGCCAGTTTTCCTGTGGAGCCGCATGTGGCACTTCTAAGGTCAAGAAGAACATCTGCACTGTATGTCACTGGCCCCTTGCAAAGAAGCCACCAGCACTGGACAGTGGACAGGAGTTTCTTTAGCACTGAGAGGAGTTAACCCAGAGGATTTGCTTCCCAGGTGGGAACTCTGCCAGTTTATCCCAGCAGGAAGCATATTACCTGCTTCCTTACAGCCTCTGTCCCAAAGAGCTGGGATGAAAAAAAATATATTTTAGGATCTTTCATCCTTCTTTGCTTTTTAATTTTTTTTTAATTGCTCCTTAGTGAAGTTGCCTTGGCAGCCTCAGCTCTTGCAGCGTTCAATATTTTTAATTTTCCTATGAAGCAGTACAACATTGAAGAAGATCCTGGTTTTAGGCAAGCTGCTCCAGGCCTCTCTCTAGCAGCTGGAAGGCTCAGCTCCCTCTTTGGGATGTGTGTGTGTGTTGGTGTAGGGCTGTAGCTGCACCAAGCACTGTCCCGCAGGCCAATGCTCTGCCAGGGCAGAGAGCGCTGTATGACCCAAGCCCCTCTGGCCTCTTCTTTAAATGGCTTTAGGAACAAATCTCCTTTTAATCATCTTTGTAAGCTATTGTTGCAATTACGTAGGATCCCCAGGCCGTGTGACGGTCATGTGTACCGATCACCATCCCGGAACTTTTCCAATCACAAGGAACAGATGCATCTACCTCCTTGGGATCAGAGCGGCGCTGTCAGCTCTGCCCCGAGCAATGCCTGTGTGAATGACCATGTGACAGCGGTTTGGAACTGCTCTTGTCATTTCTTCAAAGCAGTTGTTTCTCCTTCCCCCTCAGTGGTAGGAGGGGAAAGAGGGGAGAACGGAAGAAGAACCATGTTTTGTCTTTTTTTTCATGGCAGAAATAATTCAGGCTGAAAACATCACACCTGCTTTCCCCACACTTTGCCCCTAGTTCGGAGTTAGGGAGAGAAAGATGAGGGTCTTGGTATAAGGTCAAAGTATTTTGCATTATACAGTGCAGGACCGTTAGTAATGTAGTTACAAATGATGAAGAAAATATCCGTTAACCAGTTGGAAAGTAAGAATTTCAATGCTATCAGGTACCATTTAGTAACTAGACAGTCCAAGGCACCACTTATATGACAAGAGCAATATTTTCAGAAAGGAAATCACCAAGGATGTTTTCTGGCCTGACGCCAGCAAGTCTTGCAGAGCTGCACACACAGCTGGTGTCGCCAGCCCAAGGAGCACGTGCAGATTCATCATCTTTTCAAGATTTCTTCTTCTGATAGCGAAAGCCTCTCTGAAGCAGAGCCTGATTTACACCCAAGCCCACAGATATGCACAAGTTAGAACTGTGGGCAAGTATCAGCACACCTTGCCTGCCCACCCAAGCCTGCTCCTTCTAGTGCAAGAACAGACAGGAAAAAGTTGTAGTTTTAGACTTTTTTGCAGACAGTTCTAGAGCAAAGAAGATTCTAGGCACAGAGTTCTAGAAGTTCTAGGCACGGAGAACCATGGACCCCACTTGTGCTCTGCTATGAGATCATTACAGTCGTGTGATGAGCTATCTAGATTGTTTGGCACCCAAATTGCAACCTCTGGTTGCATACAAGCCTAACTGCAGCTATACCTGCAAATATGGTTAAAGCTGATGTGCTACATATCAGTTGGAGAAGGAAATGTATCTGCTCTTTTGCACAAGGAACTTGGACAAAAACTGCTTTTTTTCTCCTCCGTGACTAAAAAGCAGCCTCTGGGGCTCAGTGGAAGTTTTAGAAAACAGGCTAAAACCGGCTTTCCTACACTGAAGCATTATTATCTTCTGAGGTGGCTCTTCCTCCAGTCAAAACTACTAAAGAGCTCAGCCATCAAATAGATGGTTATTTTAAATTTAAAAGAGTAATTTTTCTGGTGACAGATTAAACATGAATTTCACGCTGGCACACATTTGTCTAGGCTCAAATTCATATCAAAATACAGAATTGCTCAATGCATCAAGAAGTGGGAAGGAGAGGAGGAAGGAAAGCCAAACTTTGTGATGTCAGAGCAGACTGACGGGGCTGGGCTGAGCCTCTCGTGGGGCAGTTGTACCTGCAGTGAAATCCAGTGGAGCTGGAGGTTATTTCTTCAGTGGGGAGGCCAGGACAGACTTTTTACAAACTAACATGAAAGGGGAAGGCAACACAGCAGCAGTTTGCAGGAGTGAAGGAGCCCTGCAATAAGGCTGCGTTGTAAGAGTCATACTGAGAATGAGGTCTGTAGTGTCAGACACCCAACAAAGACCCCAAACGTGCGGAGATCCAGCCTCAAAGCTGATCATCTATAGAGACTTCAGCTGTCTCCCTGCAAAATGAATTCTAGTATTTGGCATGCAGTCTTGGACAACATCCCCATCCGCAGCTTCAGGGCAGGTTGGAAACAAGTCGCCCATCACCTGCACCCCAGGAATAGCTGCCTCATGGTGGGGATGTATCTTCTTAACCCAAAGCAGTGACTGGTGGTTGGTACCCTGCACCATGCAGCTGGATATTTCTTCTAATTTTCCATCCTGCTCAGTGTCATGGTGGATGGATATTTGTCAAGAATCTCTCCCACTAAATTTCTTTTTAAGAGCCCGAAAGTAAGAAAAGCCTTCCTCAAAAGAAAATGAGTCAAATATTTTCCTCCTTCCCTGAGCAGTGTTGTGCAGACTTGATGCAGTTTGTAATGAGGTTCCAGGTCATTTCTTATTTTGGGTACCATCTGCTGCAGTGCGAAATAACAACCAAGTATATTTTATAAACACCATATGAATATGGTTCATTTTGTCTAATAATGTCCCAAACCTTCTCCTAACTAAGTATATGCTGAACTTGAAAAGACCCTTCCTGAACATCCGTACAGCTTCAGAAAGTCTACCACTTCCAAGCAGATAGACTCAATATAATTCTTTTGAAATAGATGTTAACATTTTACCCCAAGTGTAGGAAGTGGGCTGTACAGGGCTGCCGTGACAGCCAGCTCTATGTCTGTGCATTATGACTTATGCATATTATGCATATTATGACATGACTATGCATAACAGACTAACTGTGGAGACTTTACAAGGAGAAGAAATACTTCAGAATTCACGTTATTCTTTCACCTCTCCTTTGTGCAGCATTTTTAGTCTTGCTGTCAAAAAGATCTGATTGTTTTTGAGAAGTCTGTCAAGAAAACTGTTTTACCAACTGCCTGCAGATGCAACTTGCTGAACTAACTGGTTGCTTCTGATGATGCTCACTGTTACTGGGATAGCTCCTGCCAAAGCATCTTCTTCATTACGTCCTTACCAGTGCTTTCCAGCACCCACCTCTAGTCCTTGCGCAGCTGCTCTTCTCCTCCGTGCCTACCACAGAAGTACGTGGGAAGAAGTGTATAGAAAGGATAAAAGTAGATAGGCTGGATGTGTGGAAGGCATGGATTCTCTGCTATTTTGTCCAGGCAGCCTGAACAAGCTCCTGAGGGAGTCTGGCACAGGCACCAGCATCAGACATGCAGCTTCCGTGGGAGGCACTCCACAGGGTTGATGGCACCCAGCTCCACTGCCTGAAGGAGTTGCTTCCAGGACAGAGAGACAGAGCAATTTGGGACAATTGCACAGCTAGTTTTGGCTGGAAGGAAGAAAATCTCCCTGGCAGAGAAATAGTTTAACTACTGGCAGCAACATAGTATGTACCTTCCAGTTTTGTTTTTTCTGCAGCTGCAATTAATTTACTCCTTTGTAAAATTCTAGATCATGAATAATGAAATATATTAAATAAAAATAGGTCTAATACTGATGCTTGTGCCATTCCATTAAGGGCCTTCCTGAAAAAGAGGCAGTTCCCATTATGTTTTTTTTAAAGAAGGTTTCAGTTCATGCTTAGGCACCACACAAACCAGCATCTGGTCCTGGAGCAGGCAGGATTTGGTGCTGCATGGTGTGAAGATCTAGATGAAATGAAGAAGTATCATAGCTCTTGCCCCCTGGCTTTCTCCCTAACCTACATTTGCTGGTTGTTCAGGGCACAGAGAACTGTGGCTGTGACTGGAGGCAGATCATTCAAGGAATATTTTTTAACCATATTAATTATATTCTATGATTTGAAATCAGGTAGATAATGACTGCAAAATTACCCCTCAAATGAGGTGGTTAATAACCACGTAGATTGCCTCTACTTTTATTTAAATTTATCTCCCAGGATTTAGCACTTTTATTGAAATGCCTGAGCAGAGGCAGCACAAGGAGGAGACACCACAATACAACCAGGCTGGGACTGATGCCTGCAGGAGCAGGGGTGAGAGGTGTCTCCTCATTGCCTCCCACCCAAAATGTACAGGGTTGTTTCTGAGTACTGACCTCTTCTAGCTGCTGAGCATAAATTCTCTTTTTAATGCTCTTATCTTTAGTTTGCATACCATGACCAGCCATACCTTATGGGATGTTTTCTTCTCCTTTTCCACCCCAAGTTCCTGTTTAGAAACAGATTTTAAGTAGTCTCTCACTAACCAGATTGGCCACTTCTTCCTTCTATTTTCCTCTTCAGTGCTACATTGCCTTGCATTCATTTCAAATTATTATACATTATCATTATTTACAAAACTAACCCTAGAAAAGATCATTCTCCCTCTTTTCATCTCAGACATTACTTCATCTAATTGCAACACCCTGAAAGAGGATCTGATATGTGGGAATTGAGTAGAAGGGAGACCATTTACACTGCTGGCTACATCTGGTCACAACTCTCTTCCCAAGCACTAAATTTCCTTCTACCTCAGGCCTGGCCATGGTGAAAATGTACTTGAACAAGGGAGAAGACAACTAGAAAACAGTGTACCTGTATCTATGCAAAAATAAAACACTTTATCTTTTACTAAAAAGTAGCTGACAAAACCATGAGCAGGAGTTTTCAGAATTCAATAAAAAGATCAGCAGTCTGTGGTGAGATCTGATTTCCAAATAGCTTTCTCCTTAGGGCAGCAGCGCCTGTAGCGGGAGGCTCGGCTCCACCAGGTGACGCACCAGCCGTGCTGTCCCTTGGCACGAGAGTGGATGCCCTCTCTATTTGGGCTTTGCCCACCTGCATCCTGCTCTCCTTGATGCTTTTGCTGCACAGCATCACACCAGAGGTGGGAAAGCTTCTTCTACAGAGTTTTGCTCTTGAATTTGAGCAGCAAAAAGATACCTATGCACTTAGAAAGAAAGCTGGTCTGCACAGACCTGTGAACTGGGACCTTCACCAAGCCTCGGTCATATTGGTACTGACAAAGAGCAAAATTAAGATGGTAAAGCTTGTAGGTTGAAATAAAGACAGGGTGATTGCTTACCAGTTGCCATCATGGGCAAAGTAGACTTGATGTGGCACTGAGACATGGTGTAGTGGTGGGCTTGGCAGTGCTGGGTTAAGAGTTGGTCTTAAAAGTCTTTTTCAAGCTAAGCAATTCTATGAGTCTATGGAGTTGCTGGAAACAGTCAGTTTGAAGTTTCCTTTTCTTCATAAATTTTGCTCTTTTAATATTTTTTTACTACTTTTTGATCCCCAGATATATGTTTGGATGGTTCAGTTTTGGAGGTCAGGTTCTGCATAATCCATTACTTTCCAAAGCATTACCCAAACAGATTTTCAAATACATTTCAGCCTAACCTTTATTTACTAACTTTCATTTAGTTATTTATTTATTTACTTACATGTATTCATTTACCTTTCTGTATCCGTTTATTTATTTACCTTTATTTATTTAATGAAATAGGCACATACTTAAAAAAACTTATATAAAATACTGTTATGTTGGGGCAGAGAAGCAGAATCAACATTTAAAAACCAGGTTTGAAAGACAGCACATGTTTTTGCATGTGTGTGTGTGCGAATGTGTACTCTCTGTGTGCATAATTCGTCTGGTTTGGCAGGGTGTGATGCTAATTGCAGTGTGCTGAGTTCTTTGAACATGGGCTTTGTGTGTGGATTTCCCCCTCCTGAGTATAAGACCATTTAGGCTGCATGTATTTTTAAAGTAAAATTAGATATCTGTGGAAGGTTTACAGTAATTCACTTTCAATTTAGGGCTGTTTTTTGAACCAGAACAAATAGCTGAGCATCTGTTGCCCTGAAAATGTTACAAAATGCAGTCACCAGGCAAAAATCAAGCATCTCTGAAAATGATTATTTTGGCTACATAATCAAGCAAGCAATTACTGCATTATCTACAAAGTATGATCATACATTATTAATACATTTTCAGAGAAAAAGGTTTCAGTAAATGCAGTTTTTCTGGCTTTTATGATACTCAAGACCGAGACGTAATTCTAGCTGATTGACAATACTTCATGGCTTGTCATTTCCCAGTTTAAGATGCAGTTTGGTTGGGCATGAGAATCAGGAAGGAGGGAGCAGGAAGAACCGAAGGATATGGACATTTGTGTAAGTGATTACAGACATCCTTCCTATGTGTCATGCATATCCAAAGCCAAAGAGCCAATTTTCCAGTGGAAAAGGATTTAATGAATGCAAACAGTATAGTGTGCTGTGCTATATACAGGACACTGCATTCACACGTTCAGATATACAACCAGGCAAATATTTTTCACTGAGCACCAGAGTTTCATGTTGATAGAGAACATTTACAGAGCTGGGAGAAGAGCCCAAGAGAGGTGCACACTGACCTTTGATGCGTTGGGCTGCAGTGACTTTACAAACTAATTCCCATCTTCAAAAGCATCTTAAAGCAGGATTAATTTCAGTTAATTTTGGCTGTCTGAATGTTAGGCATCCTAGCCAAGCTCCCGCCCCAGTTTATTTCTGCAGCCAACAGAGACACTGTTTCACCTGTCTTGGATGCTTACCCTGTGACTGGATGAATCACTCAAGCTTACAAAGGTGGCATTTATACTGCTGAAGCTGTGGGAGGTGAATCCTTTAAACATTAACAGTTTCAGTCAGTTTGTAAATGACTTCTGGAAATGGAAATTAGTTTTCCAATTGATCTGGGGAAGTGAGTGTTTCCTCAGCACTGACAGGACTGAGCAGTACAGTCTTCTCATTGAAATGCACACCATAATGTCACCAGCTAGAATAGAAAGGTTCACAGCCTGGTTTTGGGCAGTTTCTCTTTGGGTCCTACTCTACTTTCTTTTCTAAAAGATGGCTGAAATTGTATCCTAGAATGTCACCAGGAAATACTTGTTACTTATGGACAAATAGCCCAGACTACTTGGGGACTCATCAGTCAAGATTCCTTTAAAGATAAAGAAAATGTGACCAAGACCTAGCTGGGAAAGATCTGCTCAGAATTTATGCTAGTGCCAAAAAGTCTACTAGAAGGAAGTTGGTGTAGAGTGCGAGTGTGTGTGTGTGTTTGTGAAAACACTGGCAGGCAGGCATCACAATAATTAGTTACATGAGTTACCACTAATGGGCAGCAGCACCAAACGCCATGGGATAACTTCATCCTTGGCATGAGGGGGGGTAATTAATCCTAAATGCACC
The DNA here is from genome assembly GCA_013400975.1 of Atrichornis clamosus. Taxonomy (NCBI): domain Eukaryota; kingdom Metazoa; phylum Chordata; class Aves; order Passeriformes; family Menuridae; genus Atrichornis; species Atrichornis clamosus. The sequence goes on along the minus strand of WBMZ01005316.1, from coordinate 141,244 downwards.
CTTGTGATATAGGTTAGTATTATTATGACCCCAGTTTGACAGATGCAGAGAAGTGATGTTTTGCCCCTGGCAGTTCAGCTTTCCAGAAGACTGACTAACATAATTCATGGTGGAGGATTATGCTATGCTCTTTGGATGGCATTTCTTATAGTGTTGCAACACTATCCCATAAAGACATGTACAGGGTAGTCAAAGATTTTGGAAAGCTGATTTATGCACAGAAAATTCAGCAAGCAGTTTCATGTTGTGGTGATCTGGAAAACCTCTAAATACGCAACATGGCAGTGTTTGTGCTGGCACAAAAGTGTCAGTAAGGAAAACTTGCTTTTCAGCAATGGAAACTTTTTGAGTGTCTTTTTTCCTTTGAAAAATTCACACTTTTTGTACACAAAAAACAGCTCTGCTCAGTTTCGAGGTTTTCTATAAAACAGTCCCTGACAGGGCTACAGGCTTTCCCCTGCAGCACATAAACCATCCTAAGGCAGTGCTTGAGCCTGTGGCCCTCCCCAGTCGATTTGCTGGTAAAGGCTCAGTGACCATCGGCTCAGAGTGCTGCTGCACGTTGGTAAGTCTCCCAGGCAAAGGAACATTTTGAAGTCACGCCTTCAAAGATGTGCTATAGCATGAGGAGTCTTAAACCGTATACCATATGTTTAGCATATAAAGGTTTCAACACATAGCAAGTTACAGCTGGACAGACAGATTGTATGTTGAATTTCCTCCCTAGTGATCTGTAAAGCCCACAAGCTATTTGCATTTCCTATATGTTTTCATTCAGTACAAGTAATTTTGACAATAAAAATTAAAATCTACTAGGACACAGAAATCTAATTTTCTTGGCTGAGACTGAAACTTTGGAATAAACAAGAACAAGCAATCTTGATTGGCTGGAATTTAAGCAATACTTTTGGGATATGTTTCTAATGCTTGGATGTTGTGGAAAAAAATAGCATCATATTACAAGGCATAAACACAATCAGACTGAATTACAGCTGCACGATGTTTGCTTCTTTACACAGGAAAAAAAATTAAAGAAATCTAGATTTCCTATGCACAGTTCAGCTTTTAATGCTTCTGAGTCGATGAGTTTATCCCTTAAATTTTGCATTTCCTTAAATTTTAAAATCACTTAAAATGTTAAAATTACAAACTTCTGGTTTCTTTTCTCACAGAACTGTTGCTTGGCCATTTTGAATCTCTGAGAGGCAAACAGTCTTTGAATACTGTCTTAATTTTGAAGCTCCAGTTACAGGACACCAGCCTTTAGAACTAACCTACATTAGTAGAAAATGTCTTACCAAAAATTATTTAAGAGGCACGCCAAGAGACAGCTTATCATAGCATCCTCATGAGTACGCTCCCTTCTGTGAACAGTGTGATTGCCTTCATGTACAATGCAAAAAAGTTTTAAGTTAGTCTTTGGAGAAATCTTAGGAGCTGTAAGCATTTAGGTAAGTATTAAAAGATATTAAAATAAAATGCCCTTTTAAATGTGTAGGTATCCTAAGAAACTATGGCATTATACACTTGGACAAATGCCCATGTCTAAAAACATCCCCACTGCCCACTAGGCTCTCCTCTCCCCTCAGAAGGACAGGGGGCTGAGAGGCACAAATTCAGGCTGGGGCAGATTAGCACCACGAACAAGTGCCAGGGACTGCTGAAGATGCCACCTGCTGGCTCCTGCCCCATGAAACACGTGGTTCCCAGCAGGAGTGCCTGGGCTGGCCGCGGTCTCCTGTGAGGAGTGAGACAGGCACTGGTGCCCAGAGACCACGTCAGGCTTCACAGAAAGAGCTATCCCTCAAACGTCTTAAATAAGCTGCAAACCAGGCTTCATGTGTCAGGAGTGAGCACCTGACAGAAAGCAGCGAGGCTTTCCCCATGTCCAGCTGGGGTGTTACTGCCAGCTGCTTTCCAGGGCAAGGTAAAAAAGCCCTGTGTTGAGAGCCTGAGCAGCAAAGGGCAGCCCAGCTTTGGCTTCTGTGATCCTGTCTCTGAGCTCCCTTAAATCGTAGGGAATGGAGCCACTAGAGTGCCTTTTCTGTCCCTTTCTGAGCCTTTGTGGTGATAATGGGGACATTTTACAGTCTGCAATATCAAAGGCTCCAAAAATGTTGTCATTTCATCCATGCTCAGAAAAAGCCGGGATGCAAACCACTCAAATATCTTCAGAAACCATTGGGAGCAAAATAATTTAGAGTCATTTCTTCTCTCATGGAGGCAGAATTTGCTGCTGTGGTTAAAGCTTGAGCTGCATTGTGCACTGAGGAAGGAATAAATGTCTAAAAAGTCTGGTAAAGAGAATTAGAAAATATTTCAAACTGCGAAAAACAGTGTAGGAACTGGACTGTCTCGTCTCAAAATTATGTCCTACCACTGAGAAAACCACCGCTACGCTGCACACTTTCGAGTGTGTTTGTGTGCATACACACACATGTACACAAGGAGAGAGGGAGAAGAGAAACCCCCTGACCCAGGCAGTTTCAGTTTAGCCCCATTGCAAAATGTAGGTGGTTTGTTATATTTTTGTCTGGGTGGAAAGGAAGCAAACGGCCCTTAGTGGGAAAGTGGTGAGGCCTGCCTGTCCCGTGAGCCGCAGATGCTCAGGAAGCCAAAGCACTGGTGCAGCTTCTGCATAGGAAGTGCTGCCCTCCGTGAGCCCCCCGAGCCCAATCCACCGCCCCTGCCCACCGGCCCCCACTCCCACTGCCCACCAACCCCCACGGCTTATCTAAGGTACGCGGCTTCCTCGCGCCCCGCTGGCTCTGTGGCAACCTGCTGCTGTTTAGTTGCATAACCAAGTGGTTGCATAAGAGGATCTTAAGAAAGGATCAAATAATTAACAGTGAGTAACTGCCACTGTGTGTTTTGACAATCTGAACCCCGACAATAGTTAGGGGGAAAAGAGAGATTCAGTTTCCTGAAACGGTGAACGGCTGATTTAAATCCAATGTCACTATTCCCAGTCAAAGACTCAGCCTTAATTAGTCCAGACCAAACCAGCTGGGGCTTAATCATTTGCCTATTTGTCTAACGATGGGTTATCTTTCACAAGCCCAAGGGAAAACACAGGTGCTTTCTCTTGTGACCTCTTGCACATCCTCTGGGCTCTGGCCCAGCACAGCCTGATGTGCCCCTGTGTCATCCCTCACCACAGGACCAAAGTGATGCTTGCCTGGTCCACAGTGAATATATTGCACTGAAGGTACCCAAGCATGACGTGGTCAAGTACAACTCTCTACCAAGAAAGAGATACAGAAACTTGCCCAGAGATGGGACAAATGGCATTAGGAGGATCTTCTCCCCCTGAAGTAGCTACAGATGAGAGCTCCCCAGTACCTGCCAAGAGCATGCATGAACACAGGGGACATTTGGCAGAAAACCTGACTTTGCAGGTAAAGTACCATGGGAGGATGAGTGAGCAAAGATTCTCTTCAGTGTCCCCACCCAGGGGACAGAACTGGAGATAATTTTATTTTCTTTGTTCACAGGTGTATCACCATTTCCTAACGTCTGTAAGAGAAAGAAGAATATCCCCAAACTTAGTGAAATTAGGCAGGTGAGTTTACAAGCAGTCACAGGGCAGTATGAAACCCTGGAACAGACAAAAGTTTGAAATAAGAAGATATCTCATACATGGGCATTCATAAAGAAAGACATTTCTACTACCACGTTGCAGCAACTTTTATTTGCAAACTAGAAAAGATTTCTCATTGCAGAAAGCCATCTAACTCCTTGAACAAGGAGCTTTAGCTCACACAGTTATTGATAATCACTGCCAACTTACAGCACAAAGGAGAAATGCTCTTTTCTGCTAGCAAATTCCAGGTCTTTGGATGGGATAATCAATGAGGTCCATTGGTAGGAACCTAAAATGGCACTACCTGAGAACCCAAAAGCACGTATCAGTCAAGAGCCTCCTGATGCAATCATAATAGTGTCACACAAAACATTTAGCACCTGAGGGTCTGGAAGAGGATCAGAATAGGTTTGGGAGCCTTCTTCAGCCTTTTGGCAAGGTCAGGGAGATCTCTGCCAAAAACTAATGCAGGATACTGCTCTTGCCTCTGTGCGTGGTGGCAGATGTGTGCCAAGGTGCTAGGCAGGATAAGTATCCCTTCCTTGGTATCCTAAGGCAGTGCTCAGGCATATAAAGAAAATGACATGTTATTATTCACCATCCATAATAAAATGGCATTGTCAGAATCTGCTATTAACTCTTTAGTGGCTGGATGTATATTCTTCCAACTTGAGTTACACACTAATGAAAAATGCATTATGCTTTTATGGTAAAATCCCACTGACTACACCAAGAGGTTAATTAAACTAGAGAGAAGAAAATAAAGAGGCTTTTATAATGAATTATTCAGGAAGTCATTAAGAATCAGGCACACATGAGAACCATGATACTTAGAAATCCTAAATGTAAACACACATTCCTGGATTAATGTAAGATTAAGAAGATAAATAGAAGTTATCTATGTGTTGCTACTAACTATTGTTAAACAGCAGAGTTATCCTGCATACCTTTAAAAACCACTTAATTGAGAACATTTCTGATGCAGAGGAGACTGCATTTCTGGAGTCTAAGAAGGGTGGGATGGATGCTCTAAGGCTCCCTCACTCTGTGCTGGCCACTTGGATCTCCTTTCATCATGGACCTCCACCTCCCCACTTCAAGTAAAGCAGGTTGGTGTACAGTGAATGCAAATACATCCTAAATCTGCTGACACCAAATCACCAAGTGCCGTGGTCCCTGGGCACCACCTGTGAGAGCAGTTGTGGCGTGTAAGTGGTCACCGCCTGCCTTTGCCCACCACTGATCCCTGGGATGTGAGGACTCAGATGTTCCTGCAGCCCACTGCTCCTCAGTGGAGGAAATCCAAGCAAATAGAGCCCCGGTTTTCTTGGGGGAGGCAAAGAAAGTGGCAGTAGCCTTCCTGCTGCCGTGGCCACAGCGTGGGCATGACTCTAACAGTGGGGCCATTTTTCTTGTTTTCTGCTCATGTCTCTGCCCTCAGAGCTGGTTTTGACCAAAGTTGGCCAGCTTAGCTCTGCACCAGCCCCCCATCCTACAGTGTGTGAGTCACCTCCCGAGCTGTCAGATGTATGAGAATTCTCAAACACAGATGCTCTTCTCTGAGAAGACTTCGCTTGATGGGTTCTGTGGTGATCAGCAGATTCACCAAGACAGGCCCTTGCGGTATTTTCTGAACACTGAATGCTTTATTTGTGTCCTCTTGTGAAGGTACAGTGCAGCCGCTGGTATTTTCAACTATACAACTGCCATTTTACACTTTGAAGAAACAATGAATGCATGAATTAATGTGAGCTTTCTGGGCCTGAGTCTCATAATTAGCAAGTCTCCACTGGGCCATGAAAAGTAAGGTCATAGTATGTATAAATTATACTTATGCCCCATTTGCTGTCCCTTTACACAGTCAGAAAAATATCAAAAGGTATGTGGACATTAGGCCTCCAGTCTATATTTCATCTACTTGAGTCAAGCAGGGGACCAAAGGAATTTGCAGTGATAAAACATGATTCTTATCTCTAACTGTGTGAGACCCTTTGTCTTACGCTGTCCTGAGGTGCAGTCTGCAGATCATTTTAAAAGCTGCAATAGAGGAGGAATAGGAATAATGCTATATCACTGCTCCAGCCTGGAGCCGTGCTCTGTTACCCTTCTCTCTCTACTTGTATTAGAAGGATTTGACAATGCAAACTCTTGAACGTAATTTCTTTTCATTATTAACCAGCTGAAAACAATTATTTCTTTACCTTAAAAGTAACTCCCTTCTATTTCCATTGAGAAATGGCTGAGATGAAAAGACCCTACTTTCCCCAAGCCAGCTCAAATATTTGAAAATAAATACTGCAAAACATTGATTTGAATTCTTTCAAACAGACTGGATTTCAGGTTGAAGAGCAAACAGAGAACAAGGCTTAGAGATCCCAAGGATGCCATGAACTCTTGTCCCAATGTGGTTGTTCAAAATGACAAATGTTTTTCATGTTCAAGGATCTATATCAAGTTGCTGCCACAGTGAGAGAAGCATTCTTGTAAGGTCAACTGCTGTCATGAATTGTTTGCTGTGATCCTCTCTTAAACGGATTAAGATGGGCACTTCCTCAGCCTTTATTTGGCCTCAATAAAGAGCCAGAGGGCTAAATTTCTAGGGGAAGCTTGAACCCAGTATTTCATGATGTTTCACAAAATTTATACTCCACAGAAGAATAATTTCCTACCACTAGAGAAACACCCACTTCTCCACCAAGACACAGACATGACCTTTGAGTTTTGAGGAGCCTTTCTTTCTGATCACCTTTTCTGGTTTCATCTGTATCTTGCAAGATGAACGTTGTGTTTGAAGCCAGCTAATGCACAGTTCCTGCTACCAATACCAACATTGCCATCTGAGAGGCAAACCATGGAGTGCCAAATAACCTCTTTGGAAAACCGGCTCTTTGCTCCTGAGTTCAGTCTGCTTTGCTAATGGTGGCCACACTGGCTGTCCTGCACAGGGTCCACACACCAAATAAGCCAACTGGGCAGGCTGAGCTGCGCTGAAGGGCATGCATGAGCACACAGGGTGTTAGGGAGGATTTAAAGGACGTGTTTCAGTGGCTGCTGACTGGGCTTCTCCCCGGTGAGCTGGAGGAGGGGCAACAGGGCACTGCCAAGCACTTTCCAGATTTGCAAGAGAAAGTGCTGAATGGGGGGAAAGGGAACTAAGGTCTGGTTGAACTCTGCTAAAGCTGCCACCCTCCCCACAGCCCTCACTTTGCATGAACAAAGTGGTTGTTTTGCCCCACCAAGACCTGCACCTCAGAGTTATTTCTGAAAGGAGCCTGTCTCCTCTGCTACCCTCCCTGTGTGCTGCCCAACCACTCCTCCATCTGCTCTTGCTGCCTCCCACCTCACCCCACAGATTCCCAAATGCATCCCACATTTACACAGTACCCCCCTCAAATTCTCTGACAGGTGTGAAGTGCTGATTCACATGCACCAGCCTGGTCCTAGAAAGCATTTCCTCCACACCGTGAACAGCTGGGAAACTCACATAGGTAATTTTAGGAGCATTATTAAATCTCTGAAATCTCAGGTACCACTGGCTTTTACTCATCTTAATTTAGAAATCTTTGCCTAGCGTGGTAGATACCATCAGTCTGTGAAGTGCTTCTGCCTTAATCCATGTGACCGTAGTCTTAAGACTCTGTGGTCTAGCAAGGGCAGGGCACAAAGCACTCCACAAAAATATGCCCCTGGATTTATTTTCTGAAGGGCAGAGTCATCTACATACCCTGCTATTGTGGTTTTAAGTGCAGATGTCTCACAAATGTGGAAAATTTTTTCACTCTTCTCTCCAAAAGAAAAAAAGCAAGTGACACGACATGTGCTGTGTGCCAGGGTTTGTTTTACAGGAGAGGATAGGATATGTGCCAGGACAAGGTGTCACCATTTAACTTACTTTCCTGAATATTCAGATGAAGCTGGTGGCACATCAGCTCCCTGCTTGCTCTTGGCATCAAGCTGTCCTGCTCGGTAGCTCCCCATCTTCTGCTCGTTGGCTGCTGAGTTGTCTAAGCGCATTTGTCCCCTCAAGACTGTGCGAGCCACACTCTCACTGTTCTTTCTGTTGAGATGCGAAATCTTAACATGAGATCTTAATAGAGTTAAAAATCTGTCAGCTATTCTTTTTCACTAGTATCTACTGTTATCATGGTGCTGTAGTTAAACTAAGGCTTTTATGCCTCTTTACACTGCCAGCTATCTCAGTGGCTGGGGGGATGATGGAGTGTGATGGAAGAAGGGTTGAAATTCAGTTCCTGAAAGAGAGTTTTGGTTGCTCTCATGGGAAGACAATTAGTCCAGTTTGCAAGCAAAGTGAGATGGACTTATCTTGCTCTTCCAAAGCGTATTCCCAGTGATGACTCAGTCGTGCCCATGCAGAGCAGTGAATGCTGAATGCACTGGAACTCAATAGAGTTCAGTGTAATTGTCTCTAAGTTGTTTGGGTGTGCCACAGCTGCACAGGTGATGAAGCAGAAAGCTAATCAAGAAGAGGTGGAAGTGTTGGGTGGGATGTTGAGCTGCTGGAGGGCAGGAATGATTTGCAGAGTGATCTGGGCAGGCTGGATTGATGGACTGAGGCCGGTGTGTGAGGTTCAACAAGGCCTAGTGTTAGGTCAATCTTGGGGCAGAGTGGCTGGAAAAGCTGCCCGTCGGAAAAGTACCTGTGGGTGATGATCGACAGCGGCAGAACATGAGCCAGCATTGCCGAGAGGCCAAGAAGGTTCTTCTACGCCCATGTAGGATCTGCAGTTCCTAATCTGTTGCTGGGACATGTTTACTAACCTGTCCTTAAAATGCTCCAGGATGGCATTTCCACAGCCTCCCACATTAGAACGGCAGTACTTCACTGCATGGGCAGAAAGTAGGGAATAAAATTTAACCTGTTTCCTTTGCTGCTCTTTTTTGTCCTATTCACAAGGCTTTTGGAAAGCAGTAGTTTTTTGGTGCTTTTTGCAATGATCCTTTGTTTGACATTTGTTTACCATTTAACCAAGCTCAGCAAAATGCCCTCTCTGAAGGAGTACAGTTAAAACCGGTGCGCGCGTGCAGCCGTACAGTCCTCACAGCCTGGAGGCAGGGGGCTCATTGCTTTTTAAAATCTAAGCTCTGGCTCTGAGTGAAGTTCCTGCTATTCCAGCATTAACTTGTCTGCTATTCAGACTGGTGATCAGTCTGAGACTGCTTTTGGAGAAAAAGCCAGGCATGTGACCACTGAACCCCTCTTGTGCAGCAGCTGTTCTTGCTCATCTGACAGGTTGGTGATGTGTTGGGAATGCAGAGGGAGAGGGAGAATATCTGGCCACTGGCTGCTGTGCCTGCTCCTTGTCTAAAGAAGACAACTGTGGAGAGCACATGAGTCCAAGGACCTCTGAACCTGTAGAAATGCTGTAGCCAAGGCTCGCCTTTCCCCAAATTATCACCAATGTGAATCTAGAATAGCTTTGAAAGAAATTTTACTTACTTTGGTATAATCCAGCTCTTATAATACCAAATGTCCTTATTGGCCTTAAAGACACCTGTGATTTCACAATAAATGGAGACACATGAAGGTCTAATACTACTGGCTATTTGTAAGAATAATGAAAAGCGATGTCCAGTGCATTGCAGAAGAAAAGATAGAAGCTTCACTGCCTCTATTCCAGTATTTATCACTAAATCAGATGTATTTGAGTCATGTGAAAGCAACTTGCTAGGCAAGATGTAGCATCTACAGAGAAATAGCACATGATCCTATACATAGGGTCAATATCACAACACACAAAGAACACCCCCCAGAATATATGTTGATATAATTGTGGCTTTTCTGACCTTTCCCATGCATGAGTTTGTCATCTTTATAATGCCATTTAAACATGGCAGGGTTATGTGTGTGAAAGTAAGCTGTCATTTCAAAGCATTAAGGCAATAGATTTTCTTAAGGGACAAAATCTTTTTTCAGTAAGGAGAGCAAACATTTCCTCACTTCCTCCAGACTGTTCAGGGAAGGTGACTCCCACACTGGAAAATAACATTCCCAAACTCGTTGAAATTCAACAGTCTTTTAAGCTACCGGAAGCAGATATTAAAAACACAACTCTTGAACAGCCCCAGTTAAAGCTTATGCTATGGGTTAGAACTAATTTAGAGAATAAAATCAAGACTTCAGATTTTGGAAGAGTGGGAAAAAAGATCACCTTGAAACATATGTATCATGTTAATTAGCAATTATGGCATGTAGTCAATGCAGGTGGAGCTGGAAAACCTAAAAATGCACTAATAAATGAATACACTAATGAAGGCTGTGAAATCATTAAAAGGGTTTCAAAGCAGGAAATTAAGAATACAACATCTGTGTCCTTTTTCAACAGTCCAGAAATGTTTTAATGCTTCCACAACATATTTCCAAGTCTTCTTTTTTTCCAAGAACTGCAGCTCCAAGAAAAAAAAAAATCCATGTACTAGGAGATTCACAATAAAATTAATATTTTTTTACATTACTTATGATGTTAGATATCTGCACTTTAGACTCCACTAAATACTGGAGTAAATGTATTTTTAATAACCAGCTCCTGTTTACCTCCCATGCCTTATATACCCATGTGGTAGGAACATTAAAACAGCAATATCTTGTTACATTCCAACCTCACACTCTGCTGAAGCAGAGCTTGTAGTTGCAGCTTTTTGGAAGGTGCTGCACAAAATTAAGCCTCTGGGCTGTTTGTTGCACACAAACCTCCCAAAGCTGATATAACAGTCCCAAGCCAGCTTGAGAGCAGGGGCCAAGAGGGATATGCAGTATCTTAATAAATATTTCAGTTCATGTTTACATAGTATACAACTTTGCAAATAACACATAAAGCATTTTCGAAAAATCTTTGAAGTAGAATCCTTCAGGTAGTATGAATTGATGTTTTCTTCACGACAACTTCCTCCTCCTTCTTCTCCTCCCCTCTGCTGAAATCACAGATGTCAAATACAAGATCTTAATGCACTATTTACATTCCTGTTCTTTAGCACATATGCACAGCCTTTTCCAGGCACTGAGCTCCTCAGCTTCCTGAGTCTCAGATAACATGCCCATCCAAGGATTCTGTTCATGTGCCTTCCCAGAGGACATCCTTCTTACCGGGGGCTTCAGGGAAGGATCCTCCAGGGAAGGTACTGCTGGAGACTTGAGAGTGTTGAATGAGCCATAAGGCACAGGTGCCTGCATTATGATTTTGCTAGGACAATTTAACTCCTTTGGGTCTTTTCGAATCCTTAAAAAGAGGAAAGAAAGTGGGGAGTTGCTCTCTTGGCCCATTGTGTAAAAAACCACACTCAGGTTCATGTATGCCACAAGACAGGGTGAACATCTATTAGTGAGAGTATGAGGTAGAAACACAGGAAAATGTGCTTTCAACCCTTCTGCTCATCATGAGTAAGAGGTTTGCATCAGAGACACACACAAGTGCTAAGCCCCGTTCTGCATATTTTTACAGACTTTTTTTATCTGCTGATGCTCTTTGCTAAAAGAGGAGAAGGCACATGGATAGGATGTTAGAAAGGCTCTGCTGTACTTGGGTCTGGGCCTGTAAGAGGGATGGTGAATAGGTTGTGTGCTGCAGGAAATCTACTGAGCATCTTTGATTCCTGCTTTTCCTCTTCAGAACATGCCTTATATTTGGCTATTTTTATAAAACCCTGTTTTAAAAATATCTAGTTTCCTTCCTGACCAGGACACATAAATGACATTTATTGGCTATCCTGTATGCTTTCTCTAGTCACATTATCATCAAGTAACCATGTATGTATAGGCAATCACTTCCAGAGGGAGCGTGCTTGTATTTCTGGGAACCCATTTGTTCAGGTGTCAATACATTCACTTGTCTGTTAACAATACTTACTCATATAAATAAAAGACTGTTCACAAATATCTCTACAAACAATTGCATTAAGTCAGGTGAAAAGAATGTAAGCATGGTTGATTGAATTGTGAATCGCTGTGAAAACAACTTTCCATCAATCACCCAATTCCATCCCCCCAATACTTTGAGAAGCATGTATCAACGCACGTGGTAGTGCTACATGACTTACCCTCCTGTCACATGCTCCAGTATCAGCACCCTCTGGCCTCAGTTTTCCAGACTGGTTTAGCCGTATCCATGCAGCAGGCTTTGAGCAACCTCCAGTACAGCCCTACACCAGGTGTCAGCACCAACTGCCTTCTGTCCAGGACCGTCAGGCTCGGTTGTTTCCTGGTCGCAGGAAGATGCACTCATTGTGTCACTTACATGGTGGTCCTCAGCTTTACAGGGCTGGCTTGAAAAAGGGAGCTGCTCTCTGCTATGCCAGACACCCAGTGGTACAACTCCATTAAGCGTCTCAGAGCCACCAAAGTGCTCAGGGTTTGGTGCCTCTGTGCAGAACTGGGGCCAACCATCCAGCTGGTACCAGCACCACCAGCTGTGGGCCCAGTGGGAACTCCTACTGGGAGGTCCTGACTGTCCCGTTAGGAAGCTCTATGTTTTCTCTTGACTGGAAGACTTGTTCAGTCTGAGAACATATAAAAGACATTATTTTAATTTCTCATAGAGTGGTCTCAGTCAGAAGTGATTATTAAACCCATTCATCTTGATTCTACAGCACTGTGGTTACTCTGCGCTCTTTGAGCCTCAAATGAAGTGTGCACAGCACGCTCGTGTTCGTACCCAGCTGTTAGTTGTTGTATTACATCTGGGGTGGTAAGATAGCTGAGAAGGAGGATGAGCTGAACGATAGCATCAAGGGCGGTAGTGAGGCATCGCTTTGGTTTTGATTAACTTGCCGGGTGACACAAGATTGGTGCCCCGACCCAGAGAGCTTGTAGCCACTGCTAGTTCAGCCCAGGCACAAACTGTGCCTAAAATTTGAGAGAAGGGGAACAAGCTTAGCCGCTCCCTAAGCTCACGTATGTACCTTTGACAATTTCTAAAATAAAATTATCATCACAGAATAGATTCTCTCCAACTTGAGATCTGTGGAAAGGTAGCCTCTCTCTACGCTTGGCAAAGCAGTGCTGATTTGCACCATTCCAATCTCAGATTTCTCATTAAAAATCTGACATGTACCAAGAAATATAAGCATCCACAATGGATATTGTTTACTTGTTTGTTGCATTTTAGGAGCGACAGGGAATTGTGATGGATTCAGTACAATTTGAATTAAAAAGCCAGATGAAGCCTCACAGGCCTTTCAGACTGATAGCTAATCCCTGTGAAAAGGGCTATGAAATGAAATTATAGTTTCAGGGCTAGTTCCATTTCCTTACTTAACCCAAAAACCTTGTTAATGCCTATTAAAATGAAATCCAGTGAACAACAGGCTATCGTGTTTATGAGCTGTCAAGTTAATTTCCATAGAGCTGTGCTGTCTTCGTTGTCATTGTTGACCAAGGGTTAATTCACTGCAGGAAAAAGTGCGACAAAATACATTACTTTAATCCCTTTCTTCTGCAAAGATGAAGCAGTAGGAAAGGAAAAGTAACAACTGGGAAAATGTTAAGATCCGGAATTTTTTGTATAAACTTGTCAGCCATTCCTGACGTCTGCTGTAATAAACACTCAGCAATAAACAGTGAGGACTTTTCTTAAATCTCCATAACATAACAACTTTCAGAGGAAAAAAAAAAACTGTTCAAAGACTTTTTCTGACTGTATTTGCATTTCCAGGCTTTGTTGTGTTATCTACGTAAAATGAAGCAGTTGCTCTTTCACCATTAACCCTTTACGGAATACTCCTCAGTACCAAAGCAGAGTCCTGTGCTGAGTGTGTCAGAAGTTGGAAACTATTATAGGTATACTGGTAAAATCATGGCTTTTTGGACACTTTGTGCCAAAATCATCCCAAACTTTGTGAGTCTGCATTTCATTTATTTCTTTTACCCCTCCAGTCTTTTTATCCTCTATTCCTGTACTTTGTACTGAACTGGGGGTCTCCATAAGCCAGTATTTCCAAAACTCTTGGCATTCCTTATCCATTTCATAATCCTGCCATTACACACCCAGACATCCTCCCCCATACCAAATCTCATCATATACCATATAGCCTCAGCCTCTGAGAGGTTCCTGTTTTCTGAGTCCATGCCCTACCAAATAAAAGGCAAAGGATCTCTACACCACCATTTGCTTTTTCTATTATTAATTGAGACAGGCTGCTAATGCTCAGGCAGCTTTTGCACCAAATAAACCAAATGAATGAATGAAATATTCAGAGGCACAGATGTTTTCAGAATAAGATGGGGCACTTGGTTCACACAATTGTTCTGCCTTTTTTTTTGTTTTCCTGCATGTTCTTTCCTGTGGAGTGTAGGATATATTAACTTGCAGCCACAGAGTACTTGAAACGCATCTACTGGATCAGCCTAGTGCATCAGTGAAAGATGGCTAACAGTCTTCCTTTTCCTGTGCAGCTGTTGTTTGCAGAAAGGGATAATTTTTAAGTTGATTTATTTACCTTAGAGTTTTTCCCCCTTCTTTTCTTAATCAGTGATCACCAGCACACTAATTGTTGCTAGTAGCTTTGAAACAATGAATAAACCTCATTAATACAACTAAGAATTTAATAGAAAAACATCCTTGACATGCAGGTGGAAAGCTAAGGACTTTGTCTTCAGAAATGTTGTTGATATCACAGAATTCTCAGTAAAAAAAAAAACAGACAAAGGTCTATATATTCAGTTAGGAAAAAACCCAGCAAATTCTCAACTTAGTCTTTTAATATAATGGACAAAATTTATGTGTGGGTTTCATGGTTTTAGTAGATCCCTATTTGCTGTAAATTATTCCTGCTCTGATTTGACTTGCCACCATGGTAGGCCAGAGTGGTCTCCACCAGCAAGGACCCTTGGTTGCAGAAGGTGGGCTCAGGAATCCCCCAAGCCATTCAGAGAGGGCACAGAGACCAGTAGGATAGGTACCACTGCTGCCCCAGTCCTGAGAAGCAGCTGCTGCAAAGACAACGCTGTCATTTCACACTAGATAAAACTTTTTGCCTTCACAGGTCAGGAAAACTTAATCTTGTTACTGTATGTAAAACACCTCGTGCAAGCGCTGCCTCCACCCGCAGTACAAAGCGCAGGGGCGCATCAGGAGCGGGGCAGGCACAGCCCCACATCCTGGATATACGGTCCCTGTTCTCCATTTACTGACACTTCCTTCACAGTCACTGTTTTGGTGAGGTTTTTTTTTTTCCACTTTCTGTCTTACTGGTGGAGGCTGCCTCTCTGTGGCAAGAGCTCGCATGGAAAGTAGTACTGCAAAATCCCCCTGCCTGTAGCCTGTTAAATGTGCAAGGGCATTAGTGTGCTCTTGGGACAGTTCTCATGAGCTTCCAACAAAACAGTGGAAAGCACCTAGGAAACTCATTGTGCTTTGAGGAGCTGAGGGCTTGCATGTTTCTTGGTTATTAGCTGAAGAGGACTGTCCTACATTGTCATAGAAATCACAGAAATCAGAGAAAGTCTTGTCTTGGAAGGGACCTTAAAGAACATCTAGTTCCAAACCCCCTGCCATGGGTGATATAAAAGTAATTAACAGGATTTTGGCAGCCTGAGAACACAAAAAGCATTGGTGCTCTGGGGAGGGATGGGGTCTCCTTTCTTTACCCACAGCTGCTCATTTCACTAGCAGAAAATTTTAAAACAAGTAGACCATTGAGGGGTCAATATTTTGCTATTGCAATAGAAACTCCCTCCTCCAATCCAAGCATTTTTGGCTTTTAATATACGTCTGCCTTACAGGGTTGAATTTTGCTGTAAAGAGATATGAATCAACTTTCCACTCAAGTGTGTTGCGTGGGAAAATACCCAGACATCAAGATGGAAGAGTGTCTCAGGAAAGGCATGCATTGTGTCATCTCACTCGGTCAGTGCCACATCACTTCTTGACCACTGGCCTGAGGGGCTTCTGGGGAGATCAGGCTAGCATGTCCCATGACTCCCAGACAGGCCATGCATTCTGCCTTTAGATTACTAACTTTAACTATCAAACTGCAGAGACTGGGGGGTGGTGAGAGAGAAGGCTCAGTCAGGGAAAATGTATTCCTGCTGCTGCTTTTTAATGCTGCTGGTTGACCATTGTTGGCAGGATACAGCAATCCAAAGTGTTAGCTTTTCCCACGAGCCAGTTTTTATAATTTCAAAAGAGAAATTAAATAGGAAAAGAAGTAGATTCTCTTCTAATAGTGAATGGTCACTGCTCCGTGGCCCATAAAAGTCAGGACTATCTGCAGCACAGCAGGCACAAGGACTTGGCAGGAGCCACCAGGGCCCTTTATCTGTTTTCCCCTTTCAGAAGAAGGAAAGCTGCTGTTTTTCCCTTTCCTGTTTCTTTGCTTGGAGAAATCTGTTGCTTCCCTCAAGATTTACATCCTGACCTATGTAAATCTTTGAACTGCTCTCTTTAGCATTTCCCTTAGGGAGGCGCCTCGCTGAGAAACAAGGCTTCAGGAGCACGAGATAGTGTTATTTATACATCTGACATTAGTGACTTATGAGGCAGTATTCATCAAAGAATTGCTTAGGTTTGTCCATGCTACAGTCACGCAGTGTTGCTCACAACATGGGGTGATTTTCCTTAATCAAATCTCTTGCTACTGTTTAGAACAACAGCCTAAATATGCTGTGGTTGACAGTCTGATTCCACTTGTTTTTTAAAACAGGATTCATCTAGAACTGAATACTGCTTTAGGTATACTTCTAATTGTATGATTTGTTGGCTTGTTGGTTTGTTGTTAGTTTAGGGATTTTTTGGTTTGTTTTCTTTAAAGCAGATCACAAATCCCATATATCTCAGAAAAAAATGCAAAGAAGAAGCTTTGTTATTAGCCTGTGACCATGGAGCAGCTCTACTTCAGGTCTTGTACAGGTCCCACAATCAACAGAGACAGAAATAAAAAGAAGGGGATTCTTGTGAAAGGGCAGCGAAGATTCCTGCTTACATCTGGAAGCCCAGTGAAAGGAAGGTGCAAGGAAGGCTGAGCTTCAATTAGTAAGCAACTAAGAAAAGTACATCCCTCTGAAGAGAAAAACCTGATTGCTCTTTACTGTTATCAGGTATCCTGTGTGTTGGTACAGCTGCTCCTGGGAGCCATACTGGTGTTTTGGGAAGCACCTGACAGTGGGCAACCTCTCTGGGCTTTGGTGTAGTCACTGGTCATCTTCTTCATCCCACCCCTGGAACTTATGACCCTGTACCAAGGTTGCAGATGCTGCTGCCCAACCACCATCTATTTCC
Source organism: Atrichornis clamosus (assembly GCA_013400975.1). NCBI lineage: Eukaryota > Metazoa > Chordata > Aves > Passeriformes > Menuridae > Atrichornis > Atrichornis clamosus. The sequence goes on along the minus strand of WBMZ01005316.1, from coordinate 124,432 downwards.
CCCTCCCCTCCTCTCCCATGCTCCTGGTCATCTCCTCCTGCAGTGACAGACCAGCGGAAGCCCAGAGTGACGGTGAACATGGCCCCAGCCCCACACGAGTCTCATCAGGGTGGCACTGCAATTCAGAGTGGGCTTTGCTTTAGGGAGCTGCTGATAACTTGCCAATCACCCTGCACTAGCTCTCAAGTGAAGGCATGCCACAAGTGCTGCTCTAGGAACGTGTTTTCTCAGTGGGTTATAAATAATGGAATTCTGATGTTCATGCAAGTCTTTTAGTTTCCTCTGTTTAAGCCCTCTGGGAGTTTTTTGGTTGTTCTCAGGCTGTCTGATTCCTAATCCTGTCAGTAAGCAATGTAGAAAACATCTCTTTCTCAAAATCTTTTGCTTTGGCACTGTTTTGATTATTTCTAATAGCATCTTCTTTATTACTCTTGTAGCAGTGGTATCAGGTCACCTTGAGGAGGCATTAGATATCTGGACCATGTTCACCTTGCCCAACATTAGCCATCGACCACAGCAGTAGCTGCCTGCATCTGAACTTGATGCCGAGGTGCCCATCCTGCCAGAGATTTTGTCAGCTGAGATGTCGTAATGCATCTGGGCAAATCTAGTCAACTACTTTAGGCAAGAGTAATTTCTTTCCACGTTTCATTAACTCTGATGACTCCAGCCGCCTTAGATGACTTAGCTGCCAAGCTGGAATGTGGATATGCCTCAGAGGCACCTAAAGTCAGGTTAGGAGTCATCTCTCACTTATTACTCCATTGTATACAACAACCACCTGATTGACGACCCAAGCATTTTCAAATCCAAGCCTCTAGTCTGCTATATTTACTGAAGTTCATTTAAATGCTTGAGAATTGTTTGTTTGTTTAAAAGCTGCTGGGGGCAGTACAAAATTCACCAAAGAGCTCAAGCTTGCAATGTAGGAGAAGCAGTGGCAGTGTCTCACTACCAGTTTCAGCAGGTCTGTTTCAGATCTGCAAAGTATGCTAGAGCATGTAGGAAGGTTGTGAGAGTCTCCTAGGGCTTATGTTTATCACCTTGCTGCAGAGTGGCAGCTGAAAAGGTCCAGAAGACTGGCAGTGAAACACACTGCCAATAATTATTTATTAGTTCAGAGAGGCTTGGGATTCTGGTTACACAAGCCTATTCAGAAACAATCACTTTACTTCAGTGTATTGGTAGAAGGGAACACCCTCTGTGTGGGGCTGCAGTATTGCTGTTGACATTGTTTGAAAGACAAAAGATGGTGTTTCCAGTGTTCTGGGCTTTTTACTAAAAATGAGCAACGATCTGCCACCATATCCTCTCTCCTGCTATCAACCCCAAACCCCACAGAGAACAAGGCCACAGGACTATAGACGCTATAGTCCAGTCATTGTTTCCTTTTCATGGGAAACAGGACTTTTCCATCAGCCAAACAGCATTTGAACATCTCACATGACCTAATCAGACTTCCTTGCATCACGTGGCTGTGACCCAACCCTGGTGCAGAGAAAAGAGAGCAAACCCTACCCTGGGGACACATCCAGAGGGGCAAAGTGCCATCCTGGCTACACCAGCTCATGTCTCTGCGCAGAGATGAATGACTCTGGAATGGAAACATGCCTCGGTGAGAAGAGAGGAAGACAGCAGCCTAACTGCCATGGGTGGGTCAGTAAGGACATCAAGTGATCCAAACAGTTTTTGCTTGCAAACCAAATGTGATTCCCGGGAAATTCCAGCACCCACTGTGGTGAGACCAGGCTTTTAGTGCCTGGTAGTAACAGCTGACAGACCAGACACAGCCTGACATTTTGCAGAGGTAGGAACTTGGTAGCGGATAATGTGAATGGTGGTTATACTACCACTATAATCTCAATGTCTTCTGCTCATGTGTTGATGGGTATCTTCACTATTAATTTCTGAATAAATTTCATTCGTCTCTTCATCTAACCACTGTTGCTGAAAAGAAAAATGTTTACACATGCCTCTTTGCTGCACATGAATTGGTGGGTTAGTCTGGCCAGCAGTGGATCCCCTCATCCTACCTGCCTCTGTTTTATGGAAAGACAATGCTCTCACATCAAGCTGTGGTACCGGTGTAGATTTTTTGTGATTAATTAGTCCCCATTTATGACCAAAGGTTCTAGCTATTACTGAGGAATATCACAACTTGTTCCAGCTCAAGAATCCTACTCTTTACAAGAAGGATGATGGCTGATGTTGTCCTGGTCTGAGTGCAGGGTCCTTACCTCCTAAGAGCTGTCACTTGGTAGGAGGAAACTGTAATTCAAGATATGAAGGTAAGCTACAAACAGGGAAAAGGCAGTGTAGGTTCATTGAAAGGCAGGTGGTGCCACACTAATCCAGTATCTTCCTTTGACAAGAGAGCTGATTTTCCCAGCAGATTTGCTCTGTTATGGTTTCAGTAAAGCATCTGCCATGGTTCTATACAAAAAATATCAGTTAAGAGAGGAGCTATATCAGAGCTGTGACCTGCCAAAGCTAAAGGAGAATGAAACACAGGCTACTGAGTGAGGGGAAGCACAAGACCACAGGGCAGTCACTAGGAAGACTCATCAAGGACTGGTTTTTAATTAGTGGTTGCACATTCCAACAGTGAGGGAAGGCCACTGCCAGTGCCATCAAGAACTCCAGACTGAGCTTTGTTAAGATGGGAGGTAGAGAGGAATTTGGAACTGACCAACAATGGGCTCACAAAGGCATCTAATGTGCCACCAGTTCCTGCACCACCTGTGCTGGGCAGAGCATTCAGTGAACATAATCCACACAGTTAGAACACTGCAGATATTTCATGTGGATCCAAATACCTCTTCCGCTTTGGATACCACAAGAGTTTCCAGCTTCACCAGCATGGAGGGATACCAGTGAGCCAACAGCTGATGGTGCTGCTGGCTGCAGAGCTCTCCCAGCCACTGGCTTGTCCAACAGGTGTGTCTTGTAAGATGGAGCAGGACCAGCTGTCACCTTCTTTGAAAGTTTGGAATGCTCAGGTGATCACATATGGCATTACATGGTCACAACATAAATACAGAGAACCAAAGAAAGTCCAAGAGGTTTCCATACATGTATGCTATATATAATGTGCAAAAATGCAGATTTTACTTTGATAAATTACATTTCCCCTCATGTATGTCACAACACTAAGGATAGGAAAGAATAAGAAGAAAAAACCCCACATTTGTTTTGCTTATATTCTTATAATAAACCATACATTTGTTCAGGAATTGCAAGCAAGTCTTCATCAGGGTTTTACAGATGGACTTCATTAAGGGTGGAATCCACTACAGATGGGGTTCCTTAGGATTTAGGTGGTTTAACCTTGTTTTCTAGTCTTAAACTTTCCTTTCTGATCTTTTCTCACCAGTAGGTTAGGTTTAGGTGAAGGAAAAGGCATGGGAGGACATAGGAATGCCTTCTCTACAACATTTTGTCCAGAAAAGTCAAGAATTCACAAAAAAAAAAGCTGTCACTCACTTTGTATGTTCCAATAACCCAGTGAATCTGCAGCCTCTGAAGAAAGGCCTGGAATAAATGGACACTTTCATGTACTGGTGGATGCTGTCAGGCAATTACTGGCACAACCTTATATTACCAAGGTCACTGGCACCTCTGCAGTAACTCTTTTCTCCCAAGGAGCAGCTCCTCTCTCCTATGGCAGCTAGAGAACCTGTGCCCCATGGTGCACCATGAGGGGCAGGCAGGCAGGGAGGCCTGTGTAGGAGAAATGTGCAAACCACCACGTAATTTCTCTAATTTTCCAGTTCTGCTAATGTATTTCATCTACATGGCAGTTATTGGTCCAAAAGTGCATCCATTCCAATGGTACTGAAATATCCTAAAAGCTGTTGTGAGCCAAAGGTTTTTACAAATGCCTTTTATATTAAGGTGAGTAATTTTTTGGTTTTTAAGTAATCTCCAGTTAATATACTTGTTGATTGCTGGGTAGCTAACACAAACTAAAGCTAAGACTAATATAAGATTTTATTTAAACAAATTATGTATTTTGGTAGAATAATGTAGAAAGAAACAGATGTTTTACAGACTGCAGAGGATCTAGCATCTTCCTCTCACCAGCAATAATAATGGTAGCTCATACTCTACGAGTAAGAGCTCCCCTTTCCAGTGTCACCATCTGTTTCATATTCCTGTTTTCCCCTGGGACACCCAGTTTTGACCTAGCAGCTGGACACAACACAGCCTTGAAGGGCAGCAGCCTGTGCTCTGCTGAGCCTGGGTCTGCAACGTGTGTGCATGTATTTATTTACAGTCTGCCCAGTGTCTGCTTACTGGTAGACCAAGCTATACCAAGAACAGCTGACTTCATTCGATGACTTGTCTCTATAAAGAAATACTCATTCAGGTCTCTTTCCACCTCCCAGTGACTGATTTTCATGAAACATACAGGAATTTTATATGCTTGTTTGCTAGTCTTCCATCAAATCCACACAGCATGTTCAGAAGTTATTAGTGGGAGACAGACAGTGCGATCACACACATGTTGCTTCTTAGCAAACTAGCCTAAAAATAAACCATCTCAATGGAATTCCAAGGTTGCCCACCTCCTGCAGATTGCTTTCAAAATTCTGTTGGGCTTGTTATTTTCAGATGCCGAAATAGAGGCATGGATGATAAATGCCTCTCTGTATCTAACGTGGGTATTCATATGTTTAGGTAACAATATCCCTCTTATCGTCAGAGCCTGTTCCTGGACGGCAGCTTCTCTGTCATTTATTTCTTCATCACTTCCAAAGCGTGTAACTGAAATCTGCTTGAGCTGGAGTTGAGTTTAGAGGGAATCCCTTTGGGGTCCTGTCTTGTGTAGGATAGAGCTGCCTATCTTTTGTAGGTCATATTAGTTAACATATACCACCACAAATACAAATGAAACACATAATCAGTGACCAAATGTTATAGAGTCAAACCTAGTCTTAAAATAAGGAAACTTTCTATCTCCAAAGTTCTAATTCTTTTTGAATTGTTAATTAATGGACCCAGAACAGACATCTACATAAACACTTTCTGTTGACTTAGAGAAATATTTCATTAACAAAATAAAACAGCACCTCCATTTAGATAACATGTTCTCCAGCTAGTCTGTCAAATTATATAGTTTTATTCCATGTCTAAAATAATTGTTATATTGCATACAGTGACCTGAAACATTCAGTAAGAAACGTGCACATGCACACACAAATTACTTGTACTACTCCTCCTGACCCAGAGGGCCACTAGTGTTCATGAGCCACCAGGAACCAAAGATAGTATTTCCCATTTGGCCCTGTAGTCCTGTTTCTCTGAGCAACCTGCACTCAGACATCCCTTTACTTTCTGTATTCTCTTTCTTCTGCAGCCTTTCAGATTGTTTCCCTCCCACCTGAGGTGGTCACCCAAGATCAGCACCAACTTTATCATCTCTAAGGCACAGGCACCCCTTGCGCTGCCCTAATGCTGCACTGTCGAAGCCTTGGCTGACGCAGTACCCAGCTCTGCCACATCTCTTGGAGTAAGGGGTAGTCAAGGAGACGGCTCAGGAGAGAGCAGAAAGAATTGCAAAGATGTCCCACAAACACCTCTGGACAGGAAAGACTGTAAGATTTACACTTGCTTTGCACAGAGAAAAAGCAGCAGAGGAGATGCCTTCACCAACAGGCAAATGAGACAACAAAGACAACGCTGGTCCAGTGACTCTTTTTTTTCCAAGGAAGGGCAAAATGAAGCACTAAACTTGCAAGAAACAAACTGAACCTAGACTTGAGAGCAAACTGCCCTAGTGAAAATGAGCAACCACAGGGAAAAGACTGGCCAGAGAGAATATGAAATTCCTACCTTTGGAATTGGGATGTTGTGGATTTTTTTAGGTATAGGACAGAACAATATCTACTAGGGCTAGCCTAGGTATAATTGATCTTTAGGCATTGCTAAGGACTCAATGAAAGGATCTTTGCTCAGCTCCATCCCTGTATTTCCTTGTTTTGTGTTCCTTCAGCTTTTCTATCCTAAGGGAGGAAAAAATACAGAAAGTTGGACCTGCCATAATTTGTGTACAGGTATGGTGAAGTTCTTTCATGCCCAATTTCTAAAGACTGAAAATAAAAGGTAAAGAAAAGAAGGTAATGCAGAGAACAAAAAGGAGTCTGAGAAATGGTGGTAAAATCTTTAAGGTGTGGAATGACTAAACATTCAGGAAATTAAGAGTAAATTTAAAGAATTTATATATGTGAGAACCTTGTCCTTCCGACACTAGATGGCTCTGCAACACCGAGGAGAGCTTGCCTTGCTGGCTATCCTTCCTTTTTCTCCGGAAAATAAAAGCAGCAAAGGTAAGCAATGGTGGTGAGAGTGCTTCCAGTCTGTCTCTAATAAGGAGCAGCCAGACGTCAATGGCAGATCTTTTCTTCTAGATTAAGGAGTTCAATTATGCCAATGTATTTTGATTGCACGTGCTTTGTGATTCATAGCAGCCTTTAAAATACTTTATTAAAGGTTATGGGATGTAGTGTGTAAAAGCATACATTACATTGCTGCATAAGCAATATAAACTTGAATTAGTAAAAATATGTGAGAAAACAGGGTTTAACTACTGACTTAATATGCCACAGAAAATTTGATCGTTAAGTATTGTCAATTTTCCTTTTATTGTTGTTTCTTTTAATTTTTTCCCCACATGATCAACTTCTTCTTCTTAGATTTAATAGTGTCGAGGCGCCACTCCAGCCGGAAAGGCAGCTTCATCGGAGGGCCAAGTTAAAGAGCTCTAGGCAAACATGTGCAGTGTGGAGAAAGAACAAGAGTTAGACACGTGCACACTTGTGGGGCTGTGATCTTACTGGCATCATGGAGATGCGGTGGAGTGGCTCCTATGTCTGGAGTGCTGGAATGGAAGAATACAGACTCTTTAGGAAGGACAGACAGGAGACCAGAAAGGAGTTTTGCCCTCTATATCAATGACCAGCTGGAGCGCACAGAGCTCTTCCTGGGCATGCATGAGAAGTTACCCAGAGCCTATGGGTCAGGATTAAAGGGAAGGCAGGGACAGGTGACATTATAGTGGGGATCTGCTACAGGTTTCCTGACCACAACGACTTAGAGAATGAAGCCCTGTACAGACAGACAGGAGTTTCTCTCAAATTTATAAGCCCTGGTCCTCATGGGGAACTTTAAGAACCTGAATAATTGTGGAGGGGCAGCACAGCAGGGAATAAGCAATCCAGAATATTCCTGGAATGTATTGAGGACAACTTCCTTCTCCAGGTAACAAAGGAGCCAATGAGGAGAGGTGAAATACTGGACCTTGTTCTCACCAGCAAGGGAGGAATGCGGGGAATGTGAAGCTCAAGGACAGCTTGGGCTGCAGTGACCATGAAGGGGTGGAACTTGAGATCCTTAGGGCAGCAAGGAGTGCACACAGCAAGATCACTACTCTGGGCTTTAGGAGAGCAGACTTTGGTCTCTTCAGGCTTCTGCTTGGTAGAGTACTACGTGATAAAGCCCTGGAGAGAAGAGGGCCCCAAGAAAGCTGGATAACATTCAAGGACCACCTCCCACAAGCTCAGGAGCAGTGCATCACAATAAAGTGGAAGTCAGGCAAAAAAGCCAAGAGGCCTGAATGGATGAAATAGCAGCTCCTGGACAAACTCAGACAAAAAAAGAAAACCTACAGGACTTGGTGTGCAGGGTGGCAGCAAAGACAGGTAGCCTGGCAGGAATACAGAGACATTATCCAAGCATCCAGAGATCAGGCTAAAAGAGCTAAAGCACTGGCAGAATTAAGTCTGTCCAGGGATGTCAAGGGCAGTGAGAAAAGATTCTATAAATATGTTGGTAATAAAAGGAAGACTAGGGAAAATATGGGCCCACTCCAGAAGGAAATTGCAGACTTTGTTACCCAGGACATGGAGAAGACTGAAATATTCCATGACATTTTTGCCTCAGTCTTCACCAGCAAGTGCTCCAGCCACATCACCCAAGCTACAGAATGTGAAAGCAGGAATTGGGAGAATGAAGAACTGCCTGCTATTGGACATCAGGTTCAAGACCATCTAAGGAACTTGAAGGTGCAGAACTCCATGGGACCTAATGACATGCATCCTCAGGTCCTGAGGGAACAAGAAGATGAAATTGCTAAGCTACTATCCATCATATTTCAGAAGATACGGCAGTCTGGTAAAGTCCTCACTGACTGGAAAAGAGGGAACATAACCCTCATTCTTTAAAAAGGGGAAAAGGAAGACCTGGGGAACTACAGCAAGATCAGGTAGAAAATCCTGGAAACGCTGCTGAAGCACATGGGAAATAATGAGATGATTGATGACAGCCAACATGACTTCACTGAGGACAAATCATGACAGACAAATTTGATGGCCTTCTATGATGGTGTTCCAGGATTGGTGAATAAGGAAAGAGAGACTACATGGATTTTTACTAAGCATTTGACGCTGTTCTGCATGACATCCTTGCCTTTGAACTGGAGAGACATGGATTTAATGGATGAACCACTTGGTGGATAAGGAATTGGCTGGATGATTGCATTCAGATTTGCGGTCAAAGGCTAAATGTCGAAGTGGAGACCAGTGAGATGTGGTATTCCTCGGAGCCAGTATTGGGACTGGTGCTATTTAACACCTTTGTCGGAGACATGGACGGTGGGACTGTGCAAGTTCACTGGTGACACCAAACTGTGCAGAGTGGTCGATATGCTGGAGGGAAAGGATGCCATCCCTAGGGACCTAGACAGGCTTGAGAAGTGGGCTCTTGTGAACCTCTTGAAATTCAACAAGGTCAAGTGCAAGGTCCTGCACATGGATCAGGACAATTCTGAGCACAAATACAGACTGGGCAGAGAAAGAATTGAGAGCAGTCCTGAGGATAAAGACCTGGGCTGTGCTGGTGGATGAGAAGCTTGACAGGACCCAGGAATGTGCATTTGCGGCCCAGAAAGCCAATTTTATCCTGGTCTGCATAAAAAGCAGTGTGAGCAGCAGGTATAGAGAGGTGATGCTATCCCCCTGCTCCACTCTGGTGAGACCCCACTTGGAGTGCTGCATTCAGGTATGGAGCCCCCTACATAAGGGCATGGACCTGTTGGAGCAAGGCCAGAGCAGGCCATGAAGATGAACAGAGGACCAAAGCACCTCTACTATGAAGGCAGGCTAAGAGAGTTGGGGTTATTCATCCTGGAGAGGAGAAGACTTCAAGGAGACCCTGTAGCACCCTTCCCGTACTTAAAGGGAGCCTACAAGAAAACTGGAGAGGGACATTTGACAAGAACATGTAGGGATAGGACAAGGGGTAATGCTTTCAAACTGAAGGAGAGTAAGCTTAGACTAGATATCATTGTGAGAGTGGTGAGGCACTGGCACAGATTGCCCAGAGAAGCTGTGGTTGCCCCATTCCTGTGACTGTTCAAGGGCAGGGCAGCCTGGTCTAGTGGAAGGTGTCTGCTCACAGCAAGGGGGTTGGAACCAGATGATTTTTAAACTCCCTTCTAATCCAAACCATTCTATGATTCTATGATTTTATGACCACGTGGATCTTATAGCACAGTCCATACAGTACTGGCAGACTGAAACATTTTAGTAAGAACCAGTAACTTAATATCAGGTACGACCAGTTTTACAGAATGACAGTGAGAAAGCAGTCAGTAGTACAAGAACACCAGGAGGTCTGAATACAGTGTGGGTTTAGGGAACTTTAATAACCTGTCTTTGATACAAAATTTTTAAACAACAAACAATGCAACTCCATAAATAAACATGTTAATTGCAAAAAATTTATATGCTTTATCTTGGTAATTTTTTACTTGTATCAGAGAGGCAGAAGAAGATCCACTGAAATCAGAGCTTTCTATATTATGTTATAAAGCATCAGTGCTCAGAAAAAGCATTAGCATTAAGGTAATTTAGTTTATAAGGATTTCATTTCACTTGGCACAGTCTGTTCTTCTTATTTTAGCATGCTATATTAAGCAACTAAAAACTTCCTTAGATTTTTATCATTTTGCAGCTATCTTCCTGTATTTCTGTGGGTCTCCTGGTAGGGAACTACACCTTTATCAATCTATCCAAACCACTGTTGCTAGGGAAGGTCACCCTCCTTTTCTGCTATTCTTTCTTTGTCACTTCACTCTGAAAGCTGTCACTGGCTTCCTGTTAATTGGTGCATCATATCAATTCTTTATTTTCTTATTTTTAGGGGCTTATCTACTGTTATCTCTATGCATCTAGGTTATGAAGAAGAATTACAGAACCTTGCATAAATGGCTTATTTCTTAGGAGTTTATTAAAGCTCATAATGGAATTATTTGCTAATAGCGTGAATTATATGCGTGATTGTCACCTGAATTTGTTTTTGACATTGTGATTTACAAATCAGAGTTTTTCATTGCACTGCTTAGATATCTGGTGGAGAGAGAAATATTTCTTCAGATTGTGAGGTTTAAAATCTCTATGACTACCATATCCAGGTAGAGTTTCTCTTAGTTTTATTTTTATTACCTGTTGCATTCTGCAATACCTATTAGTGATGACTTAATTAAAATAGGATTTTGATGCTGTGTATCACAGTGAAGAGATGGGAAATAAAAGTCCAGGAGGAATCTGTGTGAAGAAGAGGTTTCTGAGAAGGCAGAAGGCACTGGAGGCCAGGCAGGAGATCAGTGTGTGCAATGGTATGAGACTGTTATGACTTGTCCAGAGTCTCCTTCATGTATCAGCGTATGTATATTTGAGTATACACACTCAAGCAGCGAAGCTAGTGCCTTTCTTCCATGGCCTGGACACAACCTAACAGACAAGATGAAGGCCCTGCTTTACTGCCTTGAGCTCAGATGCTTCAGTACCCTGGAATACCATAGGAATTACTATGCATGAAATATAATCCTGATCTGTAACAAGCACAGAGGTTTAGTGCAAAGTCTGAAGGTGTATGCAAGGGAGAAGCAGCAGAGACTGCTCTTCCCTGTGTGAAGCAGAGGTAATGGAGATCACGTACAGGTCTGTGTTCATGTACTATGAGATATTGCAGTTCAGGAGAGAGTGCAGAAGAGGGAAGCAGTAAAAGAGGGAGAATAGAAAAATGAAAGGTATTTTGACTACGCTGAATTTACCTTGACAGGGAGAAAAATTAAGGTCCAGAGACAGAGCAAGAGCTGGCAGCTGGAAGCCAAAGCCATACATATCTGACATCAATGTTTGATCAAGGGAAATTCTCAGGTGAATTCTCCACCTTTTGTTGACTTCATATGAGTGCTGGGCCTCTTCTGGGAACTGCTGAGGCAGAAGCACTCTTGGGAGAAGAAATGGCCATGCAGCAAGAGTGGAGGTGAACCCCAGCAGACCCCAGAGACAGATGGCACCTCACATCCCACCTGCATGGATGTATCAGTCCTCAAATTGGCCATCCTCTGACCCCATGCAAACACCACTCAATGAAACCTGAGGTTCTCATACACGTATCAAATATTTATAAGTGAAGTAATGACTCTCTCTGGCTGAGTAGTAAAGCCAGGCTGTTCACAAAATAGTCATGGAAAGTCCTTGAGGCGTCGTAGCCATTGCCTCCCACACAGCCAGGAGAGCCATCTGTTTAGAGGTTACAGGCCTGACAAGGACCTGAGCCAGTGTGTGTGATGGTGGGCTGCCATCTCACGCTGGCTGCACAGCACACGGCGCTCCTCGCTCCGGGTGAAGGAGGAGCATGCAGCCAAACGGGGAAGGCAGCCTCTCCCATAGCCTGGACTACCTAGTTTAAAATTTTCTTTTGAGTATGTAACAGCTGTTACTTACTGATTTTTATTCCCATTGGGCTTTTTTTGAATAACAGCTCTCCAGCAACTCTGCATTTGAGAGCTGAGCCAGCTGCAGGACCAGCTGAAGGCCAAAGGCTGGGACAAACCTCATTCTGTGCTGAGATTTGAGGGAAAAGAAACACAGCAAGTTTGTTCCGCATTGGGCCGTTCAAATAAAGTTGCATGAACTTTCACACTTTACGTTATTTGTTATGATGTTTTCAAAATGAACCACAGATGTTTTACTTTGTTGAGTTTTTTTATCCCTGGTTGAGTCACCTATTATCCAGGCCAGATCTGGGCAGCTCAAACAGGAGTCTCAACACAGAAGTCTCTAAAAGAAAATCAATATTCTATTTGATTTTTAGACAATCCTCTGCACATACCTAAGAACATAATGAAATAAACATGATTTCTACTAATGACATGATGTAAAATGTTGGAAGGTAATGGATGCTATCCAAAGTGCTGGTGTTTCCCATCGCTTAAATTGAATCAATGAAGATGAGTTAGGATTGAATTCTGTCCATAGCTTGCAGCTTTTTTAAAATATTCTGCTCTGATTACAACACAGAAGTAGAGGAGTCTGAAAAGTTTCTGAGAAACCTTTGATCTTAACTATATATCTTCAGTCGTCTTGAGCAAATGGCATTCGATCAAGCAAATCAAACTGGAAATATTATGTAAAATGTCAATACATTGGCAAAGGACCAAAGACAGGTTCTGAAAAAATGCCAAATATCACAGCAGGGCATGGAAAAAGCCCCTACTTCTCCTTTTGAAAAAAAAGTAGTCACATATTCGCTGACAAAATATGTCAACATGTTACTGTAATATCCTTTGGGGATGAGACTGATGTGCAGGAAAAAAAAATTATCTGCCAAGAATTAACCTGACTCGCACTCAGTAGTCTGGATGAGTCTTTCCTAGAAAGGAGAACAGAGATCTGGCTATAGAGAGCAGTTTGAGAGTAGCTGATGTCAGCCCATTTGAAAAAAATTCCCATCCAAACATATCTCCAAGCTTTTTGACTCTGTGCTTCATTTGTTTTTTGGTTTTTAAAGAATTGTGTAATAACATATCCAGACCCTCAGAATACATGTTATAGTTTTAACAGAGCATTGTCCTTGGAAAGTTTTCAAAGTGGTTCTGTATATTTGCAGTATCTGTAGTTAGCACTCTCAAAGCCAGAGTGAATCATTTCCTGCCCAATGGCCACTTGTCATTTCATGCTTTTTTTTTTTTTTGGCTGTAGCTTTACAAATATAATGGAAAAATCACTACTTGCAGATAACGAAAGTGAAGGAATTAAAAATTAAGACATAGAGCAGAGAATGTCAGCCACAGCAACGTGTTTGCAAATGACAATGCAGAGCAGTATTTTGTATTAAATAGCTATGTTAAGTGCCTACACGTTTGCAGTTAGAGAGTCAGTAGCAGTTTGCAATCAGCTAGAGCCTTGGGTTACTTCTACTGTGTAAGTTCCTTTGTGGGGAAAAGAAGAAAAAGTCCATTTTATTTCTCAAAAATTTACATTTCAGTGTATTTTTGTTTGGAGTGAATCTGTGCTAGTCCTGACTCAGTTGGTCAGAGCAGGGTGCTAGCAACATCAGGGTCATGGGTTTGATCCTTGTACAGGCCATTCACTTAGGAGTTGGACTCAATGATCCTTGTGAGTCCCTTCCAACTCAGAATATTCTGTGATTCTGTGATTAATGCTGTGTATATCTAGTCATTAGCAATTTCTTGTTTGAAGGTGCAGTCTCTCTGGAGATTGTCAGGTATTACACAAATAGGTGAGGTCTGAGGAGCAGGGCACTGCTTGTGACATCTGGGTCTCACCAAGTCTGGAGTCTGCCAAATCCAGGTCCATGATAGTGAAGTAAACCTTATTATATGTTGGATTTCCTCCTTAAATTTGTTCTATTTTCACTGAAGAAAAACATAAAAAAGCCATTGAAAGTGTCAGTCAGGTCAAAGCAGCCGCTAGCAAAACAGGATTTAACCAAAGCATTCACCTATTACTATAGCTCACATCCTAGGAAGTGACCTAGCAGTGCCAAGGGCCATTGGCAGAAAAGGAGCAGAAAGGCAAGAGGTACTAATAATAAAGATACAGGAGCAGTAGACACCAAAGTTTTATACCACTGCCCTCACTGGCTGAAGGAGTCATATACTTGACGAAGGACTTTTGGGTAAAAGCCTGCCTGACATAAACTAAAGTACAGAGGCACTAGGAAACCTCTGTCCAACTTTTCCCTTGCTAGCAGAAAGAAGCTCCTACAAGGACTTAAGAAACAAACACAAATATTTTCCAAAACAAACCAGTAGTTTTCAGGATATTGCAGAAGTCATCCACAAGAATAAAAAGGGCCAGATCAATTTTATTATTACTATGACTGGGTTTTAATCTGTTTCTAACCATGGAAAGAGGAGAGACTGAATCATCCCACTTCAGATACTGCAAAGATCACAGAGTCACAGGAATGGGCAAGACTGGTAGGAACCTCTGGAGATCACGCAGTCTAACTCTTCTGCTCAGGGTATGTTGCTCACAGCCATACCCAGTCAGGTTTTGTATATCTCCAGAGATGGAAACACTGCAGCCTCTCTGGGCAACCTGTTCAAGTGCTCAGTCACCTTCACAATAAGAAAGAGTTTCCTGTGTTTCATTTTGTGCTCACTGCCCACTGGGTACCACTGAGAAAAGCCTGACTCCCTCCTCTTCACTCCTTCCCATCAGGTACGTACACACATAGCTAAGATCCACAAGACTTCTCCAGTGAATGAAGAGTCTCAACTCTCTCAGCCTTTCCCCATATGAGAGCTGCTCCAGTTCCTTAGTTGTCTTTGAAGCTCTTTGCCAGACTCACTCCAGGATGTCCATGTGCTTTTTGAACTGGTGAGCCCAGAACAGGATCTAGCACTCCAGATCCATCTCACCAACAATGAGTAGAAGGGCATGATTCCCTCTTCAACCTGCTGGAAAGAGTCTTCCTAGTTCAGTCCAGGAGGTTGTTGAACTCCTAGACTGCGAGGGCACATGACTATCCCACATTCAGCTTGGTGTCCACTGGGACCCTCAAGGCCATATCTGCAGAACAGGTTTCCAGACCTTTGGTCCCCAGCGTGTACTGGTATCTGGGGTTTCTCTTCACCAAGTGCAGTACTCTGCATTTCCCCTTGTTTAATTTCATTAAGATCCTGTCAGTCCATTTTTCTGGCCTGTCCAGGTCCCTCTGCATGGCAGCACAACGACCTGGTGTATCAGCCACTCCTCCTGATTAGTACTGCCTTCAAACTTGCTGAATGTGCTCTCTGTCCCATTGTCTAGGTCATTCCTGAGGGTGTTAAACCTGCTAATCTCTATTCATTGTTGTCTTTGGAAGATTAGCAGAAGCAGGAGTGCCCATCAAAGCCCTTGTATGAATGGTGCTTCCCTCGGTGTCACAGAACAGTGTGAGCCACCTGGATTGTGGACAGACCATCGGTGAGTGGCTCAGAGACAGCCAGCAGTAAGAGCAACCCAGGGAAACAGCTGAGAGTGAAGACAAAGGCATGGGGGCTTAGGGCTGGGAAGGAAATGGATAACTCTATCTGAGCTGCTGGAGGACCACCAAAGTCACATATTCATAGCAGATAAGAAATTTCCAGGATAAACTGGCAATAAACCAACTCACAGGTCTTTCAGCTGGTCTTCAGTTTGTGGACCAAGGTCAGTGGACGGATGCCAGATGACTGTGAATGGCTCTGGAATTTGCCATATTGCTTACATTTTTTGTTGTAGTAGTGCATCAGAAAAGGAAGCAGGTGCTAGCAAGGAAGATGGGTGCAGATCATTATGAGCCTAATAACTCCAGCTCTGTGCCTTGCCGAGAATCAGCAGTTCTGATATGACTCATGACAAAGAAGGAAGGACCAGAAAACAATTTAACTCGGTTTTCAGTGGGCAACAATTCTGTTTCAAAACTAACAAAATAGTCATTAGACAGAAGAGGATGGAGCATCACAAATACAGATCACTCTCCGAAATGAACATCAAGGAAGCATCTGAGTGTATGAAAATCAGCTTTATGATTAAGTCTGGATGCATAAATAACAATTGTAGGCTTCTCATTATTGAGTACACATTGCATCAGAATAGCAAACAGTGTAGTCAAGACAAAACTTGTAAGATTCTCTGGAGACTGAGGGATCCTGACTGAAGCTGAAAACCAGACCTCTCATTCCTCAGTGAAGAGGTAAACTCAGACATCCATTTGGACAGCATTAACAGCTTCTGAATTTGCAATAAAGAACAGGAGTAGTATAACACAAATCCAAACATGATTATTTTTAAAAGTGGTTTGTACTGTGTCTGGTCATTTATCAGCAAAAGCAGTTAACAGCTTTCAGGAACTGTTATAGGGATATATATATTTCTCAACTCATTGAGAAAGAGACCTTGTAAAGCAAAATCAGGGAACTATCAAGCTGCATCCTGACACCAGCATCTTGGCCAGCTTTACTGACTGAAGTTCTTGTCGTATTAAAACAAGTGTGATCTTCTCATAGATATTCACTATCTAACAAAAGCAATCAGCTCCATCACTGGACTCTCCTCCTAATCTGCAGGACCCCACATGTTGGCTGGCCATCCGTATGAGTACCTGCTGTGCATGCAGCCATGCATATATATACTGCTCTTTGCTCCCCTGGCACCCCCAGACTGTGCTGTAGGTGCCATAGAGATTGCGTAAAGTCTGGAGGAGTCTCTCTCTCTCTGCCTCTTGCAGCAGTCTGGATGAGAATTTGAAAAGGATGTTCTTGCTGTATTACAAGTGTTGCCACCAGAACAAACCTGGGCTGTGTTTACTCTGCTTCTTGCTGTGTGAAAAAAGCATTGTTTATCACTGATCTCAGTTGGAGCCATTTGATGGTTTCTTTTTGAGCTCACTTTGCTTCCAACTCAATAAGAACTAAAAATAATTACATGGATAATCTAATTGCAGATCAGCAGATATCCTGGCTGCTCTCAGTCTCAGAACATGTATCCCACGTACACTGGATGCACACACCGTGCATGAGCTTTTCAGCAGTAGTAGCTTTTCACCTAGAACAAGGGTGACATTTGTGAACCATAAAGCCTATCAATGTTACCCTGCCCAGTTGATATAGTGCAGAGGCTTTCTTAAAATAAATAAGAAATGTTGATCTCTCTCCGTGATTGCATATTGTAGCCAAGGAGAAAAAAAAAAAATGTTTAAACCCTTGAATTTCATACGGTCTGAAGAAATCTCAGATAAAAGAAAACAGGAAAGCATTTGTAATATTAAAAATAGATTGCTTCCTGGAAGTAACAACCATGATGTTCTTGTTGACTTTTTTTTTCATGTTAAATGCCATATCACACAGAAGCAGAGCCAGTCAGCTCCTGGTTTTAAGTTTGCCTGAAACACAGAAGTTATATGATAAATTTTAAACTTTGTTTTAATTCTTTTATATTTATTTTTATGCAGTACATTTCTATTTAAAATATGTTGTTGCAGGCTGTGATGTGAAAAATTGACTTCATAGCTCCCCGAGAAGGATCTTAAACTTAACATTCCCAAGTAAATATGATAAATACTCTGGACTGCTACCTCAGCTGTTGCTGGGTGTTGTTGCAGGTAGAAACTTAGTCTCAGAGAAGAAAAATTATTACAAAGATAAATATTCTGTATCATATTACAAATTCTACTAAAACTCTTATCATAGGAATTCTGAGTTTAAGTGGCAGCTTGAAGCACATTGTACCTTGCTGCCCTGCTGATGCCTGAAATGCAACTAATTTCCCATGAAATTAACTGTTTATACACACCTAAGTTGTGTTCTCATGCTTTCCCTTGGATAAACATTGGCCAAAGGGGTTTATATGCTGTGGTTGTTTTCCTTCTGAAAGATGATCCCTAAAACAACTTCAATCAAAAGACGTGCAAAGATGATTGATGATTTTTTTCTCCCAAGGGTCTTTCAGCCCTTGTTTAAGGTGCCATTCTTCAGTTAGGCTCAGTTTTTCTATGAATGAATCACTGGTTCCTTGCCATTAATTGCAATTTTTTATTAGTCAACTGTCCTTTTTTTACTGTGAAAATATTACACCTCAATATTAGGGCGTTGCCAGCCATCTTGTAAAGCAGTTAAATACAATGTCTTATTTTAAAAGCATGCAGTTTAATTCCAGGACAGATGATGTGAATGAGAGATTCAAATGATGGCAGTAAAATTGGTTCATTCATGTGCAACCCTTATACTATAAGTACTCGGGCATGGCTTGGTGTTAAAACCTCGCCCCTCCAAGCACATCTCATTTCACATCCATCAGCCCCTGGGACTTGTCCCTGCTGGTTAGGAGGTAAAGCCCTGACCAGCCAGAGTGAGCTCCAACCTGGTCACACTTCTCAGTTAATTTACCACAAGTACTGTGTGGAAATAGGTAATAAAGACAAAAGAAAACACGGCTTCCAACAATCTAAGCTGGCTGGAGGACAGAGAGTGAGAAGATACTCTTTTACACATCTAATCTTTTCCCGAGCCTGATCTCTTCCCAGGATCTAACTATTACATACAGCTTGGCCAACACAACAAGTCATCCTTCACTCCATTTATCTTTGACTCCTTTTTACTGCATTCCTCCAGTGGAAGGATTCTCTGGGTAGCAGGGCCAGTTTGGCAGAAACATATCTGCTACCCTGCCTACTCATCTTTACCTGCCCTCAGTTCATTCAGGAGGTGAAGGACATCATTTTCCCAGGCCAGTTTTCTTCATCCCTGAGCCCACAGTTGGTGACTTCTCACCTTACTTACCACGATGGACAAGGGAATGTTCAAGCATGAATTCAAACTCCATTATTTCCCTGCAAATGTGAATTGGGTTATTGCCAAACTTGTCTCCTCTTATGCTCCCTTGTAAAATCTTGAAAACGAAATCAAAATAAATCAAAATTACCACTAAGAGTAAAAATGCCACAGGAACCTTAGTTAGAAAAACGGAAACAAACCCAGATGATCAGATAAATGCAAGCTAATAGAGCAGAAAGAGAAGAAATCTAGTGAGGAATGCAGTATTGGGAAACACTTAAAACTGCTTACAAAGGCATCGTTCCCTTTAAGGATGGATTCATGGGACTTCAACAGGTGATGGGAAAGGAAGATCCTATTTCTTTGGAGAAACTCACCAAGTGCTTTGAGAAAGGGTGGTAGCATAGCTTCTAAATCATGAAGCAGGAAGGGCTCCCTGCTTCAGTGCATACCTTTTATCACACAGATGATCCAGAGATCAGCATTGAAAGCAACAAGTGATAACACAGCAAATTCTCTTTCTTGACAAAAACATGGGTGGCTTCTGTGTGAGGCAGCAAACAAATAGGATATATTTGGCATGATATATTTTATCACTTCTGTGAGTTCCTGTATGATTACATGCTGATGATAAAATTTCTATCTGCCCCTTTTCGGGCAAGTTTAACTTTTCTTCCTCAGAAAATAACTAAAAGTGTGTAAATTTTTGCAGAAAATATTCCCAATTGTGTAATTTTGGAAACATCAGCCAGACCTTATCTGTAATAAGTCACAGGAATTTGATAATATAGAATTTGTTCCTTTACACAGTAGCTCAGTGTTGCAATAGAAAATAGATGTATATATTTACTGTATGAATTTGAAAGAATTGTGTACAGGTAATGTAACAACTGAAATAATATGTCCTAGCTCAGTTTTGAGTTCATAAGCATTTCTGAGGTTTTTTTAAAATTTCTGAAATAATATGTCCTAGCTCAGTTTTGAGTTCATAAGCATTTCTGAGGTTTTTTTAAAATTTCCTGTCAAAATACACAAGATCCTATGAAATAGTTTCATTTTAACTAGAGCAGAACTATTTTATGGAAAGATTTCTGCTGAAATATTATCCCAGTACAACCTAACATTTTGAGTCATAGAATGATTTAGGATTAGTGGGAGTTCGGAGGGTCTTCTAGTCCATAATTTTGATAAATCAGGGTTACCTTCAGTTAGTTCAGATTACTCAGGGCCTTGTCTCTATCAAATTTACAAAATCTGCAAGGTTGCTTCTCCAAGCAACCTGTTTCAGTGCTTATGCTGGAAAGCTTTTCTTTATATCCATCTGAAATACCCCTTGCTCTTAACTGTGAGCATGTGCTCTTTTCCTTTTACACTGTACCTCGGAGAAGCCATGCCACAACAGGTTGCTGAAGAGAGCAATTGGATCCCCCCAGCCTTTTCTTCCTCAGGATAAACAAACCCATCTCTCTCAACATCTCCTCACTCCTGGCCTATGTTCAGCTTCTTATCCAGCAGGCCTCCACTTTTCCATAAAACTGGTCCCAGTCTGTGCTGCTGTGTGGGATTGTTGCACCAGTGCACAGGACATCTCTATTCTTTGTAGGTCCTTGTTGAAGATTCCTGTTAGCCCGTGCTAGCTCATTCCTCCACCATCTCAGGATCTTGCTTGGGATGGCCTGGAATGGTATGGCATCTCCCAGCACTTCTGTCCAACATATCACACTACTTATATATAAAATTCCCTGTGACACAACCACACCTGAATATGCTTGTGAATTATATGCCCTGTGATTATTTTCAGGCATCCAGAAACGAGGATGTCTTCCCAAAGTCAAAGCAGAGAAAAGTGTTTATCATTAGAAGCCATGATTGTTCAAGGTGATGGTCCTGACAGGTGCCCCCCTCTTTCTTATTCCTTTTTGGAATTGTGGCTTTTAAGTTTTAGGAGTGATTCAAGTGCATAATCCTAACTTCTTCCTTGCTATAATATGTCTTTCAGCACTATTAGCTTGATGTGATGCTGGTGAAATGACAACACTTCAAGGAGCAGAAACTGATTTTCTTATTATCCCTCATTTGCCATTCATTATGATGGGAAGAAACCTGCTTAACTGATCTACTACCTAATGGATGAGCAGGAGGTTATAGAAAAGTAAGCAGTAGGGATAATGGTTGTAATGGTAGCAATGAGAAGCCAATAAAACACATCTGATGCTGACCTCAATTAACATCAACATGCTCTCTCATTTTAGCAGTAATATCAAGTGACTACTACAACACTGTTAAAACCCAGAGCTCTGTTTTCAAGGGATGCTGGTGACAGTTCTGTTTTCAACATAAACAATTAGAGGCCACAAATCAGGATACCAAGTTGAAACGTGGTCTCCTGAGGTCTCATGATCCTGAGCTTGAGCTGTCAGATAAACACAGTGCTGCTACAGAGAGAGTCACATTGCTTTTCTCATTCCAGATGATTAACAGGTGTAGCCTGCAATTTTAAAATCCTACCAGGAGTGGAGCAAACATCTACAGCTGGGATGATACAGGCATTCTTCCAGTTTAGAAAGGCAGATAATATGAGATACTCACTGAGCAGCAGGCTTAACCTTTGAGGTTAGAAAGTTCAAACCAATTTGTTGAGAAAAGCTAAAGGCTTATATTAACAAGTCGTAGGAAAGGTCTGGACAAGGACAGCAGCCTGGACTAACAGTGATATGGAAACTCCTATAGTGAAGACCTATATCCAGGGTGGGTAACTCAGGCTGTACCAGCCTTAGGATTTTTGTTCCTTTTTGAAGGAACGGTTTGGAAGCAAATCTTCTACTCCCCCTCATAGCTGCATGCTTTGGTCACCTTACAGCATGTGTAAACCAGGATCCCTTCAGACAACATGAGAAAAAATGTGAGCTCTAGAAACATGACTGACATGCCCCAGCTGCTTAAGGGCATTTAGGCTCTGAGTCAGACCAGAAACAGTTCAAAGCAATCACCCTCTCCCCACATACAGTGTGGTCACTGAGTCCTTGGCACCGATTCATGCTTCAGAGTTGCATTGCTGCTGATGCAGACATAGCCTTATAGACAATCCCTGTTGGTTGACAAATCCAAGAGTACTTATCCAAAAGAAATTGCCCAGGTACAATTACAAAAGCCCAAGAGAGATTCTCCAGGATGACAAAAGGCTTACCTGCCTTCTAACAAATTAAATTGGAGCCTGCATTTTTTTTATGCCTAACCAGCATTTGCAAGGGAGAGTATTCTCCACACAGCAGAATTTCTGCTAACATGCCTGTCCTTCCCAGGATAATATCTCACATGACTGGAAAAAGGCCCTCAGAAAAAGTTGGGAGCCAAATCAAAACTGGACCTGTCTTTTGTATTGATCTCAACTGCACGTGGAAGCCCTAGTACTTCTGAGGATCCAGGCACTTGGTCTGAGCTTTCCAAAGAGCTACATATGAAATTGCTCATACTGATCTTCTGATAGTACCTGAAAAGCAATAAGGTCTTTGTCATGGGTTAATGTAGGTAAGGATGTAATGGTGGCTCTGGCTGGGCTGGCTGCAGGAAAAGCTCACCAAAGTCAGGGTGGGAACAGTGCAGAGTCCAAACTTTCAAGGCAGACAATCCAAGAATGAACCATCATTAGTACAAGGGATGAATAATCCGGCATTAATTGTTACAGTCATCTGTGGATGGAAAGAGCAGTTTATTCCTGGGCACGTGGTGTGACTCTTTGGGATGGTCCTGTACAGGGCCAGAAGTTGGACTCAATGATCCTTGCAGATCCTTTCCAACTCAGCATATTATGTGATTCTGTGAAAGAGACATTTTACGCTGGAGTTGTAAATGACCATGCACCTCCTTCATTAGGACAACCCACTTGTTTCCCTGTTATTCCTGCTGTAGATATTTAGGCATATGTAAATATATTCCCTGTTCTGTGGATTGAGGCATCTAGCTCTTTTTTAGGTTTTAGTTTTGAATCCTCTCCGAACAAAAAGATTGGCTCCTTTAAGTCAACATATCACCTGGACAGGAGCAACAGAAACTTAAGAGTCAGGTGTCATCTACAGTTTGATCCTTTGAGCTTGTAGTTTGACATCTATTAATCATCATAGCTAGAGCCTTTCTTTCTCATCTAGTATCTATTGAATAGAAAATGTAAGAGATTAGACCCCTGGCAGCTCCCTGTAGAGATCACAAGGCCGAGGACCAACTACCACAAAATATTTTCTTGGCTTCCTGTGGTTAAAGGATTGAAAAGTCAGGGAAACAGGGAGAAGCCTCTCTCTAATGAGTAGAGAAAAGCAAATGCTACACACATGGTTAAAAAAGGCTGTAAAGGACAATCCAGAGCACTGCAGACTAGTCAGTCTCATTCTGATCCCTGGAAAAATTTTGGAACAAGTAGTCTGGGAAAATATTTGTTGGCATATGAGAGTGATTGGTATCAGCATGGACTTAAGAATGGTAAGTCATGCCTGATCAACCTGATGGTCTCCTGTGACAAAATAACTGGCTTTGCAGGTGAAGAGAGAGCAGTTGGATAACAAGGTTTTGAGAGTTAATGGGTCATCCTCCACCTAGAAGCTGGTAAAAAGTGGGATACCACAGGTGTTGATCTTCTAATCTCTTGTGTTTAACATCTTTATCAATGACTCAAAGTGGGTGATAAAGTATGCTTTCATCTAATCTCAGATCTGACCATGCTTCAGCAGGAGCCTGGAGTAGAGACCTTCTGCAGTCCATTCCAACCTCAGTTACCCCAAGATCCTGTGAGAAGGCATTAAATGCAGTCCCTGCTGTTTTTTCAGAGAATATTAACATTTGAAATGCAGCATGCAGCAGCACTCTTTGCACTTCATCACAGTGCCTGCTGCAGGCAGCTTCCTGTTCTATTTTTCCATGCCATCACAGAAGATCATGATGGGTCAAATGGCTTCATTGGTTACAGTTCACAGGCTGATATGATGTTTTGGTTTTCTCTCTGTTTTCACTCATGCAATGAGTTTCAGCACACAGCTCTCACTTCATATATTCTAACTGTCAATATGGTTTCAAATCAGTACAAGGTTTTTCACTTAAAGAGTTAAAAAGAGAAAAAATATTCCAGCACTAATGAGTCAAATACTATAGCTGAAAAAGGGCTGTGTGTCCTGAAATAGATTGGAGAGGATCAGTGCTGTAACCAAGTTTCCGTGTGAACCTCTGACTTTTAAAAATACCAGAGACTCTTTCCTTTCAGATCCCAAGTTTACCTTCCTCATCTGGCTTGTTGCTTCCTTTAGCTGCATTGGGAGGGGACTGCTGTTTTGTAGGGAGAAGCCTGGGTTATTGTTGTCTAATTGGCCTTGTTTTTTTCCACAGATACTGTCCCATGGGCTTCAGAAACTGTGAGGCCAGTTAAAGGTGATTTTTCTATGCACAGTTTGTGAAATCCTGCAGACAGCAAAGCTTAAAATATTAGCTGGATTAAAACCCAAGGTGAAACACTCTTGGGTTTCAATGTGGACAGAGTTTCACACAGTTTCTTCTACAGGATGATGTCCCCCTTCAGAGAAAACTGGTTCTCTGGACTCTAAAAAACGTGCTCAGTGGTTGTGGCATTATAGATATGGCATTTAACTTTTTGCATAACATCACTCTGATGGGTCTTGTGGACTCTGGGCAGGAAATCACTCAAATATGATCACACTATATGCCTGTCCTCCCTTCCTGCCCCCTGCAGTAACTTTTTAGTCAATGAACCATTTGAATCCATTGGTTTTCCATTTTATTATTTTATATAGAGTTCAGTGCTGGGGAAAGACTTCAAATGGAGTCTGTGACTTATTAGGCACTTAGAAATCTGACTATGGGAGCAGGAGTCACACACAGCTAGTTCAGCTTCACTGATTCCAGTCTTAGAGGGCAGACCTGTCTGCTTTCTCCTTTTATTTCAGTCTCAGGTAATATTAGCATATTCTTCCTCTAATGAGTTTTATTTTAACACACCCTTGTCTGCAGAGGGCCGAGTTGAGAGAAAACCAGATGTAACTTGAGTTCTCCCTACTGCTTTCATAGCAGAACAGTAAATGTTTGTTCCCAGAGTCTGATTAACTCCTTCTTTGCCAATGCCAATGCCAATGCCTCGATTGCATCGCCATCTATCCCCAGCAATAACTAAGGAAAGCTAGACCACGTTTATACACTCTTGCTCTAAAGATAGCAGGGAGGATGACTGAAATGTTAAGGTGTCAGAGTGTATGTGAAGCAAGGGAATAAGGAGGAAGAAACCTATTTGAATTGTTAACACCTAGGGTCTAATCTTAAACTTTTAAAGTAGAGTATTTTTAAAGGGAGAGTAAAGTAAATTGTTTCTGAAATTTCGTGGGGCCTCACTCCAGATTTACAGTGATATTTGCAGAAGAAACTTGTTTACAAGCTCATCTCATACCTCTCACATGGGAGAAGACAGAGTGAGACAGTGACTTGCCGGAAAAGGATACAGATAGAGAGGTGCAAGCTAAAACAGGGAGCTGGATTTCCCAGAGGGCAGCTTTATCAGGCTGCCTGTTCAGTTTCTTCAGCCTTATGGCAAAGGTTTAGAAGAAGTCAGGCAGGTTAACTGCTGTGTTGCAGTCCTGTGCAGGCCTCTTACCTGTACTTCATTACACATAGGTTGTACAACCCCTGGATCCAGGTCTCTCACCTACGTGCTGTGCACGGGCTGACAGAGCTCCTGCAGCACTGCCAGGTATTTGGTGCTCTTCTGCAGCAAATACCAAGCTTCAAATCTGACAGGGTGGTTTTGCTCAGGCTCGTATTCAGGGCAGTTATTTCTTTATATGCAGAGGGGCTGTGGATGTACGAGTCCCACCAGTTGCAGGGCTGATCTCAGTGTACCTAGTCATGTTTTGTCATTGGGGATTTTCCCGAGGCCAGAATATCTGACTACCTCCTAAAGGTTGATGCCACAAGACAATATCCAAAGACATCAAAGTAAACAGTGCTTACATGCCATGGGCTTTCAGCAGTTGTTTAGCATTTCCATCCTTTAACCTCCAGGAAATTTTTCCTGGCAAAATTACTGACTACACAGTCATCCCAATGGTGACAATGAGCTTTCCTTCTCTGTGCATGGCTGAGCATGGTCTGATGTCTTCAGTGAACTTTGAGCTAGAAGTATGGAGTGATAAGAAAAAATATAATTTAGTTTTTCCTTTATGAATTACCAATTTACATTCACCTTTTGGTTTTTTCCGTCTTAAAAAAAAGGGTAAACAGGTTGAATTCTTCACCAAGATTGTGTGGAAATACAGGATATATATATTTAGCACCAGTCAATCTGTTGAGAATGAGTAGGAAACTCATCAGTTCCTGCGGCTGTAGTAGATTTCCTCTGCATAACATGTCAGCAGCCTGATCGAGCTGAGGATATTCTGCCTGTGTACTTGAAATGTCAGGAATGCAGAGTTTATTTGCAGCAAAAAGGCTGAAAATCAGGGCCTAAAGTCTCTCACCCAGAGGTTACATGACTCTTCAACGAGCTGCTGCAAGAAGCACAAGCTGTGCAGCTAGTACACAGTGGTGCTGAAGCATCACTGAAATCAAACTGCAGGCTGCAGCCACCCTTGTGAGGCACAGTGTCTGGTTCACTGCCCCTTCACCCTCTCTTTAGAGACACACTCATTTTCCAAGGGCTTGGGACCACTTAGAGCAATTGTAGCAGAATTTGTTTTACCAATCTGTAAGGTGCTCAGTGCAGAACACTTTAGGTATGTGTTGGAAAACACACATTTACGATCCTTCTGTGCAGCCTGAAAACTGCAAGTCTTGCAGAGAATTAGTGTTGAGACAGTGTTTTAGTTAACAATAAGAACTACAAGTTCACTTATAAAAATGTCAGGGGATCTTACTGCAGTATACCAAAGCAACCTTCTAGGAGCTTTAGCACTCGATAGTGGAAGTCAAAGGAACAGTAAAACAGAAGGATGTGCACATAGAAAACTTCTCCCAAACACCCTGTCTCAGTTTCCCACAATTTGCAGCTCAAAGATTTCCTGAACTTGTGATGGTGTTTTATGTTTTTAGTACTTCTGAATGCTTTCTTCTTCCATTAACTTGCTCAACAGTTTGTTCAACTAATGTAAATTTTTACGACCTGTGGAAAAGAATTTCATAAGTTTAATGAGCACAGACAAAAACTATATTAACGTATTTGCAGCTGCAGCTCTAGTTCTTCCGCTGGAAGAGATAGAAAATAGCTTTTCCCTACAACTCTACTTCTGTAAGACACGTATTATGTGAGGAAGGAGCAAAGTATTATCTATTATTCATATTATCTTACTCTGTGTAACACAACTAAAAGGAATGCAGAGTACTCTTTTGATGAGAAATTTTACATATTTGAAAGAATATCTCCAAGATTACTTGAGATCCCTTCAGCTAATGAAGGAAGAACCAACACACAGTGGAGAGGGAAAGATGCCTTTCTCACCCAGATGGGACCAGTGGATGACTCTCCCACATCTGAAGCCCACAGCCACACTGTGCTACCTCTGGAAAAGGCTGCAATGGTTTTAGTTTCACAAGCAGTGTAAGTTGGAGGAAGGAATGAAGCCGTGCCTCTCCACTACTGCCAGCAGCCCCACCTTTCCCTGGGGAGCTGCCACGGCCCTCTGTATAGCTGTGATGCTCAGCAAACTGCGTCCTGGGAGTTGTTTGAGTTCAAAGTAACCTGAGAAAACCAACCAACCAACCAACCAAACAACCCCACCCCAATTTGTTTTCAGTCAGCTCTGTCCTTTGCTGGTACAAAAAACCTGACACAATATGGGTTTAGAGTTAAGCCTGAGAGTCCTAAGCCAAAGATGGGCAGTTTCTTCTGGTGACATTTCCACTTACTGTCAGAGTAAGTGTCAGAGAAATCCTGGGCTGAGCTGTACTGAAATTATATATACTGCAAGTACAGCTCATGAAATGAAAGCTGCCTGAGATGTACCTTGTTTTTTTACCATGATATTTAAGCTCTGATTAACTGTCATATGCCCAAACCTAAGGAAATGCTTTTAAAGAAGGAAAAGCACCATATAATGAAAAATAAAAAGCACTTCATCAATGTGGATGAGGAATCTATCACAGACACTTCTGTGGCAAAGTGTTCTTTACCTTAGGACAGTGAATTTTTGCAGTAAGTGGCAAACATATTTATGACATGGTGATTTGAATATATATATTTATATGAATATATTAATTTGTTTGAAAGCTACATATTGGTCAGGAATTTTAATTATGTTTAGGAGTCAGAATTGGGGGAAGATTTTTAACATACAGCAATGATTTTCTACATTCTACTTGTAAAACTGTCAATTGAGTGCAAAGATTTAAGACTGAAGACAGATTTTGCAATATTTTCTTCCATGTCTAAGATATCTATCTCATTATGCAAAGCCCAGTTTCAGCAGAATTATAAAGATTCTTCCTTATTTGTTTTCAAAGCTGGCCCCATAACAGACTCAACAAACCATAGCTATTAATAGACTCTACATGATATAATACTGATTTCTGTAATAGCTGTATAATTATACTGAGAAGTAAATTGCTAATGAAACTTAATAATCCTCCTGAAAAATTAGCAACATTAGTCTGGAAGCAGGCTTGAAATGACTAAAGCCATTGTTCTGATAGCATTACCAAATATATATTAATGATTGTATTGCTTTAGCTGCACACTCCCTGCTGTTTTAGTACTTAACTAAGCTGAAATGCTAAATAGTTGCTGCCAGTTTAAGAAGTTTATCAGACAATATAAAGATGTCTTTGTGATTGTAATACAAAACTACACGTAAGTGCACTGAAAAAGTTCCACTGGGTGAAGTTATCTCCTAAGAGCCCTGTTTATGGGTATTACCCAGAGTTTAAAGAGAGCTTTTATACCCCCAGTCTTAACTCAGTAAGTAACTGATAAGATAGGCCTGGCTTTCCCTCTGTTCTGCTAGTTCGTGGTGGTAAATGGTGCTCCTGTTTGTGCTGTTTCAGCCGTAGAGCCCCTGCCTTCTGCCTCTTATCCCTCCCTGCAGCCATCCAGGAGCCAGCGCAAGCAGCCTGGGAACGGGGCGCCGCTGCACACAGCAGACGAGTCCAGCCCAACCCCTGGAAACCTTTCACCGGCCAAAAATAGCAGCACTGAGAGGATGCCAGCAAACTCAGGTCTTGACATTGACTGATGTTTGCCAATGCCGCGGTACATCCGTCAGGCGAACTGGTTGACAAAACACGGGCCTCTGCTGACTGTCCCACACCCTCCTTCCTCCCGACGGAAGCCGGGTATCTTGTGGAGACCTGCTTGGGAACCGTGCCAGACAGATGTCACCTACCCACCAAGGGGCCCTATTTACAGGTTTGGGGAGATGCAAACAGATTTTACAGGAATACTCCGACTTGAAAGGGAAGGACTGGGGGGATAGCTGTCCATAAAATCCTAAATACCACGAAGAAACTGAGTAGGGAAAACTCGGTCAATGTACTGTAAAATAGCTTGAGCCATCAAGTGAAAACCTGCATGCAAAAAGCCCTTGCTGCAGGATGTTGCAGATGTTAAGGGTTACAAATGAGTTCAAAAAAGTGGAAAATCCATCAAAGGATATTTAACATAAGGGTCCATTGCTGGTTCAGATGCCTTGTCCAATTGATCAGCTCTTAAACCATAGCCTGAACATGGTGAACAGAGTAATAAATGGAGCACTCTGCACTGCAAGTGAAACCCTAGAAAACTTCAGGAATTATCCTTCCGACGAATAAGGGGGCCTTATTTCTCCATGAAATATGCACTATAAAGCAGCCTGTACAAAACTAGCAGTAAGCAGTGCTGGTCTTCCAAACCCACAGTGCAACCTGAAGGCCTGTAACAAGCAAACCTCCTTTGCTCTTCCTCAGTTCCTGGTGCTAAAGCACAACTCTTCAGTTTAAGGACCTTTGCATATTTAAAAAGGACATACACCGTTATTAAAACACTTTTTTCAGATTTTGCTCTTCTACCCTGCTCCATGCAACACAGCACTGCCAAGCCTAGGCAGCATGTCAGTCCCAAAACCAAGGCCACTGCTGCCTGCTGGTCCCCATCAGCTGTGGAATTAACCAGGGTCCATAGAGACTGGCTCTGGTACACTGGGAATAAGTGGTGGAAAACAACTTGCCATCTTCAGCCTCAAAGGAGTCTGGGAAGAGATTGCAGGAATGACATTCTGGAACCAAAGAGATGAAACATGACAGATAATCTTTGCTGCTGCAGTGCATGACACAACGGGTTAGTGGAATACACCCAGAAGTGAAAGAAGTGCAAGAAACTCCAGTAATCAGACATGTCTTGCATTCCTCTGGTTATTCCCAAATGTGGAGATGCTGCAGCTGAAGGTGTGACTTTAGCACATACAGAGGTTACCCTGTGGCTGACTTTCTGCTAGTGAGCTTGGTGCCAGCAGCATGGACCTTGCTGTGTGCCCCACTATCAATGGGGAATGCTGTGCCAAGCAGAAACCCAGGCTGCCCAACCCTTGCTGGTACTGCTGCTTAGCTTGGCAGGATGAAAACTACCTTATGTCTATCTACAGTGTGATGCAATCATGCTTCTGACTGTAGTGTGAAAACAGACCACAGGAAATAAAACTTAACACTCTTTGTGAAACCATTGCCAATCACGCCACCTAGCATGACTATACTGAACGAGAGAGCAGCATGGAGCCCAGAGAGGCAGCTTTGTAGGATGCTGAGCAGCTTCAGCTCTCCTTGGAAAAGATAATTAACCTTCATTTCATATATTAAGAAAGTCTCTTTTTTGACCAGGACATAGAAAACCACTGTCATCTTACCTGGCACCAGAGGCTGTGTCTGACATTACAGTTGGGTCTGGAAATTGAATTCATTTCCCCCCCATTCTGCCCCAAAACTTACAGAGCACCCATCATTCACCAAAATGTGTCATCCTAACAAGCTGCAAGGCAGAGATACTTCACATTTGAACCAACCAGTGGCAGCCAGTGAACAATGTCTAGGTAATCAGAACACCCTTCATCATGAATCTGATATGTTTAACAGCTGATTAAACCTGTGTAGGGATTAAGCTTTACATTGTACAGTTTTATGGCAGCAAAACCTGAGCTTCCTAAGATTACATTGACCAGCTCCTTATCTCTGATGCCGAGATGTTTATCAGCGCCATATGTTGCAAGCCCCTGCTATGTTTCCTAATGACCTTCTGGGACTTAATCAGCCTGAGTGTCAGGGGTTGAGGAGCTGAGGACATATATTACAATACAGAATGCAACACTCAGCCAGGCAGAATAAAAATCCAGGGCTGAAGTCCAAAGAAAAGGTCTTTGTTGGTTAACTTCTGCCCCTAATAAATTTGTCAATTAGAAAGAACAAACGTTAACTTTGTTTTCCTTGCCCTTGCTGTTGCTTTGCGAGGTCCCATACTGCGAGGTAACACAGGGTGTGTACTCAAGTATCAGTGATGAGGGGAAACCTCAGATGATTCATGGCTTGGGAATGTTTTGCATAAAAATAGCAAATTCCAGCTTTATATCTGGAGGCTATCCATGCTACCCAGTTATGTATTGCACCCTTAGAAGCATAAAAAGAGATGCCATTAAGAAGAAATTTTTCTCCCCAATGTCAGCAGCTCTGTGATTGTAGTGGTTTTAGTCACACACTTCTTTTAGAATTAACAAGCTCTCTGTCCCAAAAGTCCCCAGGCACGGTCTTTCAGGAGGACCACATCAGAAGACATGGAGTATCATCACTTCTATTCTTACGTTAAATGCTCTTGTTAGCAATTGGAGATGCAATAATAAGAAAAGGTTAGCCAAGGACTGGATTTGCCAAGACATTTCCATGCAAAGAATGAGTTACATTTTACAGTATCTTTTGCAGGGAGAAGGACCTACCTACCATGCTTAAACATCCCTGCATTCTGCAGGTGGGCTGTGTTTACATTGAAAAGAGCTGACATGAGCCAACTCCAAGCCCTGAAATGGCCTATTTCTGGCATGGCTCTGCTTGATTCCCCACATCCAAACCCATCAGCAATTACAGTTCATTCCGGCAGTTCTTCTGAACAAGAGGAGTCAATCCCATCACTGCTTCTCCTCACTCCTACCCAGCTGTTCATAGTGATATGTTTGGATCCATAATCTCAAGTGTCCCTTCTATTTGTAGCTCATTGGGCTCAGATCCAGGCTGGATTTCATGGATAAGGATGCTTATCCAAATGTTGACACTTTGCTGCATGGCTGCAGCATGGAGATAAAGCTGGGACTGGTTTGTGAGCACTTGCAAATCTGTGTACTATATGTCTGTTGTTTCATTGAAAATACCCTTTTTGGAATTTAAAGCATCTCAAAGACAGATGTGATATGACTAGGGTTTAGCTGAACATGCTGTATCCTAAATACAACAAAAAGTCCAGGTGTTTTAGAGGATGTAATGGCCATGGTCTAAGAAAAGAATTGTGTTACTGGATGCCAAATATAGGAATGCATTTATAGAATCTTTGCTTGCTTCTGACACTGAGTATATGGTTTGAGTCGATTTTTTAAAATTTTTTTTTAAAGAATCTAATTTCCTTTCCTAAAGCACATATGTACCAGTTCCCAGATTCTCCAGGCATAGTTAAAATTATTTGGACCCGCAAGAGAGTTTCACTGGCTGACAAGGATTTTAAGTGAGAGCTTAGTAGCTGACATGGCTATATCTTGAAACTTCATTGGTCTGCATTATTGTGGGTGGCTGTTTTAGAGATACTGCAAACACACAGGGGAGCATCTGACTGTCTGTATGTAGCACGTATTGTGTATTACACCAAGCTGGAGAGGAACCAAAGCTACAAAATGAGATGTTTAAATTGAACAATTAAATTGATCCCAAACCTTGGGGACTCCAAGTCTAGGGCAGATGGATATCAATGATAGATCTCCATCGCCACCTCCGCCAAGATGCTCCAACCTGTGGCTCCTCAAAGTTCTGCCAGTGTCAGTATTTTATGTTCATTGTGTAATAATACATAGAAGAGTGCTTTCATTGAAGATATTGAAAAATATTGCAGAGGCTGGATGTCAAAGGATGTAGCATTGTCTGTAGAGCATACTCTACTGGCTAGACTCTTGCCTGGGAAGCAAGACAAATGTCAAATATATACATGAAAATATAAGTCCTTCCTAGAAGCCCTTACACATGACCTAGGAAGCCTCTCCCTTTTTTTTCTACCTGACCTCCCTGCTCTGTACTTCCTGGCTGTAAAATGCTTTAGGCTTAGGGGAGGCAACAGAGAAACATTTGAAAATCGACATGGCACAGCCTTGTATTTGGGGAATGCACATAGAAGACATTAGTTCCATACTCAGCCTGAGAAGAGTTCAGCAGTGAGATCTTTCACTTCCTAAATACACGTTCTCACTATGCAGCAGCCTACGACGGTCTCACTTCAAACTGCAATAAAGAGAAGCTGAATTAAAGTCTGCAGTGTGTGGCTTAACTTCCCTTGCACATTTTTTTAGCATAAGTTGTTATGATGCTGAGTCCTGATACCCCAGCAGTGGACAGCCTTGCCCTGAGAACGAAGGCCTACACAGTGCAGGAGAGTCAAAATTCAGACAACAGACTGAAAAGGTGGGAGCTTTAAGTACAGATTTAAAATAAAGGAAGATTTCGCTGCACAAGAGCAGGGACAACATTTAATCTGTGAGAAGTGAGCTGGAAGAAACGTAAGTGGGAAAAGATGAATAAGGCTTTAAGGAAAAATGCTACTCCCCAGGCAAAAGCCACAATACAATTAGATCAACTATTCCTTAACTGAACATAATAAACTCTTTCAGAGGACATTCAGCTTGTACAAGCAGTCTATTCCTCTGACCATTTCTCTAAGGGTATTTATTGCCAACTGCTAAAAATCACTGAAGCTTCTTTACTACACATACCCACTGAAATACCCGTAGACTTGAAATAAGTAGGACTTATCTTCCCTGTCAATAGAAAGGATATAACAAAAAAACCAGATCTACTCATGGCCCCCAGCTCTAAATTTCCAGTCCCTTTTAATAAAGTGAAAAGTTTTAGCTATTAAAAAATGTTGTGACCTTTGCAATGCTACAGAATACCTATACAAAATGAATAGTACAATATCCGCTATATAATATAGATTTATATTTTAATATATTACATTTATTTCTACATAAAGAGGCTATAAATACTGTATATGCCTTATATTCATGGTTCCTGGCATTTGACATTATAGTAAGTACAAACAAAAAAATACTTATAAAAATACAAAAAGAACTCAGTAGAAATAGCTTTACATTTTAAAATCTTGTAGTCTGCATTGTGTCTGTCAATAGAGTTCTGAGACTACAAGCGCACAGGTAAGAAATTGTCCAACAATTAGGCACAATTTCACCACTCCGAGCAGATTGGAGCTGCCATGAAACCAGTCACGGATTCCCAAGGCTACATAAACCAAGATCTCTGCCATTGCAAATAGACTTTGAGTTTACAAAGTGAAAGAGTCAGACCTAAATCTGAGGGAGGGGGGTGAGATGAGAAGGTAGGGGGCCCTTTGGATGCCCCACCAGAACGACAGACCTTCCTGTGGTCCTAAGGTAGATGACATTGCCTTTTCTATCTATTGCAGAGGCTGCCCAAGTGGTGATTTGAGGGGAGGGGAGTATTTTCTGCAGCAGTTTCAGGCAGCTCAGAGGCAGGCAGGCATCTGGTGTGAGCCAAGGGTTCTGGGAATGCCAGGAGGGCAGAGCCATCCTCAGAGGTGAGGCAGGGCCCTGCCATCCGTGTCCCATCACTTGGCTCAATGCTCTGCCTTCTCTCTACTAACCAACGTCACCGAGCAAATGCAGCTCATGAGGTCTTGTGCAGCAGCCTTTTTTCCTCTGCCAAGGACAGAGACCATCACCCCCACCCACCTATATTTAGCCCAGCCTATGTTTAGTCTCAGGCCATCAGTGAGTGCCAGAGCCTTGAGCTGGAGGTTCCTTTTTTTGTTTGTGAAGGTACAAACAAGGAATAACTCTGAGAAACAAGAAGCCAGTGCCGTGCTGTTTCCTTCCTGGAGTCCAGCCACAAGGGGAAAAACAAACAAAAAACCCCCCACAAAAGCAGGGCTGTGCCATTATTTCGTACAAGTAGAAACAGTTAAGCTGAATGTCGTGATGCTGCCTGCATCTGGCTTGACACATGACCACGGTCGGCCTCTGCCATGGGGTTGGCACAGCCCACACACTACGGTCGGGGCTTTGCACCCTCAGCCACCAGCA
The DNA here is from genome assembly GCA_013400975.1 of Atrichornis clamosus. Taxonomy (NCBI): domain Eukaryota; kingdom Metazoa; phylum Chordata; class Aves; order Passeriformes; family Menuridae; genus Atrichornis; species Atrichornis clamosus. Next base: position 89,515 of record WBMZ01005316.1, on the reverse strand, counting down.
TCTCTTCAGGAAAGAATCCCAGCCTGGCACGGCGCAGTTTTGCTGCCAGATGCTTCTGCGTCATCTTCAGGAAAAATAAATGTCTTTTCTGAGTCCCACGGATGCCATCTTTCAATACATCAACCCTGCATACCACCAGCCCAGGCAATGAAGGCACATCCCGGGGGAGCTGGAGCTGCCAGCTTCACCCTAGAGCGGCACCGGGCTCTCGTAGGGGAGCCCATGCGCGCGGCAGAGCGGGGGCGAGGCCTCCCGGGCACACAAGAGTTCAGTCTCCTCGCTGGAGTAGACGGTGGTGTCCATGTCGTCCGAGTGGTATCCTGACTGGTACCCGCTCGTCTGGTTGGAGGCTTCGGACATGACGGATTCGTTACTCTTGCTGGGCACCAGTGTGCTGCAAAGAACAAGCAGAAATGGGGCTGAGAGAGCTGTGGAGACTGACTTCTGTAGAGCAGGTGGGCGATTCCGGAGGGCAGCTGCTTTCCATCACAGCAACAACCAAAGCAAAATGCTGTACTTAACAAACCTGGCTTCAAGCCTTTTTAAAGATGCATTTGATTGCAAGGAGTGACCTTTTCATATGCCCTAACTTCACTAATGCATGAAAAAGATGTTTAATTTTACAACGATACAAGGAGTTAGCTTGCAACCACAGATGAAGTGGAGAGAAAGCTCTTAGAGGCTTTATTTCAGCTGTGGTGCAATTGTAACTGGAGTGTATCTTTGTCTGCACTGAAGCTGTTCTGGAAAAAAATAATTCCTGAGAAGCTCTCAGAGAGCATACATGAGGTTTCAGCTCCATGAACGCCATTGTGCTTCCTGTGAACTGCACAATGAAACCCCTGTACAATGCTCTGAAAATACCCCCAGGTACATCCTGAAAACTCAAGAGTCAGCTATTTAAAAAAAAAAAAAAAAAAAAAAGAAAGAAAAAGCAAGCAAGAAACCAAGAGCCGTTTGTCAGTTCAGACAGGTCCTTATGAATATGGCTCAGTGCCTTCGAGGGGTGGTTGATGCTACTGGAACTGATAAACACAAATCCCTTCTGGGTGCTGACTGCTGTTTCCAAAAGCTGCATTACCTCTCCTCTCCTGGTATTAAATGTGGATGACCAGTCACACAGTGCACAATTTTGCTTTCTGTTTTTAAAAATACATTAAGAAAAGATTTTGTCTTCCAAACAATTTTACAACCAATCGGTCCTCTGACATACTGCAGGTAAAAAGTCATATTCAATCCTATATGCAGCCTGAGCCTTACCTAAAGGGTATTTTCACTTGTTTATCATTCTCTTCCAATGCCTTCAGCTCTTCAGATGCAAGAACCATCCCACTGTCTGTCTGGTTTTCCTGCAAAGGTGTTAGAATTGCATTAAATGGAAAAATATTAAAAACACGAAAAATATATCAACATAAGGAAAATATGTACAAACAGACAAACTCACCTCCTGAACAACTTTTACAGTGGTTACTAATGGGACATCTTCAAATGTTTTCACACTCACAGGGCGGCTTTTTCTCTTGCTACCTTGTCGGTACTGACTGCAAAGAAAACAAAACAAAACAAAGTTTTGTGTCCACTATCCACAACTTGGCTGCAAACAGCACAATGATATCAGAATCCTTTTATCTCTCTTCAGAGAAGTTAATTCTTTTGTCAAAACATATTATGCAAACTTGAAAATATCTATTTATTAGAAGGGATGAACAGCCTAGAAAGTGGCATATTTCTGACCTTCTGCTCCTGACAATATTGATCTCTGAGCAAATTCTAAGAAATGGCTTTAAGAAAACAGCTTTTTTCTTCAGTTACACTGGAGGGCTTCACTTCCTGCAAGCTTTGCTTAGAAGTATAATAAACAGAGGAGCCTGGAGCACAGACATGTGTCTCTTCCTTTGGACTGCACTTCTGAGACCCCTGGCTGGACATAGGACAACAACAGCAGGCTCAGCACACTGCTGCCCTTAAACCGTGGGGATCAGGACAGGGAGTGCTAAATCTCTCTTGAAGGCTCTTCTCCAAAAGAAGCCCTCTGGTCAGGATGACATCCATTAAAAATATTGACAAAAAAATGAAATTGACTTTCATGGAGGTACTCATACAGCAAACAAAGTGGCATCTTCAGCTTTCTGTCCAAGTGAATATGGAATGAAATGGATGTTGTCCCAGTTAAACAGGACAAATTTCTGTTCTTAACAGCTAATGAAGGAAAAACCATGGAGTTAGTAGAGTAACCTGCATCCACTTGAAGTGCAAAGCTGGAGACAATTCAGAGCATTATTCACCCCATTTCCCAGCTTTGAGTCTAGCTATGCTGCATTTATCTCCAATAGACATTTATCTAAACTGGTGGGGATTTTACAAGTTCCCTATGTAGCCTGCTCAGGTGCTCCATCACACTTTAAAATGTTTTTCCAATATTAAACCCAAGTATTTGCTGCAAATAAAATTTGTCCTAATGCTGGGGACACAGAATAATTAATTAGCATCCTCTTTGGAGCAAATTTTCATATACTGAGAACTGTTACTACGTTCCCTCTCCAATTTCTCTTCCTAGATTTAACAAAACAGTTCTTTCAAGCTCTCTGCACTATGTCTTCTGCTTCTGTTACTCTGCAGTGGTATCTAATCTATTTCCCATCCAACACTAACTACCAGGACCAAAAACATCTAATGGCCCACTCACCCTTCTAGACAAGCTGACCTTGTATGATGAGAAGTTCATTCCACAACTTGCCTTTTAAGTTTGAAAGCTCCCTGTGTACTTGCATTTAAATGTCCACCCAGGCACAGAACTGCATGGCCAGGACTACAGTTCACCACGAGGACTGAGAATCCCAGTCTCTTGATCTGAATGACTTCTCAAGTATGGGAGACCTGCCCCTGCTCAGCCCAGACAAGAGTCAGGCTGCAAGGGCTGCAGTGAATGAGATCCTCCCAGTTAGGCCAAACTACTGTGCAAACAGGACCAGAAACAGTGTGCAGGCAGAGAGAGGCCACCTCTGAAGTCTGACTCCTGCCCAGTGGCAGTGAGAGCTCAGTTGATGTCCTGACAATATTTCCTGACATGTGTTTGCATTTTGTAATAGATTGTCCCATTAAAAAAAGGTCAAAAATGTTCTACAGGAAATCAAAGTCCATCTTCTCTGCTATCTTCCAGAACAATCACTCTCCCTAAAAATGAAACTTAGATTACTTTGATTTGATTTGTTCTCAACAAATCCATGCTGGCCATTTTTAGTTAATTAATTTTCCTGTAGGCATTTACTATTATTTATGTGATCTTTTATTCCAGGATTGTTCCTAGGATTCAAATTAAACTGATTTCATAATGACACTTTTTCTGTTCTTTCTAAAAGCAGGCATTATCTTTACACTAAATCTTCTATACCTTACCTGACTGTTTTTAATTACAATCTTTCAAGGTTCAAATATTGCATATCTATTTCCTAAGCCAAATAAGGCAGATGTTAGGAGATCCTGCTGATTTTAATTTACATCAGCAATCTAAACATTCTTTAATAGTCTCCATGTTTTCCCTGTGCTTGCCTTCCTCCTCCAGCTTTGATTTAGAGATTGCATTTATCAGTCTTTCCTCATAGTTAGTAGTTTTGTGATGATTGAAAAAGACATTTCTGAACAGATCAATTTTTTCCACTACCTGTATGGCAAGATCCATGCCTACAAAATCGTTTTCAGCTACCAAAAGGTAAGAATAAAGTCCCTAAGCATATCTTAGCCTCCCCACTTTGTCTCTTCTAGCATGGTTTCCACAAGTGCTTTCACAATCCTGTCACACTGAAAGACGAGAGAAAAGAGATTCAGTCTCCTTAAAAGGTTGACAGAGTGCTTTTACTTCTGTTCATAACAGGAAATGGGGACCACAAAAAGCCATATAGGAAGTATTAAAAGTGGAAAATAAGTGTGATGTTTTCAGTGTCAAATTATGCTTTTTTTCCTTTTAAATATTTATAGTTTCAATTGTCCCAGTACTAAAACATGGGGTTGAGAGTTCAGCTGTAGGACTGTAAGTTCAACTGAAGTGTGAAATGGCCTATGTAGTCTTTTCCAGGGCCACCTAAAAATGTCATCCTGCAGTACCCCAAATCACTGGGAACTCCATCTGTGGTGGATATGATACAAGCAGTGAGGCAGAGGGCTCTGCTTTGCGGAAACCACATGAAACCTGCCAAGACAGTCCATCTCTGCCCTGATGGTTGGATCCATCTCCTTCTATCCTGCTTCATTCGAGACGGCATTGGGAAAGCCAGGGCTCCCAGCATCTAAGTGGATGCACTGTGTAAGAAAATGACTTTCTCCCTTACATCCCATGCCTGAGGTCCTCAAAGTGTCCAGCATAAGCCCCTGAAGCGCATTAGTACAAACCCCTTACTGGGAGGTCACCTGTGCCATGATACCCAACAGCAGCTACCATTATTGGTCCATTGTGGATGCCCCAGCAGAGGAGCCCACCAGAAGCAAGCAGTGGACAAAAACCAGTGACAACACTATTTATGTCATGTTCCCCTTGGCTATCAATTCCTGACCTATTTTCCAATGTTTCACTTTAGGAGGAGAAATGCCAGAGAGGTTATTAATGATAGATCAATCATTATTAATATTCTAGGGAGTTGCAACACAAGACTGTGAACACAACTGATTGGGACCAGTAAAAACTTCTATGTGTTCTGGTTCTTAAAAAACAAACAACAGATATTATCATGTTTTTTGCTTTTATGTGTTTTGGTTTGGTTGGTTTTGAATGAGAACAGTAAATCTTGAGAGGGTAGCAACATTAAAAATAAATAAGAAAATCACTAATTGGGAAGGTAAGAACTAGCCTTTGCCTACAAAAGCTCTACAAATTCCTTCTTATCCTTATAGAGAAAGTTAAATACGGACCAGGCAGCTGAAGTCTCTTCCTTTCATTTTCCCTTCCCCCAGCATGAACAAAACCTGCCCAGAGGCCTCAGTAGGATGTCCACCATATAAAATACCTAATTCCTGCTGTGTTGTCATAATGGAATTTAGGATCACAGACTTCCTCTTCCTCCTTACAGGAAGCAGGTGAAGTTGGGAGCGAGAGACCTGAATCCTCTTCCATATTCAGCGATACTGACAAAGGAAGGACAACGTAGTCTTTACCATCCTGTAGAATGCAGTGAAAGAATATAAAAATTAAATAGGCTACAGAGACACACAGACACAAACAGCTACATGCACGTACGTGGAGAATGCAACAGTCTGACAGTGCTACCCTGGGTGTTTTATTAAACTATGAACTGTATACCACCTTTGCAGGAGCAGCTACATTAAAAGAAGGAAGCTTAATAAGAACATTTCCAAGTAGTTTTAAATATTTTTTAAAATAGATTTTTATATGATATACTATAACAATGTATAAACTCAACTTTTTATTGATGTCCTTGGGAAAAAAGACCATAGATTTTGGTAATGTTTGAATCCCAATGCCACAAAGTACATGCACCTGATCATTTAGAAAGGCAGGTGATTCCCGTCATCACTGATAGGTTATAAAGGGAGAACTTGTCTAATATGGGGGCACACAGCCAAATCCAGCCTCCCTCATCCAGTGGGTTCCCATCTACTGCCCTGGCCTTGTCCATTTCCACAATAAATGAAGAAGAAGGCACAAGAGGGTGAACTTGGAAGGGAGGCCCACGTACCCCACCTGGTTGCAGTGGCTCTCTTACTGCAATGCCTGCACACAGGTCAAGCCTTAATACACTAATTTGCATGGAGCTGCTCACAGGCAGTGAAATTCTTGTATCCTTGTTTTCCAGGACAGCCATTAAAAGCATTGCAGCCCACACCCTCACATAAACTAAGATAACCATCTTTGGCACAGTAAGATCAACAGGAGCTACCTGCTGAAATGTGTCTGCAGCACACAGAAATCAGCAGCAGAGCAGGGAATTGAGCCTGTGCCAGCATCTCCCCAGCAAGACAGCAGTGGTGTCATGGGAAGCCCTTGCTGGCAGGGCAGAGTGGCTTTTGATTACAACGCAACCTCTGGGACCTTTACACCACAAGTCACTCTCTGCAAGTCAGAGACCCAGCTGCAGGTCAGCAATGGGAGTGGTAGAAGAAGCTCAGACTCCCTGACGGCACCAGAAGACTGTACCCAACTATGGAATGCTGTGGTGGCTGGCAGGACAGGATGGGTTCAGCTGCTGGTTTTAGTAACCAGAGCATACAGTTCACGAACCTGACGGACATTGGCTTGCAGTAAATTTCCCAGGTGCTCCACCAGCTCTGAAAAAGTTGGCCTCTGCTTAGGATCTCCATGCCAGCAATCCAGCATTGTTTGGTACCTAAAAAGACAAAACCAATTAAAATATCAGCGTAAAGAAAACAGCACCTACTGCTTGCTTCAGCACCTGCTATTAGTGTGGGGTAAGTGTGGGCAGCTGGAAGAACAGTTTCTCACATTTCTGGTGTTGTATAGTCTGGTGCTCTCATTCTCGTTCCTTCTTTCAGTCGTCTGCAAAATTCCTCATCTATTTTCACTCCAGGGTACGGTGATGCACCTAAAATGAAAGCAAAGGTAATTTTAATGCATAAGACTCTTAAATTTTGGGATTAATTTTCAAATAACTTGCTATGGCTTGTGTTAATAAGCCAATTCAGTATATTTGGATGTGTAAAAAGTTTATATGTATGATGAAAACAGCAACTGATTGAGTAAATGAGGCACATCATCACATATTGAAATTGTATGAAGAAGCATTTCAAGTCCATGTTCCTATGTTTGTATTTTAAAGAAAATTTGAATATTTTATTTTGATGGAGAAAATAAACAGGAATTTTTCAAGAAGTAAAAAGAAAGTGCTAAAGAGGATCCAAGAACACTTTGACTGTTTTCTTCAGACTCTGTTGTTTAAAGATGGCTCAGTAAAATTAAAGTGACTCACCTAATGAAAATATTTCCCACAGCAGAACTCCAAAGGACCATACATCACTCTGAATGGTATATACTCTATCAAAAATTGTTTCTGGCGCCATCCATTTTAGGGGTAGTCTGGCCTGAAAGCATTTTCATAAACAAAATGGTATCACAGTTTAGCAAAACACTGAGTCTCCACAAATCCCTTTAAGGGGAAAAAAGAAAAAAAAGTCCTGACTTTGTATTAGTTATCTATGAAACAGAGAATCTGAAACTTACATCTCCTTTCCTGACGTAATCTGGGTCTTTGTAGATGTCTCGAGCCAAGCCAAAATCACAGATTTTGACCACGTTATTGTCTGACAAGAGGATATTACGAGCAGCCAGGTCCCTGTGGATGCACTGCAAAGAGAAGTAAACAACTTCATATGTTGCCTATCGTCACAGTTCTGTCCACAGGGCTGATCTCTTTCACATATGTGCTCTCCTACCCTCAAAGGCCAGATAATTCTTAAAACCCTTTAAGAAAAAGAAACCTCAGCATCAACGGTTGCTGATTTTAAGTGCTTTTTTGATGGTCACAACTGATTTGGCTCAGGGAGACTTGTGTTCCCAAGTCCAAACATACATCTGTTTATCCACTGTGCAGAGAGGGCCTTTGAAGTTAGCTAATTAATTACCCTAAGAAACTGACACAAAACAGGTTTAGATCTGATTACTTTTAGATTTACTTAGGTTCACTCAAATCTGTGTACTCCACTACTTCTCTGAAAAACACCACACTAAAATGCTGACTTGACTCCAATACAAACTAATTTTGACTACAGAGAAAGAAGTTCACATCTCTACCTATGCAGAACAACAGCTTAGCCAACAACCCAAACACTTCAAAACTCAAGCCTCAATAGCCTGAAGTAAAAAAAGTAGGCTCTGAAAGTGGCTACAGGTTTGCTTCTAATATGGACTGAAACTGCAGATTCTGGAAACAGGTATTTTTACATATGCACACCAATCAGGGTGTATGAAAGGTAGACAAAACCATGTTTTTAGAAAAAGACTGAAGTCTGCTCTTGAACACGTAGCCTGCACTCTAGAGCAGTGTTGTACTGCCCGCTTCTATTTTCTTTTCCCATTTCTAAGTAATTTTTGTTTCTATACAGCTGCAGGCAATTCCTCACTCTCGTTGGAACTGTCATCCTCTGAAATGTGCTCTACTTTAGGCTTGAACCACAGAAATGTACTTCTACAAGGCCAAAATGCAGGTGAGGTGCTGTTGACTGCCAGGGTGTCTTCAGCAAGAGACTCTCCAAGGCGTCAGCCATGAAATTTCACAGGTGAGCATCGTCTCTCCTCACATTGCCCTTCCAATCCCACTGCAGAAGGTACAAGCAACCTCCTCAAAGAAAACTCCTTTACTCTCATTTAGCTCCTATTACCAGGAATTTGTCCCTAATTCCTTTAGTCATCCTTATAAGTCAGCTCCCCTCCTCCAACCACTTAACCATTCTTCTATGAACTGGTGGCCCATAAACCTTACACAGATCACTTACACTTGTGTCAATAAATGCATGGGCTGTTTCACTCTGTAGCATTAATGATTTGGGCATGTCTTAGAGCAAAAAAAAAATGCTGTGGATGACTGCTAGTCCAAAGATGAACATGCTGTTTCCTTCTATAGACCTACAGCACTACTTCCTACAGTCAAATAAATAACATGCCACTCTTCCTGAGAAGTTCCTTACTTTGCGTGAAGCCAAGAACTCCATTCCCCTCGCCACCTGGAAGCTATAACAGATGAGGTCCTCCATGGTCAAAGGGTTCTTGCAAAGGTCTTCAGGACCAGCTGCAAAGAATCAGACAACAGTCAAACATTCCCTTTGTCACTGATTTCACCCATAACTGCTTGTTAGGTAAAAGTCCATCTGAACTTTACACCACATTGGACTGGGAGAGCAAATTGAGCACTTTTTTTGGCTGTATAATTATGACTAACAACCCATTTTACACTGAACTAGTCTTGTGTAAAATAAACTTAGGTTATACGCTAGGTCTCTGTGCTTATTTCCAGAGTTTCCACCAAGGGAAAGATTTGCAAAACAATCCCTAAAGAAAAATAACCAAAACTCAGCTCACAAGTTCCTAGGACAGTACAGCTTTCTGTGGTTTCAGCAGTTGAATTTGGAAACCAAGGAGAGGGAGGCCCCACCTAGTCTTCATGAGGAAAGAATATGCCATGGGGGGAAAGACTTCAATTTGGCAAAAGGCCCTGCTAATTTAGTGTAGAAGAACCCTAACCTCATCCTCTAGTGACCTGGAGGAATAATGTACTCAAATATCCAAAGATACCTAGGCATTTAATTCCTGCTGAAATAAACAACTCTGTGACTTTGCTCAGCTCTTGATTTTAAGCAGGCATCTACCAAGAACCACAACACTGGTGGCTAAAATCTTCATTGTAAGGGCTACTTCAGGTCTACATACTTCTTGCAACATTCCAGCTCGGAGGGTCAATGTTTACACCAGAGAGTACTGAAAAGGACCAAAGCGGTGGGGAAATGCATAAAGTGCATGCATGACATTACCTATTAACTCACACTGAAACTGCATGATCATCCTCCTTGTTCACGTACTGGTGTTTTTCTTTGCATTAAATGATTTTTCGTAGTAGTCAAGGTACAGACAGTAGAGCTATGGCTTTCCTCCCAACTAGTCTGATCCCACCCCTAGATGAAATTAGCAGCCTCTGAAATGGCAGCACTGAGCACTTTGTGCTGCCTCTGCCAGAGGACATGGCAAATGCATTAGTGAAACTACTGTAGAGGGTATGTGCATCCTGGAAGGGCTTTGAATGAGTGGATAACTCAGGTTTCCTGTTCCTGACAGACCCCCCCCGAGCCAAGAGAAGGCAAAGCAACCTCTCTGCTAACAAGCAGTGAGGCAGATAGCATTTCACAGTATATAACTTCTGGGTAAACATTGAGGAAATTCAGTTAGCATTCTGGTACATCCCTCTCTGCACTGCCTTTGGAGTTTGTGCTCTGCAATTTTCCCTGATGACATTGGGGTATTGGACACATCTCCAAAAGACATTGCACTAAAAATAAACCCTTTTCAGTTAGGACATTATCTGGGATTGGGGTGAGGGGTTTGGAATACTGAACTAGATAATCCAAAGCTCAGGAACTTTGATCATCCAGAAAACACCCTGCACACAGCTTTGAGGGAACAAATCACACTGCCCCAATGTCCCTCAGCAGCCCCACCAATGACACATGTTCCAACACCAGGGAAAGACATATCCTACCATCCTCCTCTTCCACATCACTCAGGGACCGCTCCTCCACAAAGCCAGAGCTTGCTGAGCTCTGGCTGCTCGTGATGCTGTCCAACCGTTGCTTCAGGTCTGCAGAGACATCACCAACGTAGTTCTCTTTCCCCTGCCGAAACCTGGCACATTTGGTCTAGAAATATGAGGGGATGGTGAGAAAAATCAGAAGCTGAAAGCAGGCCAGAAGCTTCTGCTGGAGAGGCAGTGATGCTCCCTCTGGTCTGCGCCAAGGTCACCAGAGAAGGCATGGCTGGCTGCTCTGCTCCAAGCCAGCTCTACCTGGGGCACCAGGCTGGTGCAGTGACAGTACCAACAGAACCCAACCCATGGCCATGTGGTTTACCAGCTCGAGCACCCTCTGCCACTCCACAGTACAACTTTCACCTGCTTTCACGTCCTCCCAGCCACACCCCAGCAACATCTCCACATGCTGGGGACTAAATTCACATGTCCTCAGTGCCCGGTGCCCATCCCCTCTCATACACTCCAGCTTCTCCGTACTGCTGTGGCTTAACCTCCTGCTGCTGCAAAGGCCCTTCTGCTAAACCTCTACCTTGGCCAAAACCCCAACAGCCATCAAATCTGAATTATTTTCTTCTTCCCCTAAGCCACTGAATGCCTCTAAGGAGGAATCCAGCCCCACAGGCTTCCTCCACCACCTTTCCATTTTCTCCTGCTTTGGTTTGATGATTTTTTTCCCTGGCAGGGCTGTTTTTTAACATTGCCAAATCCCATTCCCGCTGCTTGTGTAAGCAAGGGTCAGCACCCTCATGAAACCCTGTCTCTTCCTTCAAGGCCTCTCAGATATTTGTTTATCTTTTTACCTCACAAGAAGATGCAATGAGTTGCCTTTGCCAATACAAAATAGTAAACAATGTCTCCAAGGATAAAGAAAAATAACCCCCTGGAGAACTGACAAGCAGTGGGAAGAGGCTCTGATCTAAACACAGCAGCTGCAGGAAGACAGGTCTACCAGTGTGGCAGAGCACAGCCCAGGGGCCTCTCTCTTGGCTGTGGGTGGAAAAGGGTAGGGTGCCCAGGGTGATGCTCAGCGCTGGGTGCACACAGCCATGTTCTTCATACAGCAATCTGACCCTCAGAAGGGATGGATCCTCCAGATGGATCCTCTCCAGAAATAAGACCCCTCTCAGAGGTGCCCAGAAATGAGTTTGGAAAATGTCAGTCTCCATCCTCCCCCTTCTTTCAAATTAGGGTGCAGAGAGAGTGCTGTGATGGAGCTCCTTTGTGCGAAGGACTGAGGAGGTGAAAAGCTGAATGTAAACTCATGAGATACATCAATTACACTAACTATGAACAGCAAAAGAAATGTAGAGTCTGGCTCAGCAATGAGCCAAGGGGACAGTGGAAAGGATAATCACATGATAGCAGATACCTATGGATATCTGATGGATATATACACTAAGCAAGGAGTTCAGTTATTTAAGGTGGTCTGGAGCTTAACTAAGAAAGGAAAAAATTCAGGCTGATAATCAGAAAAAACTTCCTGAAAGATACAGCCAAGTGTAGAATAGTCTGCCAAGGGAAATAGTGGAAGCCCAGTTCCTTTGCACATTTTAAGCTAACAATAACAAAACAGCTACATTGCAGGGGCCAGGGGAAAGACTAGATGACCTCTGATGTCTTTGTCATCTCTCATTCCCATGAGAAGTACTAAGACATTCAGCGTCCCCAAGGATTGCCGCTTCAGTCTGCACTAGAAAAAGAAACATTGTGTGTGGAAAAAACCCACCAAATCAAACATTTTACTGTTGACCTTGACTCTTTACCTTGTATGGGACAAATTCACTCCTCTTGCTCCGTAGGTAAGCTGACAGATTTCCAAACTTGCAATATTCCACAATCACCATGAGTGGGCCTGTACAACACATAAAGAATTCCTTAGACCTTTGATATCCCTCCTTATCTTGCAGCATAATTTCTGGCTAGAAATACATACATTTCAAAAAGCATTCTGCTAGCCAGGGGTTTTTAAGAATACCAGCAATTAAAAAAAAAATCTAATCAAAGCAGGGAAATTATTCATGTTTCTGCTGTATAAGGAAGGAAAACAAAGCACATAATTTTGAATACCATAGGCTTAATTTCATATGTGAAAACGTATAGTGGTGTGCTCGTACTTGAAGTGCCAATAGCTGCCTATACTAATTGATATTGTAAGGATGCTACATGAATATTTGAATGAACTTCTGTGCAATTAGCCATTCATCTGCAATAAAGTACACACTTGATTATCCATGCATTTTTGTGCAAGGCGATTAAAGAACTAAAAATTTAAAACAGGAATCTTGGTTTCAGACATAGATGCCTTAATGTACTGTCTAAATGTGGTAATTCATACTCAAATGTACTTCATATAGGCATATGCTATGGTGATAAATTTCCATCCTAGGTTCCACATACCGGCCATCTCTACTCCATTATGGAATAAACAAGGAAATAAATATTTATGGATTATGTTTCCCTCAGCTACTCATTTCTGTCATGGAATTTTACAAATTAAATTTTGATCTCACAGTAAGCCAACAAGTCAGCTTCCCTGAAAAATTATTACTGAGTTACTTTACACTGAATTTGTTCCAAATTAGTTTGTAGTGCTGGATTTGCTAAACAAAACATCTGTCCCTGATTATAAAGTGAAATAGGTTTATCCACCCAGAGCTGGACTCCAAATTGCAATCTAACCTCCTACACACACACAGAGGCACCAACAGCCCATTAAAAGACCGAGAGGGGAAATCACAACTTGCAGTCACACTGTAGCTGGAGACAAGGGTAAGAGTAACTTGTTAAATCTGTATTAGACTCAGCTCCTAAGTCTGTTACACATGGGCTGTCCACTTTAAACGTGGATCTCAAGTACAGAAAAGCAAAGTTATAGAACAACTAAGGGATGGAGCTGCATGTACAACTGAGGGCTTTTGAGCCCTTATTCCACCTCTGGACCTGCTCATTCTTATCAGAATTTTTTTAAAAAAAGAACTACTTCTTCCAATCCTTAGTTTTGAAACAATTTTTATATGCAGCAGAAATGGAAGGAAGAGGATTTTCTCACCTTCTCACCCACTAAGTTACTCACCTCCTGGCTTTGTGCAAGCTCCAAGTAAATTAACAACATTGAGATGATGGCCAATATGAATGAGTATCTTCAGCTCTGACATAAGTGCTCTGTGCTCACTATGGGTTGCCCCTTCTGCGGAGTTAAAGCAACACAGATCATGAGCATTTTAGATAGAAAAGTTCTGCTCTCCTCCCCTTTCTCTTCTGTTACTTATCCAGGCAGTCTAGTGAGGAGCCTGGATCAGTTATGCTGCAGGACACTGATGAAAGTTAGGCACATGCGTGGCAGGGTTGCGTTTGCTCTGCTTTTGAACATTTTCCAAACCTTGCCAAGGGCAGAACATGACAACAGGGATACAAACAATGCAGGTGAGCAAACATCTTTTCTTCTAGGGACTTTTTGAGCAGTTTATACTCTGCTATTTGACCCTCACAGACACATTGTTCCATTAGTCTTTGCTGGGGCCCGTGCCAATGGTCCAGCGGGTCCACGGACCAGGGCAGATAGAGCCAGAGCCAAACATGCCTGACCCTGGAGCCTCACCAAAAGCCTGGAGACATGGCTGGTGTCATTGTCCCCCAGATACAGAAGAGGAAAGAGCTGAAGCAGTGGGGAGAGAGGGGCAGAGGAGACAGCTCTCAGCAGGTTGACTGAGCAGTGGGAAGCTGGAGGGACAGGGCTTTCCAGTTTTTACTGGCAGAACTGCAGGTTCATCCCATTGCAATGAGTCTGCAACAGCTCCTGCCTGCACTTGTAACTGGTCACACTGCACCATCAGAAATCATCACCTACCCTTCTTGCAGTACAGCACAGGGTGGAATACAGCCCCCAGCTGCTGGCAGCCCCATTTTGCTGCCCCATTATGTCTTCCTAAGGAACAATGTGTCTGGGAACCACACATTTCAACTTTTCTGCAGCAAATGTGAGGCAGTATGATTTAAAGTGAGGAGAGTTATTCCAAACTACAACTCAGTTTGGAGTGTGCCTAAGCCATTGTCTTGAGACTTGCAGAAAGCTCCCCACGAGGATGCATAAGGCAAAAATGGACACATGCAAATTGATTGCAGAAACAACTTCGTGTTCTGAGCCTCAGTAGAACTATAAAGCAATGGCTAGGAAACCACAGCTGCATTGCCGCAGTTATTGATGAGGGAAAGGCATGTACTTTCCTTCATCATTGCTTCATGATAACAACTGCTAAGCTGAACTTTTATAACTACCGGTACAAACATTTTGATTTTTTTTACTGTCTACTGGTTATACTGTTAACAATTATCCCTATATTGTGTATTCAGGTTGTAGTTTTAGTCATTGTTTTTACCTTTAAGCATTTTGACTGCCACTGTTTTGCAGGTAGCAGTTTTGTCAATCCCAAATGCGTCTGCTTCTATGACCTGGCCAAAAGCTCCACGTCCAAGAGGTTTACCTTGAAGTGAGAACACAAACATATTTGCTTGACACAGCAGGCAAAACTTGTAGAATAAAAAGCAACTCCAGAATGTACCAGAGTTCATGTACCAGAAATTAACAGGGGACTTAAAACGTAGATAGGATGAATCATATCCTACAGGAACACAGAACCCAGCCAGGGATCCTGCAGCAGGGCAGTCCCATGGCAAGCCAGGACCTGAAACACCCTCCAGGATAGTGCTGGCTGCAGTATCACTAAATGGCTCAGGCAGTGAAGACACACCTAGCTTTAGCCGGTCTCTGGGAAACTCCCACTTGCTGGCATCATACGGGAGCCGTTCACAGTGCTCGTCTATAGGGACTTCATCAGGATCCATGATGATTGACAAGTAGCCGGTCTTCATGTCCCCTCCGTTGGCCTGGAAAATGGTATTAGTTGCAGTTGCACAGATTTTTTGCTGGCAGTGTGCAGACAAAGTGCCATTTTCTCACTTTATAGCGTTTCATTAGTTTCCAGAAATTCCAGGCTACCATTTCCCTACACCATGTCATCATGAGTGTGATCATTGTTAATTACTTGTACTTTTCTTTTCTCTCTCTTTTTTTTTTTTTTTTTAATAAACAGAACCAGATGAAACATTTTTCTCTTGCAAGGACCTGTTCAATTAAAAACAAATTTCTGAGCCCCCGGTTCCAGGCAAGAATGTTATGGCATGGAGAGAAAAAATGTGTCTGTTGATATAAGAACAATAGAAAGAAGCAACACAAAAGGCCTCAAGTCAGCTCTCATTTGTCATGCAAGACCAGTGGTGATAGGACAGTATGGGAATTTTTTCATTACCCGCTTAACAGTCCGGAGGATGATTACAAGAAGCAACCAGAAGAACATGGCAATCACTGCAGTGCCAACAAGGATAATGAGCTCCAGATTTGTTTTCTCTTCAGCGCCTGGGAAGAAATAAATGAATATCTGAGTGATAGTTGGAAGCATATTTGTTTTGTTCATTCATTAAAGTAAAGAATGGAGGCCCTTGTTCTGAAGGTTCATTTTAAAAGTGCAACATGGAGCAAGGAAACGAAAGCAAAACAAAACAAAAAGCTTGGGGGTTTATGTTGGAATATTACAGTTTCATGCTGTTTTACACACCACCCAATTTCCCAGCATCAACTTTGTTCCAAGGACAGTGTCTGGACCTTTGGCAAATATAAAAAAGTAAAATCTCACATTTTGGAAAGAAAGAATTGGTTTAGAATACCAAAAATTAATTACTCCTTCTTTAGAAATCAAAAAACACCCCCACCATATAGCAAATAAAGAGCTGGGAGAATGACCTAGAGAACAATCTCTCTCTTGTCTCTTGACATCATTCAGCTGGGGCATGAAAAAATGTGGTTCTACAAGAACACATGATAATAAGGTCTTATTTACAATGTCTCTTTCCCAGTAAAATAGTCACCAGCAGATACCACTTGAACATCTTTTAATGCACAGAGGCAGCTCTCTTCTTCAGCTCCTGCTAGCCACATCAGGTTCCCGTATTTCATCCTTGGCACAGATCTTCCTACACAGTAGCACACTCTGTTGCATGACCCCAATGAGCTGCACTATAAATTTCTTGCAGTGACACAGTATGTCCTACACAGATTTCAAACTTGTACAGATGTGCCCCAGCCGCATTTACCACATCAGCTGAAATCTACAACAATCTCAGCAGCAGATAATTTCCACCCCATGTAAACATTTTGCCCAACATCTAAATATCCTAAAAAGACTCTAAGAATAACATAATATGGCATTAATTACCACAGTGGAACAGATCAGACAACCACTCTCACTTAAATACAGAGGTTTGTGAAGGGTTCAGTGACTAAAGAATGCAAATGTATTAATATCAAGAGCAAAAAGCTTTTTTGTTAGAGGCTTCTTGTTGCAACTCTTAGTGGAAAGTCCAGCATAGTTCCAGCAACTCAGATTGCAGACTAATCTCTTGGTAGGATTTATTGTTTGTCATTGAAACTTGTATTTTGGTGTGCCACGATAGGACTGGAACAAGTGAGAGAAAGGTCTCACAAATGCTGCTTTCAGAGCTTGGTGGACTAAGGTTGGAGTCCCCTAACTCAAAATCACTACCTGTTTCTCTCACTGAAATGGGACAGCAACCACAAAAGACTGCAAAAAGTCTTCACTATGTTTTTCTTAGATGCTGTGAGAACAATGGCATAATTTAAACAGGTACAACATACTATGTTTAATAACATAGTATGACAATTATGTTACCAAGACAACAGAGATGCCTCAGGATATCTGCAGGTTTAAGTAGGCTCTGTTGTACAGGTTTGCATGTAATATAGATTGGCAGAATTTTGTTTGCTAACACAAGAGAGACAGATTCAGTTTTTATCAAAAAGCTCTAAACAACATGGTGGAGAAGAAAGCATCAACCTCAACAGCTGGGTTTATGACAGCTACGACAGCACCTAACTTGAGCTGGATAGGAATGGCCAGGACTTTTCACAGATTTAATGGTATATTTTCAGATCTCCCATCAGGATAGCCAGTAGACTTTCCTTTTAGTGATTCCAAAGATTTCATGCACAATCTGGAAAGAAGCTACACCAACCTTCCACTGAAAAAAAAGCCACTGCTTTTCTGCATCCGAGGACATTGCATGCAAGGCAGGTGTATAGCCCTCCATCTTCTTTCCTCACACGGCGGATGGTTAGTGTCTTGTTCCCATCTTTCAAAACAATACCTGGAAAAAACTTATAATTCTTAGTTTTGCTATTTTTATGCCACTTTTTGTTAAAAATTCAAAATGAAACTTTTCATGGTGAAAATCAGCAGTGAGTCTCATGAAAGCATTTTAATGATAATAGCAAGGGAACAAGCCTCACCTGAATCTTCCACAAGGGTCTCATTATTTTTAAACCACACGATGCTTGGAGGAGGGATGCCATTCACTGTGCATGACACTTCTATAGTTTCACCAATGTTTGTTGTTTGATTTTCCAGATTTCCTACAAGTGTGGGTGCCATGGGCTCTGTTGGTTTGAAAATACGGTAAAATTCCTGACTATTAAAGAAAAGATCAATTTTTTTCAGTAGTAGCAGTTCATGTCCCAGTAATAAAGTCTCAGATTCTTTTATTACACCAAGAGCCACAGTGTTCAGGTTAAGATCATAGTTAAACTTCCACAAAACATGAATAAATTATAATAGCCAAGAAAATCTCAACAGTATTGATATAACCTACTTTGGCTGATTTAATTTGTAACTGCTCAGGCTGCTGAGGGAAGAGGGAATAGTTGAGAAATTGCTTCCCTCACATTTCTATTTCAAGGGTCCTTATGAAAGGTTTTATACTGTTGGTCCATTAAACATCCATCCAGGACAGGCCAGGAACATGCATAAGTATTTTCCAGAATCTACCTAATCCACGTAGACATCCAGGTCACAAAGCAAATTCTTCACTATTTGTGTGAAAAGCTGACTGATTACCAGCTTGCATTGCTTGTGCCTGAATATCACTCCTGGCAGTTTTAAAGTATAGACACTTCTTCAAGCTCGAGAGTCAGTCACACAAAGCAGTAGCAGTAGCATTGATGCTGTGAATACACACATGCATATACAGCTACAGAGAAAAATGTGTTCTGAAATGTAAAGTGGAGAAGTTACTGAGCTAAACACACGCCATTACTTGTGCAGAAGCCAATTCCATCTCCTTGCACAGCACGGTGGCTCGGTCAGTGTTTCCTCACTGGTGCTAATGAAATAGTCCCTGCTGCCTTGACAAGTCCCGGAAGTATGCCACAACAAATGGTCTAAATCTACTGAACAAACTGAGTACACCATTAATCAAACACATGCAAAGCCTGAACACACCAAAAACTGCCACTACTTCAGATATTTTCATACACAACCACTCATTTTGCTTCAGAGTAAGAGATCCATACCTTGAACAGTGAGGTGCTTCACCAGGCAGTGCTGTGTTTTAGCCTTTTTGTCCTGAGCAATGCAAACATAGTCCCCTCCATCCTGGAGGGAGACGTTACGAAGGATCAGCTCTAAGGTGACATTTTCACCACTGATATTTGAAACTGTCTCGTTCAGCTTCTGGAGAGCATTGAGGTTCTTGCAAACAGGCATGGGCAGCCCTCCAAAGGGAGTCTGAGAAACGTGAGCACTGAGTTTGTACCAGGATAGCTTCTCAAAGGTAAATTTGTCTGCTGTGCATTGCAAGGATGTGTTATCCCTCTCTGTCAGTTGATTCTGAGGGTGGAGATTAATTTCAAGACCCCCTGCAAATTAAAAAAGTAAAAGAAATTCCTATTTGGTTGCACATTTTGTGGCTAACATTAACTTGAAAAAGTCATTTTGGAAATATAGTGTTTTTGTCATCCTATCTAGTTGTAAATAAGGAACAGAAACACTGAAAAAAATCAATCAAATCAATCCGTCAACTAATCAATTATCTGAGGAGTAAAATCTCATTAAAAGCAATACATTTCAAATAGATCAAAGGACGGATGGTGTAATTAATACAGTTACTCTTCCTGTAGAAACTTACAGCAACCTAAGGTGATCCTTAGCACTATCTTATAGTTCATTTTTTAGATTTGGATTAAAATAAAATTTTGGCATGTGAATATGGTGACTGATTTTTAAGGAGAATCTCTTAGTCACTGGTTTTGGAGATTTTAGTCTTAGCTCTTATAGTACGTCTTTACTCATTTTGTGACACTACCATAATTTCTCTGTAGCTCTTTCAACTGGCTGCAAAAGCCCAACTCTTGGGATAACAGTGCCCATCTTGCATCCTTTTCACAGGCCAACCACTCCACTGAAGCTAGTAGAACTCATCACTTGGCTACTTTAGTTAGGCAACTTTAAAGCTGCCTAAAGAAAACCTTAGGTAAACCTAAAATCCTAAAGAATTAAAGGATTTTATAAAGAACAAGAATCAGACAACAGCACTGAAGAACCTTTCATTAGCAAAACAGACAAAATAGCATCAATTTAACATGGCTGTCCTCAGCAGGGTACACTTACTGGTCACATGGAAGGAGATCACTCTCTCACTTGACCCAGCCCTGTTCGTAGCCATACATCTGTACAAAGCAGATACATTTGCTGCTTGAATCACGAGGGTGCTCACAGTCTACAAAAGAACAATCAAGCAATTTCATACCATATCAGTGCTAAAATAATGCCTGGCCACCTCAACAGCTCAACAAAGGACTCTGCAGGTATCTGCACAACCAAAAATCTCTCCAAAGCACAAATCCATGGCATGGCAGAAGCATGAAGTTTACATTTTTGTCCTTAAGTGTGTAACAATCAGGCAAAAGAAAACAGGAAGAAGTAGAAGGTGGACTTTGGTATATGTGTTAAAAAATGCTGCACCCACTACTTTTTCTGCTCTTCAGTATCACCAGCTTTTATTACAGTTAATTGGCAAGATTAACTCAACTTCAGACTACCAAAAGGTAAGTACTGAAATCCAAGTCAGTTTTTATTCCTCAGTGAAGACTCACTTCAGGTCAGTGTCCAAAGGACCTGAAAGGGTGCATCTCTGCCTCTTGGATTCAGCAGGAGCCTGCACGACTGGCTGAAAGCAGATCCCCAAGTTTAACGATAGGTGAAAAGAGTCTCATCTCTAGTGATATATTTCCAGACATGTGAACTGCTGAACACAGTTAATCATCCCCAACCAAGAGAAAAGAAAATCTGTTCACCTTTGTTTTCCCAGCAATAGTAACGACTCGGTGCTTAATTTCAACCTGATTCCCACCCTTTCTCTCTGAGATCACTTTCCATTTCTTGCATGCATATGGATTGGCTCCTGAGCGAACTTTCCTGAAATGTAAGAAGAGACACATACATTAGATAAGACGAATATTTGCACTTCAAGAGAGTGATTTTGGGTTCACCTTATAATATGCAGATATTTATAAGTCAGATGTATCACCGGTCACAGCTTGCATCTGTGAGGAAAGCGTATGTTTCTGGAAACCTTTCTATTAAATTGCACCCTATAACCTTCTGAGACCTTCGTGCTCTTTAAAGTAAAGAACTCCCAAGCCTAAAGGTGAATTTCCTAATTAATCTGTCTGTGTCAGCTCAATTGGGATGCTTAGAGGAAAGCAGCTATTCTGGGAACAAACCTCCATTCATAAATGGATGATTCAAGTTGATTTAGTTCAAAGGAAGACAGAGAGACATAGAAATCGCTGAACTCCCTACAAGAATTTCTTGAGGACAGTAGCCATTGTGCAGGAAGCGACTAGGCTCCAAAGGAAGAAACTAGTGGAATCATTTTAAAAACAACAACAGGAAAGAAGAATGCCTCTTTTTTTTTTTTCCCCTGGCCTTTTTTTTTTTTTTTAAAGGAAATCTGGGCTTATGGCAGGCCCAGATAAGGGAAGCTGCGTGAATCTCAGTCAGGCACTCTCTCTATCATTCCCCAACATCAATCAGTGCACTTCCTCTAAAGATACACTTTCACACAGATAAAGAGCACCATCACACTCAGCACTTGAGCATAAGAAAAAAAACACCAGAAGGACCCGTAATTAGCATAAACAGCAAATTTCCTCTGTTTGGGATGGAGTTTTGGGCCTGCAGCCCAGGGGGGTATCTCAGGGGAGGGCACATGAACCGCTGCATTTGAAACCCCGTGCAAGCTGAGATGCCCCTCAGGAGAGCATGACAGCAACATGCAGGCACTGCTGGATCCTCGCTGCGGGTGGCCCTCGCCTCTGCCAACAACAACGACCTTGGCAGAGCCGGCCTGCAGCAATCTGCAAATTAAGTACAACAATCTTTTCTTCATTGGCCATCGAGTTTGCACTCGGTCACCAGCCTGGATGAGGGAGACACACAAAAAAACCCCAATCCAACGCAAACATCCCTCAAGACCTACATAAGCTGCAAAAGATAGCAAGGACTTGGCACTCACTGGGGGCTGAAAGTGCACTCCTCCTCCAGCTGCCAGTGCCAGAGCACGGCGGTGGGCGGCGGGACGGCGTAGATGGTGCAGGTGAGCGCTTGTGTCGAGCCGTACTTGTAGGAGTCGACGGGGGCCATCAGCGCGTTCTCGCCGATCTGGGGGGGCACTGCAGGAGAGAGCAGCAGGTCACACCTCCTGCTGACACCTCCCCAAGGTGCATGCATTAGGCCCATGGTGACTAATTCATGCCATGCCCCACACTTGAGTGCAACACAGAGCATCTCCAAAGACATGTGGGGAAGCCGTGAAACTGACCAACACTTCAGGGACCACAAAACCTCCCGGCCTGATCCTACTGCACGTAGCCTCACTGCCCTTTTCAAGACCTGCTGTCTTCAAAGCATATGCTGTTTCCTGGGGAGCAGAAAGGAGGAGGTATGGGAGGAGGTTTGTACAGGGCAGGGCAGAAGAGGAGGGATAGCCTGTGTGGGGCAGGAAGGATGGGTGAGGCGGGACAGGGCCAGGATGGAGCGGGGTGGAGAAGGGCTCCAGCAGCACAACCAGAAAGAAGAGCAGGAAAAGAGCAAGACACAGAGACAAAGAATAATACACAGAAAAAATTTAAAAAAACACCCAAACAAACAAAAAATCCCAATCCCATACAAAGTATCATCACAACACCAACACCAGGAGTCTGCAGCCTCTTCACTGGCACATCCTAGAGCCAGGAGAGATGGGCCACCTCTGTCCTCCCAGGGCTGAGATTCAAGGTCTGTTCTTTGGCACTTCAATCTTCACAGCTATGTGAGGAATTCAAGCCTACGGATGGCAATATACCACATCCACACATGAAAGAAAGGCACCTCTTCGATACACCACTTACCATTCACCAGCAGGGTAAATGTATGCCTTTTCTGCATCTTGTTAACAGGGTTTGTAAGGACAACCGTGTAATTCCCTGCATCCTTTTCAGTTGCTTCAGTGATCACTAATGCATAGCCAAGTTTAACTGTATGATTTGCATTGATGGCTTTTCCATTTTTATACCTGAAGAAAATATAGAGCATTTTGAATATTTAATGATTTGGTTTAACCAAGAATATCAGAGTTTTTCAAGCACATTATATCCCAGTTCGTACCATTTAGCCTCTGGTGGAGGATAGCCTTTAAACTTGACAGGAATTTTGACTGTGTCACCTAGCCTTGTCTCGATGACATTCTCCATTTTCTCCAGATGAATAAAAGGACTTTCTGGGTTAAAAAAAAAAAAAAAAGGAATTAAGCTAAATGTTCTTTCCTCATGGACCAAAGCAAACATGCTCTCCATTTGGGTTAGCACTTAACAAGACGACAAATAAAAGTTAGTGGCAAGATGTCACTGGTAAAGCACAGTTGGCTCCAAACTGGGCTCTGGAGAAATGCCACCATGAAAACCTAGTCCTTTCCTTCACACAGAGGAATAGACCAGTTCCCCCACCAAGGAGATCTGGAAAGCAGAAACAAGACTCAGCTCTCAGGATAGTGTGCCAACAGTCAGACCTGTATACACATATATATACATATCATAAAACTCTCTCAGTATACTCTTTCCAAGAAATTAGAGTATTCAAAAGAAAGTTAGATACTCTCAGACTATTCTCAAGCACGTATTTGAACCACTGCAGTCACAGAGTGCTTTGAAAGTATTTACATTACTTGTTGTAAGTTATAAACTTGCATTCACATTAAGACAGTAATTAGCCTTTTGACTGAGTTAGCCTTTTGACTAAGATTTAGAATGATTTAGACTTAGTATCTGGTATACTCGGTATAGCACATGATCTCATTTTGGCTTCTGAAGAGAAACAGAAAGAACCCAGGAGAAAATTCAGTATATCTTGAATCACTATGCCCACAGTAAGTTTGAAAGTTTTTTTGTTTCTTTTAAAAAGCGCCATTAATATTCTGGCCCCTGAAATCAGACCTCAGGAAAACCAGTCTCCTTCAAAATATAAACCCCTTTGTCTGCCTCAGTGAATAAAAATGAGCCATTCTCATGCTGGCATTTTTTTTCTAGAAGTAAGCCAGTGGAGCTGCTGGGGCTGTGCCCAAGAGGGGTTGAGAAAAGGCTGTAGGATGTGGCCTTGTACTTATCTGTGCACTTAGCCAAAGTTGTTTCCTTTGCATCATTTCCGTACGACCAAAACTCCATTTGATTCATCTATTCATAATGTAAAAGCTGAAAGTTTTATTTTCCTAGCTTCATTCATGCTGACCCAGACTCTTGTGTCACAGAGACACCAAAACCTGGCCTAAGCTCACCAAGAGTGAGAACAGGCAGCCCTTATACAAAGCCATCTACACAAATTCAGTTCTACAGGACCCTTAGGAGGTCATAGCAGAAGAGGATCAGAGGCTTACATCAGTTTATTTTACTGCCCACTTTCCAGTGGGATTCTACAGCTTTCAGTAACATACAGCATCCTTTAAAATCTTATTATTAGCTAAGGCTGTGGTATAAACACAATCCCAGAGTAGTTGTAAAAGAAATACTGTAACTGCAGTTTGGTTCATTTCTGTCATTTGATTAATCACCGAGATGCCTTCTGCATCCCAGTAATTAATCTCAAATCCAAAATAACCAACAAAACTGAAGTGGAAAAAGTCATACCATGGATTACAAAGTAACTGCTGTTTTTCACGTTCATACGACCACTGGATGCCGCGCAAGTATATCGACCTTTGTCACTTAAGGACACTCTGTCAATGGTAAGGGTGCTTACAAACTTCTTTATTTCTCCTGCAGTGGTTTTTACATCCCTAATAGTGGCATGTTTTTCCTGTAATAGACAAAAGACAGAGGTGTTTGGAAATGTCATTGTTATTCCTTCTGTCACCTTTTGCACACTTGTATATACCAGAAATTTCATTGTGTATTATCACCTGCTTTGTCAATGTTTTAAAAGGGGAAGTGACATTACGCCTAAATCAAATTTCACTGTGTTGTCGGCACCTGTAAATTATTACAACTTTACCTTGATGGAAGGGTAGTCCCATTTAAAATCGATTCCTACATTTAGCTCCGTCCTTACGGTGCAATTGAGAACAAGTTTTTCTCCCACTGCCAGCTCTACTTCATCATGCGGGTTCATTGTCAGGTCATAAATTCGGTATCCTAGAGGAAGAAAAAAGCACACACGAAACACAGGGGTAAGAAGAGGTTTCTTTACGGTACTCAGCACCAAATTTCCCAAGTGAATTCACCAAAACTCCCACCGAAACCCCAATTACAAAAAAGCCCCCTGATGCTCCAGTGCAGCACACTAATGGGTGTACAAAGGAGCCCGGAGAGAAGTGATGTGCCTGCCCTGAGCATTTCCCAGCTGAGACCTCTGTCAGACAGTGACACAGCAGGATGTCTGCTCTTGGTCAGAGCCCCTCCAGTGGTGGGAGCAAGCAGGAGCCAGTGACTCACACGATTCCTCTGCCTTAGAGATCTTCTTCTCATCCTTGTGAGACCTAAAACTAATGGAGATATATACCCATCCCCAGCAGTAAGCAGGAACTTCATAGAGAATAACAGCAGGACATTAGCAAAATTATCCAGTTTACTTTGTGCAGTAAAATATTTAAAATATTTCAAAACAGAATATTCTAAATGCAGAAATTCTACAGATATTTGCTCCAAATCAGAGTGAGGACTTGTGAATCTGGTGGTGAAGTAAGAGTCTTCTGCACAGAGTAAAGAGTGGAGGGCTGCTGTGCCTTCCTGACAAGCCAGGTGAGACTGCCTTGGTGTCATTTGGACACTTGAAATAGTGACTGTGTCCTCAGCTGAAAGAGAAATATGTGCTGAGTTTCAGCCCAGGCTTAAGCCACCACAGAATCATCACATTATTTCTGGGTTTTGATGAACAACTGACAAAATATACCAGGAGAGCATAAGTCCCTGTGAGATTTAGGACACAGGTCTTTAGGGAGACAAGACAACCTAGCTCATAGTGTGACCTTCAGATCCCCCCTTCTCTTGGTACCCCCTCAGAGCAATTTCTTTCCATCTGCTGCTGATGGATGCTTGCCTCTAGTTTCCTTCAACTATGACTTGCATTGTGGATAAGTGATTTTAGGAAAAAAGCTTGCATTGTCAGAAAAAAAAAAAATTAAAATCCCTGGCATCTATGTAGAACACTAAAAATAGAAGCACTTATCCCAACGATCAACCAGAGAGAACACAATACATTGCATTTAAGAGGAAAGTGATATATATCTCAACATCCATTTTGCATTAGCTGCATTGTCAGTATTGAATAACCTAGTGTCCAACTGAATGTAATTGGTTCAGTATGCTGTAGTAAGCAAAAGAACATTGGTTACAGAGAAATAAAAACCTTTGGCTTACCTACAACTGCGACTATGTATATCACAGACTGGTAGCTTTCATCATCTATTTTAGTTTCACAGAAGACCATGCCCGCATAGTTGATTAAATGACTGGGTATAGTGAAGCCTTTTTTATTATTCCACGAAATGGATTTACCATCAGGAACAAATATCTTTTCTGGATATTTCTGTTTGAAATATTGATAAAATACATAGTCAGATTTCAAAAATCAAACAACCCTGAATTGTCACCGCAGCATTTTCCATAGCCACAGAGTTCCCCTTTGAACATCCTAGCTCAGGCAATTAGAACATGCTTTGAGAGCACAGAGCCATAGGCACGTATGGTTACAGCCCTCACCTTGTAATCACAGGCTGTAAAACTCACAGGGATGGAAAGAAGTTTTTAAGAAATATATTTATACTTCAAGCAATGTATTTATGCCACAGTGATTCCAACTAACTCTTGAAAAAGTAACAGGTTTCTTCCTTACCGCGTGTAGAGATACATTGAGATTTGATACAGTTCCAAGGCACGGCACTACCACAGTTTTATTCTTAGTGATGTATACAATGCCAAGCTGATCACTAACTGAAGTCACAAATGGCGATCTGTAATCTAGAAGAATATTCAATTGATAAATGGGTATTATTTGTCAACATGATTAAGCAGAAAACTTTTCCAGTTTTGTTCTTTCCCTGTTCTTTCCACAAATCAGTTTTATTATTTTCTACGTTGTAAAACACTGAAATAATGAGAATAAATGGGGGAGGTACATGTATAGACACCTCACCTCCCAGATTTAGAATATTGTTATTCTCAAAACAGTTATCAGCAGCAGTGTGCACTTTGGAGAATGGCTTCCTGCTACTGCAGTCCTTCTGCTGACAAAAAAACTGAGTACCCTAGCATGACTTTCCTTGCACAAGTATTACAGGAAATATCAGTTAAAGTTGTGACATGTCACATTGGCTCCTCTGATGGCAGCATTCTTTTCAAAGTCAGAACAAAAAAACCCAAAAACCTAAGTCCATGATATTATAAAACAAGCTAACTCACGTCCATAATGACATCTCATTTCTCAAAATGGTAACTATAAGTTAACAATAAAAAGGAAACAGGATGCATATGGAAACAAGGGTGAAGCCATCAGTGCAAAAAGGCAGATGTCTCAATGAATGCACTGACTGAAGCTGAGCATATAACTGGAGGCTTTGCAGTGTCTGCAACACTCAGCTGCGTTGCTGCCAACACAACTGACAGCCCTAGTTTGAAAACTGAGCTCCTACAGCCAAAATAGGTTTTACCACCACAGCCAGCAAATGTATGGAAGGTTACATACTGGGGGTTGGGTGTTTTTGGGGGGAGGTTTAACTGTATCAGTACAAATTGTACATGGGATCGGATCTGCAATTTTTAGCAAATATACAGTCTCTGTAATCCTCTCTCCTATGAAACTCCTGCTGAGGTCAGTAGCTCTGCATTCATGAGGACAGGCTCAGAGCTCAGCAGAGATATGTACGCTAAATTCTGAGTGGAGAAGAGCAGGCCATGTACGGCATACAGCAGGACAATTCAAAATTATAGGTATGAAAGCTTTTGTGTTGTTGGCAACTAGCATGTCTGCATTTAATTACTCAACATGAAAACAAGAAAAACATTTCACAGGATCAAAAATTCTAATATTAATACATTTTAGCATCAAAACTGTTTTGAGATCATAGATACCCCTCTTTTCTCTTGAGGCTAAGGAAAGAGACACCTGAGAGCTGTGTAAGCACTTACCTTGAACATAAACATAGATGGTTGTAGCTGCCTGGTTGTCCCTGTAAAGGCACTTGTAGTCCCCTGTGTCATTGCCGATGACTTTGAGAAGAGTAAGTGTCTTGCAGTAGGGGCCATCGCTGCAGTCTCTCACGGAGATGCGCTTCTCAGCACTGCTCTGGTTGCTTGGCCAGGACCACTCCAGTGGTCTCTGACCACTGGGAAAGCAAATGCGAGAGGAGCATACACTTGTGGTAAGCGCCAGTACTGATGCCGAGGGCATGAACCCCAGCCCCACTAATCTCTACGGCTCTGGAGAGGGATGGGCTTCACCCCATCACACAGAGAGAGCATCAAACCATGTCGGACAAATTCACATACTCGACCCATAACATAGGTATAAGGAAGCTACCTGAGGTTTACATTCTGCTGAATCTAAGTGACAAAGCACCCAAAAGTGAGCGTTGAGAGTATGGCTCACCAGCAGGCTCCACAAGGACCCAACTGACGCTTCCTCCTCCAAGCCACTCTGCACTCCCCAGCTCTCTCTTGCTGCAAGCCTCTCAGATAATTTCTAAAGCTTGCCAGGGAAAAATGAATCGGGGCAAAAAGGGACTGGGGAGAAACATGAGTAATGACATGAGTAAGATCATGTCACCTGTGATTCTGTACAAAACCTCACTACAAAAGTCACCAATCATCAAAATTGTGCTGAGCAGATTTGCCCTTACCTGCAAGTAATATTTAGTGTGTCATTTGCCGTTATTGTGAGGACATCTTTTTGGATGCTGAGGGTTGGCTGATCCAGAGAAATAAATAAACCTGCAAAAACATGTATGAAACCCCTCAACTCAATAAACAAAGTAAATGCTACTCAATCAGAAAAGTATTATATACAGGAATATGCAGCATGTTTTAAGAAGACACTTTCACATCACCTACTTAGCAGTTAAGGGTAAATAATGATTTTTCATACATCCCAAAAAGTTCAAAAACTCTGTCATAACAGGAAGCAAAGGCAGATGGTCAGGAGCTAGCTGCAGAGCACTACAATTCAGCCAGCCAGGGTGGAGTTCCTGTTTTCTTGCGTTGCCAACTTCAAGGTCTAACAAGAGGATGTGGGACATATTGAAACGAAGTGAACCTTCATCTGATGATCTCACTCCCTTGGGGATTACCTACTTTTCTTATAATAAATTGAATATACTTCTTTGAGACTGCTGATCAATGAATTACGTCAAGAAACTATTTTACAGTTTGTCACAAATTTGAGATCCCAAGAATTTATTTTATCCCATGATTTTCTAAGGTTCTCTTTCCTCCTAAGGAGTTAGACAGAAATCTCTTCCTACCAAACTACCAGCACAAGGGCTTGGATCGCACCCACCCAGAGCCATTGGTGCTTGTACGGGCTGTGATCTGGGTGGCAGTGCTTGCTCTGAGGCACCAGCCCAACTTGTGCAACATCTGGTAGTACCACAAGGAGAGATTTTCAGTCCATTCTGGCTGCTCCTATCAGCTTCAGGAATCCCGCCTCACCGGGCCGAGCCGCAGCCCCAACCGCGACAGCTGGACCGGCTACAACGGGCAACAAGAAAGCGTGGCCAGACCGGGACATTCCCTATTTCGCTAGCATTTCCCCGTGCTTTAATCACTCGCATTCCGAGCAGGTTCCTCGCTGATGACAGGTTTCCCGCGTTGGGCTCCAGGGACATTTTGCTCTCGGAAACGGCAGCTGACGCTGGAGCCAAGCGAGCAGGACACGATGCCACGGCAGGCAGCCCTGTGCGACGGGCCAGCACCAGCCGGCCGGACAGGAGAGGCCAAGAGGACGGGAGAGGAGAGGGCGGGACAGGCGGGGTCAGCAAGCCCGCAGCCGCGGGCGTCCCGTGGGCTCGCACTGCTTCACCCGCTCAACCAGCCCCGACTACCGCATGGGAAACCCGCACCCGCGCCCTTCCCGGCACCCGGGCATTCCCGCGCCCCCTCGCCTCGGGGTCCCGCGGGGCTGCCGGACTCTGGCGGCTCCCCGGCAGACCGGACCCGGGGCACACGGGGCTCCCCGAGGGCTTACCGGGAGCCAGGTACAGCAGGACCGCCAGCAGCCGCGCCGCACCGAGCTCCATCCCGGGGCTGCGGGGAGCGAAGCAAACCCTCTGCCCGATGGCAGCCGAGCCGAGCCGAGCCGAGCCGAGCCGAGCCGAGCCGAGCCGAGCCGAGCCGAGCCGAGCCGAGCCGAGCCGCCCCGCTCCGTACGCCCCGCACCGCCCGGCGGGGATGCGGGACCCCGGCGAGCGGTGCCGCCCCTCTTGTGCCCGGGGCGGGGCCCGAGGCCGAGCCCCCGCCCACCCCACCGTGTGCCCGCCTCCCGGCCCGGCCCCACGCCCCCGCGGCGCATCCCACCGGGATGCTCTGGTTCGGAGGGGCAACGGGAGCTCTCCCTGCTCCCTGCTCGGCGGCAGGAGGGCCTCAGAACTGAAATTCAGTGTCGCCTGGTGCGTCATCGTGCGTTTTGGGGGTTTCTTAAAAGCCGCTCAACAGAAAAGATCCCAAGGACACACATCCTGCTGAGAGACTGCATCCCACCAGGTTTGAAGTGTCTGGCAGTATCAGTGCAGAGCTCACAACGTGGGAGTCCCCTAAGCATGTAGCATGTACCCACCACCCTAACTGGCCCCATCACAGCTAATGGGATCCAACAAGTGTCTGCCAGAGTCACTCCTCCTGCCCCTCAGCAGCCGCATCCTGCTCTTTGTGGGGTGCTCCCCATGGCAGTAGCCATGGCCCTCTTACACCAGATTTTGGGGTTTTTTTACGGAAATGAACCCCCCAACCAGAACTATACCATTTAATCAAAGTTACTAACCAGTGACTGCTAAAGAGAAGTTTGTGAGGTAGTCCTTCGGGAAAAATAAACACATGGTGGTTATTAATGTGTTATCCATACACATGAATATAAAGCCTCTGGGGGAGATAAATACATCTGCAAAGAGAGATATATAGATACACAGGTAGATAGAAACATACAGCTGTGTATATAACAATGCATGCATATGCATATTTGTACTTCTACATGTTACCTTTCCCTCTTTCCCTGCAAATCTGTGTGAGAGCTTGTCCACAAATGATTAAGTTAATGAACCAGTGATTTTATTTTGCATTCAATGCAATTCCAACTGTTTTACTGTACTGGGGCATGAGTGTAATTTCCTTTGAAATTACACCCCTGTTGCTCACAGAAAGATACAGGGAGTGGGAGAAACCAGATTTTTCCTAGAGATCCAATAGAATCCATGAAAAGTCAAAGATGACTCATACGATTTAAGAGGCAGCAAGTCAGCACCATGCAAATAAAAAGTGTACTTGCTATTCTTATAAGCTCTTAAACCAGAATATTGGCAGCCCTCATTAATATATCCACCTCCATCCTAATGCAGGTCAGGTAATTGGTATTGCTAAGTGATTTGGGGAACTCTGGCAGTGAGTTAAAATACTGACCTTGCTGAGACTAAGGTGTACGTAAGGTTTCTGTACTAGTGACAAATACTTAGTGAAAACCAAAGGTACCTACTGCTAAAAAAAGCCAGTTTTGGTAACTTTATTTGTGGTGATGCTGCTTTTCTTGGTTGTGACTACAAAGAAAAAAAATTGGTAGGGATTGGATGATCTGCAAGAACTGTTTGCCTCAAAAGCAGTTTAGCTAGTCAACAAAGAAAATGAAATTATAGGGGTAAATTGAAAACTGTTTACATTAAATTGTTACAAGATTCATAGAACACAGTAAAATCACTGGTAGCTCATTTTAATGCTTTCTGCATTCCTATGTGATATTCCAAAATGCAACTGTATAAAATATGCCCCTATATTGATTTTAACAAGAAACTTTTCTGAAATCTAGTCAGATCATATACAACTACAGCTTACTGCAATACCACCTGGGCTCTGTTTTCATGCACAGCCATTACTATTAAGTGAGTGGTTTGGGGGGAGGTGGCTGGTTTCATTGTTGAAAATTATTTTGGTGCCTGAGCTTTACAGGAACAAACACCCACTGCTTGCCCTAAGCCTATCTAAGGCACGATAGATGAATGCTAGCCCTCTACAGGCCCTTCAGCATTTGCCACATCCCCTCCTTCTCTCCTGCAGTATCCTGAGGAAGGGAATTAAAGAGGGGAGCTGACCCCTCAAACACACAAACCTGGTGAGTGCACACATCGAACTGGGCAGCAAGGAGCTTGAACGTTGTGACTGTAGTGCATCCACAGGGAACTGCACATTTCAAAAGCACAAAGTGTTTTTATCTCCCTGAGTGATCTCGGTGAGATCTCAGTCTTTACCCTGTGCTTCCTAAATGGGACACAATCCTTCAGCACTTTGCCTGACTGTCAGTCTAATCTTGTCAACTAGAATAATGCTTCAGGAACTGCTGCTTCACTGTGTGAATTGCCATCCTTGTAGTATCAGGGACATCTGTGGCACCAATGAGAACAAGAAGGTAACATCTTTACACTCCAGTTACTTGAATGGGACCCTGACCCTGTAAACATTTAAGCACAAGAGTAACTTTGCTCTGGAGAGTCATTCAACAGATGCAGGACTTTTCATCTGCTTCAAATTCCTTATATACATGGTGTTGGTGAGACTAATCCTCTAGGAAGATCAAATAAAAAATAGAGCCAAGTATCACTGAAAAAGGTGGATGTTTGGGGAAAGTGAGAACTAGAAAATATATGAGGTGACTTTACCAATACATTATGTATGGTGTCGTATGTACTTTGCTAAACTGATTTTTCTATTTTCAGCTTCAATAGGGCTTTCTCAAGTGGATTTTCACTAGGAGACGCCATGGGGAACCTCTGAGAGAAAAATCAACCAGAGCACAGAAGAAAGACAGTCACCTAAAATCCAAGTGAAAGATTCATGTAAGTATACTGCTACTATGATAGCTATGGGACACACACTTCTGTTTACAAAACCAAAACCCCAGTGATTTAAGGGACAGCAGTTTTCTCATCCAGCCTTTTAGGCTGTGATCTCCGGACAGCCTTTGTGTCATCCTATAGATTTGTAGAGTACCTGGTATAGTCCAGCTTGCACCAGAGACGATCAGTGCTGAACCACGGGGAGCTAGTGAGAGAGGCCAAACATATTAATGTAGTTCAGTGAGTACAGGATGGGATTTCCTCCCTCTCCAGAGACAGCTTGAATCTCGAAAGCTTCTTGGGATCTAAAACCAGCATGCAATGGAGTCTAAAGATACCTTATCCTCTGTCTCAGCATTCTCACCTGCCTTGAATGACAGGAAAACCCGTCAAGACTTTTAAAATCTGTCTTACTTCAAAAAAGTGCCTCTGTCTTGACCAGACAATACCAGCTAATAAACAGGGGGCTGAAAGGACCTCCATGAAAGTCCAGCCCTCCTGCCACCCTGAGCAGATCTCAGCCCAGCATGAGATTGGACCTGGAGAGTTGCAGGAGAGCTGGTAGCCGACAGACAGAACGCAATCAGACCCTGTGCATCACTCCATGCTTCATCAGATTGACTCCCCCTTCACACAGCATCTCCCAGAGCCCCTCAGAGAGAAGTTTCCATCCTGAAATCAGTGCATTCCCAGTCCCTGGGCTTATCTTCCTCCTTCCCTGCAGCCTCTTTCTGCTGCAGCCTGCATGCAGGGAAGCTCCGTGTCCATGAATGGTCCCTGGGAATGGTCTGTGCAATGGGAGGGGGCATGAAGCCTTGCCTTGGCCAAACAGGGCCAGCGAGACTTTGTTTGTGCGTCTGTTCCTCTGGTCGCCAAAAGCTCATTAAAAACATGACACAAAAGCAGCAGACGAACCGGAGAAGCCCCCTCCCCTCTCCTCCCCGACCTGTCACGACTTCCCCAGGCTCTCTGGCTCTGTCAGGGCTTTCCGGGCAGCCCAGACGAGGAGTCCGACTAGAGGCCAGAGTGGCAGCAGCCAAGCGCCTTTTGTTTGCTTAATTATTCAAATAACAACCTGGGGGGAGATAAGGGCTGGCCCTGGCAACACCGATTATCTGCTTTCTTGCGCCTGTAGCTCAACAAGTTTGCAAGTGGTCAGCATCCTATGGAGGATACATCTGGAATGCGGCAGCCAGCAGCTGTACCGCCTCCAGGTCACACCTCTGTGCCACAGCTGGGGCTGCAAGAACCTCAGTATCTAACACAGGGGTGGATGCTCGCTTCAGCTCTGTCTGCTTTGCAGACTGCACCCTTGCAGCAGCCTGCTCCCTTGGCCCTGGTGTGGCTTTCATAAGGCACGCATCACCAGCACACTGATAAGCCTTGCTGAGGCAGGCATGGAAGCACATTCGAGGCGCCGCTTCAAGAAAAATAATTGGCATTTACCTAACATTGAATGCCATCACTTTCATGTAAACGACATGCAAAATCAGAAATACATTTAGCGTAACACCTACTTCACGTGTAGACCCCAGAAAACTTGCTGGTTTGTAAGGGGTATTGCAAAGCACAAAATCCAACCTTCCGGCTGGAAATAATAACTGTCCCAGGTGAGAATAGGCACGGAAGTAGGAATGAGATAGCATAAACCCACTCATTTTCAGACAGACTTGCCTAAAGGTAGAGATTTGAATGACTCTATTTTCAGAATATGCCAAAAGTGCTGAGACCTTGCTGAAATCTAGGGACATGTGCCTTGTATTTGGCTATGTCCAACTGTAAACAGCACGTGTGAGTTTGGCGTGCTTGGACATCCCCAAATCAGCTTTATTCTAGATTGGATGGATGCTGATGGTAACAAAACTGGAGGAGAAGGTTCATTGCTGTCAAGCCCCAGACAAGTCTAAAGTGCCTTGGATATGTCTCTCCACCCCTAGGCATGTAATTATGGTTGGAAGCATGTGGACTTTTAGGGACACACCTTTGAAAAATTCATTTTCTTTCGCTGTTTATTTGCTTGTCCCTATCATGTCCTAAAACTCCACATAACTGCTCATGCCAGGACAACAGGGTTCTACACACTCTCCATTCAAGGAGTTGTTCATTTTTTTTCCCTGCCAAGCTGTTTTTCCCCACCAACTCTTTGTGGGGCAAGGGCTTTGTGGAGAAGAGACAAATGCTTTTGTTGTTTATGCAGCCGAATTCTATGGAAATTTCCCTGTTGCTTGCAGCAGGAAGCAGCTCTGAAGCATCACTTTCTGAGCAGGAAGCAGAGGATAACTCAGTGTCTGGGCCCTTGGTCAGTGAGGCTAATGGATGGGCAACTGGTGACAGGGACAAGCTACAGATTCTTACACAGACGTGACATGCAAATTTTTTTTCCTAGGTTTTTTTTTGCGTTCTTTTTTTTTCTTCCTTGATTTTTCTTTTTCCTTTTTGGGGTTTGAAGTTGAATATCTGTGAAAAAAGTCTCAAAGCCTAGGTTGACTGCTGGGGAAGGACAACATCCTTTTTTCCAATAGTTGACTGGTGCAGCATGCTTTCATTGCATCCCCTCCTGTGAGGAGATTTGCATCACACAAGAGTACCCTCACCTCTATGCTGGAGGGATAGAAAGCAGCATCCTTAGACACTTTGTCCACATGGCTGTGTTTTTATGTGAATTCCCTTAATATTCAATGAAGGAAAACAAGGGAGCAACATTATACTATTCACAAAGAGGGTCATGGAGCAAAGACCTGGATTCTGGACCACACACCTGCAAATATTGAAGGATTTTGTTTGGTGTGGAACAGCACCATCAGGAAACCTGAAATGGCCACCCATTATGGCATGGTCTGAAGCTTTCTACTGACACAAAACCAGGCCTCCCATGGCTGAATTTCATGGTGGTGGAAGTCTAACTTTGGGAAACAGTCTGCCAAAGATATACGTTACTGGTTTATTATAAAAGAAGGAAAAATTATGAATGTATCTGTCGGGGAGCCAGCCAATCAAACATATGCTTGCAAGTCATCATTGCTTTAGAAGTAGAAGCAATACACCCCAGCTCCCAGGGAGTTTGTGTCTCCCATATTGCATAAGGAAAAATCTGAAGGGTTTTGGGTTGTTTATACCATGTTTCTGCCAGGGAGGTGCCTCAGTGTCTGCTAAGAATTTTATCATGTTGCAGCCTTTCACTGGTGAGCACTCTAAGGAGATGTCTCCCCTACACCTTACCACTTCTTAAATGAAATAAATATGGACCTAATAACCTAGAGATATTTAACACTGTCACATTTGCTTGAAACTGGCAGAAGAGTTTAAAAATTATGAGTCAAGTAGATAGAAAAAGTAAACAGACAGACATAAAACGTGATTAGGTAGGTCCTATTTCCCTAGGGAACCAGCCTAAAATTTACAGGTCACACCAACTAGAAAAAGCTGCTGGCACTTCCTAGGAGAGGATTAGAAGTTGAAATTGGAGGAAAATGAAAGGAGAGCAAAAAGGCTGTCAGAAATAGTGAAAACCCAGCCTGCAAGGAGAAGCTGAAAGATTTGAGACTGTTCAATCTAGAAGAAGAGGAGACCAGACAGACAGGCGTGATAACAGCCTTCCAGTGGGGACAGGCCGTAGTTCCCTGGCCATTTTCCTTATAGTCACCAAGGGTAAGAGAGGAAATAATCAGTCTAATTTTCTGGACAGGAGATTTATCTCAGATAATGGGGAACACTTTCTGACTTTCAGAGCAATAAGGTTGTCTGGGGAGCCTAGGACTGGCATCAGTTGAGGTGTTTAAGATCAGATCTGTCAGGTCTTTGTCAGGGATTAAATTTAATTCTGGTTTACTATAGAAATAGGTGTTAAAGGGTCTTCTCAGGTTTATTTAAGTCCCATTTATTCATAATTAATAGGAATACAGTTTGTGGTTTCCTGTTCTTTAATAAAACAGCCCAAAGATGAAGCACTTCTTTATTGGGTCAGGTGTAACATTTCACCCAGCCTACAACAATATCTCAGTATTCATTTTCAGCTAGAAAAACTAATATGATCAGTCTGAGCTGATACCTCTTCTACATCTTTTTTTTTTGGAAGGTATCTTGAAGTGACTGGATTTCCTGTCATTTTTTATGTGTTCAGCAACAAAACTGAAAAAAACCCACAAAACACCCAACCTTCAAACCATTATTCACACCACTCTAGTTCCAGCTAGAAACTCTTGGGAGAGACGTCAGGGCACAAACTGATGGGAAATTCTGAAATATGTCAACAGTTGTCAAAGTACAAGCAGCGTTTTATAGTGATGGTTCAAAATTACATCAAATGACTTTCCCAAATCAGTGCCAATGGCACACAGCTTGTGACTTCTCTTTCCCTCCTAATGCTTGCCAGTCCATTTTAACAGCATTTGGGGAAACTTCCAAACTGATTTCTTCCAGGTGATTAATCTTCCCAAATATTTTCACAGCCAGGATAATTGAATGGTAACTGAATTGTCTTACAGGACACAATGTAGAGACATAAGAACATAAAGAACTTGGAGATCCATGAAAGGCACAGCAAGGGCCCCTACAGACACACTGGGGTACTAGCACACCTGGCTCTCACAGTCCCTCAGAAGAACTATTTTTATCTCATCAGTGAGGAAGCCTTGTTTTTACAGTCAAATTAATTTGCACAGCAAATATCTTAAACGTGATTAAATGCTTTAAAGTTGTAATACAGGAGTTGATTTTTAACACCCATGTCCCAAAAGCCTTTTTCTTACAAAGTGTAAAAGTTCATAATTGTGTATTTGCATGTTAATATTTTTCTTTATTTTAATTCATACTCATTTTCATGAGATATTTGCCATCATTTTCCAAAGAAAAGAACTGTTCCACTAAGGGAAAATTCAGCTTCTGTTCAGGCTTCCCTTTCAGGACAGAAATCATTCAGATTTGAAAAGGAACAGGGAGAATGTCACAGCTTCTTTGCTGATCAAAATGCTCTCTTTATAGGATTACAAATCACCCTTCAACAGTTAGGGGAAGCAGACTAACTCAATTCTCACAATCAGATTCTTTACCCCAAAGCCAGAAAACCTAACCCAAAGCTCTGTTTTCCACGTATTTTGCTGTTGTGAACAAGTTGACTATTTTTAATCACCTGACTATTTTCTCATATCTCTCATCCAAGAAGAAACATCACAGCAAATATTGTACCACCTCCTCATTTTTTTCTGCCATGGCTGTAGCTAAATGAGTCCTCTGAACATTTAGTGGCTGATGTGTGGCAATGTGGGGACCAGAAGAAAAGCATCAACAGGAAAGGAAAGGAAGTGACCAGGCCAGTATTCTTCACTGAGTTTGTCTCACCACAGGTTGTCACCAACCAAAGGTTAAAAGATACATTCCACACTGTTTTCTGGAGGGGGACGTCCAAACAAGTCACGCGCAAAATTCATAGAATAATCATTAAGGCCGAAAGGAAATATTAGGATATGTAGTCTGACCTTTCAAAACCACAGGCAGCAAAGGGAGCCCATTGGGACACAAAGCTTCATTACTGAAGTGCAAATTCTACTAGAAGAGAAGGGGAATATTTACTAGCAGCTTGAGCCTGGCTGAAGTTAGAGGAAGACAGTTATTGGCAGATGAGAGGCTCAGAGCCTGCACGTGATCCAGGAGGATTTTAGAAGCATATATAATAGCAACTTTAGCACTGGGATTATTCTTAAAAGACAAACAATAACTGTACACTCATATATATGGGGGCTATAATATATACCTTCATGTATATACACATATATCTGTACTTTGTCAGAGGCCAGGAATATTTCTGGAATTCTATTAGTATAACATTTATTAACTACACAGTAAATGTAGCTGATAAGCATTTTGAAATTATGTCATTTCACTGAATTGCTGATCCAGTACTTGTGAGTAATACATTACCATTCCCACCCTTGCAGCTGTGGGAGTAACCAAGGTGACCCTTCTTTGTAACATTCATAGCAAGCAATGAGGACAAATTTTTCTCCTGCCCAGACTCAGAGGGAGCTGATTAAGGCTAACAATGCCAAGGAAACAATAAGGAAAGCACAGATCCTTGGGAGGGGCTGGAGGGTTTCCTAGAGAACCATCCTGCAGCTGAGGGAGCAGAGAGGGTAAGAGTCCAGGTCTGTTCCTTTCCATCGTCGGGATCACATTTTCCAGACGAGCCCTGGGTACAAAACACCACAGACTGGGCAAAGCGATCCTTAGGAGACCACGTGGTGGAGTCTGCCAGGCTGCCCTCTGGGGCACTGCTTTCTCTGCAGAGGCTGTCATTCAGCGGCAGCAGTTCCAGCTGAGACCAGCAGTGAAATGCTGGGCGACGGAGAAGATGTGAGATGGGACGTGCGAGTCCAAGAATGACACGGTACAAACTACACAGGTGCAGAAGTAGATAGGAACGCCAAATCTCCAGGCTTGCATTGGTAGGAAGGACTTTTTCCTGAAGCCACAACTATTGCCATTAGAAATGAGTGATGCAAGCAACCATTTAGGTGAAAAGGGTGAACACCTTATAGAATAGACATGGACCTCAGATTATCTGGTTTTGGACTTTTGTCCATAAAATGCCACAGGATGTGAGTCAGCAGGAATTCTCCATAAGCCTGAAATTAGGCCCTTTATTGCAGGAAATCCTATGCCAGCACTGAAGTGTTGGCACCACACACTACACACCTCCTTATTCTTTGACATCTGCAGACTGTCATGTGCCAAGAAAAAGGTAACTGAGCAGTTCAAGGAAGGAAGACATTGAGATCATGGTCATTGATACCTGCCAACAAGACTTACTTTATTTCAGGCTTAGAAATACAGGAATATTTGATTTATAGAGGGTGAGAATCTAAGCATAAAATTGTCATTCCGAAATGCATAAAAATCACAATTTTTTTAACCCCAAAAATATAGCAAGAAGTGTCAGTGAAGAACAAATCTGTCTAACATCCACAGATATATGAACAGTCACTATGTAGAATAAGCCTCTGTTTCCCTCTGCCTTATTTATAATGTCATTTACTTTATTCACACAGTTTAACTGTGAATTTTCTATCCTCTTGACATCATTTCAGCCACTAGATTTTTTTTTTCATGTGAACCTGTGAAAATATTTTGATTGAACTGGTGCAAAAATATTTCGGGCAAATCCAAGGTATGGATGTCAAAACATGTTAGAAGAATAACACACCTACAGGTATACAAAAACATTATCCACTTAAGAAAGGAAGCAAGTGGGAAAATATAGGTATATAGTTTCTAACTAGTAGGTGGAAAATAAAAAAGGACAAGTCCTGATCAAAAGCTGTTAAAGGACTTTGAATTCTGCTTCCCTTCCTTAATCCATTTGACCTATGAAGCATGGCCCCAGCTGGCCAGGAGAGCAGAGATAAGTAGGCAGCTTTGCCACACTCGCCTGGTGCAGTCAGCGAAAGTCACTTTCTGTAGCCTCCAGCCTTCCTCTTGGATATGCATGTCATCAGGAAAACTGAGTCCAGGCTCCCTACTTTCTCTTCCGCCCCTTTAGCTCCACATGTTTCCTGACCCTTGGCTCCTCTGCTGCGAGGGCTTGCCACCTGCACGCCGGCCCCGATAGCAAAACCACATCCTGTACCTTCCCATGGCCAGGGTTCATTATTTTCATCGGCCCATAGGACAGCTCTGTGATGGGAATGTATTTGGGTTCAAACTATCCTTGTGCGTGGAAAACAAACCAGTGTTTCCACTGCAGTGTGCAGCAGGGATAGTTTAGTAGTAAAAAAACAGCCAAAGACCATGTAGCATCGGGCTTGTTGCCTCTTTGGGTAGGATGATGAATGACTTGTTGGGGTGGGGACCTTGGCCTTTGCAAAATGGCACACAGAGGTGAAAAAGCAGAGCTCTGTTTCTCCAAATGTGTCTGTCCTCTTCTTCCAAGGGAGACACTGCTGTGAGTGACAGGAAAAAAAAAAGTAATTTGCACTTTCTCCTATATTCCCAATCCCGTTTCCACTCCCCTCCATTTTTTTTCTCTGGTAATTTTCCCAGGATAAAAATCTCTCCTTATGAGATGCTGTTTCTGAGGAAACAAGAGAATAGCCACATCTGGAGAGTGAGCTGGCAACATCATCAAGAAGGTAATTTAATGGAGAATTAAACAAGCCTGAAAAGGCAGAGCCAGGAGGAGAAATGTATCTGTCCCCAAAAGTTCAGACATGGAAGAAATAAAGTCTCTTCAGTCCAATTAGAGTTCAACATGAACTTTTTCTTACCTTTATTGATCCAATTCCCGAGATGGCTGCTATTCTGGTGCTACAGCAAACGAAATTACTGCCCACTTGCTGTTATCAGGCTGTATCAGTGAAGGACACTGACTGAGCAGTGGAAACAGATCCTCCCACATGAGTCCCCAGTGCTGTGTTCCCCAAGAGCACAAGGCAGGCCAAGGAGTAGCCCAACACTCTCTGGCTGCGTGGTGACTTTGGAAAGCCATGGAAGCCCAGAGCATGTTAATGAAGGCTCCAATAAAATCCTCCTTCCTAGAAATAGCTGCAAATTTCCATCCCTCTAACCCTATCACTGTGGCACTTGGTCTAGAACTGCATCTCTCTGGATACTGAGATTGCCTACTGTGTATTTATAGTTGCATGTGGATAAAATGAGTTTCATAAATGAAGCAACCAAACTCAATCCAAATTGAGCATCAAGAACATTTCCAAATCAAAGATCATTCATATCTCTTTTGGGCCAGATGGGAGTAGCGAACTTGTAACTAAAC
This sequence comes from Atrichornis clamosus, assembly GCA_013400975.1. Taxonomy (NCBI): domain Eukaryota; kingdom Metazoa; phylum Chordata; class Aves; order Passeriformes; family Menuridae; genus Atrichornis; species Atrichornis clamosus. The sequence continues at coordinate 48,031 of WBMZ01005316.1, read as the reverse complement.
CTCACTGTTCTGAGAAATCCAACTGATTACGGTTGGAACACTTTCCTAGGAAGGACTGCAAGTGGTCTGATATGTGCTGACTTGCTGTTTCTTCCAAGCCCATTTCAAACTGGGAAACAAACTAAACAGCTCAAATTCTTGGAAGAGATTTCCACTCTTATGGTGCTTTAGCCTGTTGTACTGAGGAAATGAAGTGTGCCATCACATGGTTTGCCCATCTGTAAGTCCCACTCTCCTTATGAGCTTTTGAATCCCTTTCAAATTTCTCTTAAAGTTGAAAGAGGGTTAGAAACACTACAGTTAATTATGTTTGTGAAAACTGGCACCTAGACAGAGAAGAGAGGCTCAATTCACTATACATCTAGGCAACAGGTAGTCCCTTCGACATCAACCAGATGGGCACACACATATCAGCCTGCCAGTCAGCCTGGTCCTAGCTCCTCACAGCACACGTACAGCTCCAGCCCAGTGGCCATGGAAAATAGGTGTGAGAGCTGGGGTCACGCTGCAGGGGCTGCTGAGAGGACACAGGTCCATGGGAAAAAAAGCTCTGCTAGTTCAGATGCTCAAAAACCTGATGCGTTAGTGTGTTACTATGTTCAAATATACTTCGGGTGCCAAATGCCAAAGTGCCTTGGATTTATTTATCACACATTATAGAAAAATGAGAGGCCAGTGCCTTCCAAAAAGAAACCACAGTGCTCCCAAAGGAAGCCCGGTTCTGACCTCTTGTGCCCTGATGCAGACTGGAAAACTCTCAGTGAACATCCTTCAGTGGTTAATGTGAGGTATCTAAAACGCCACTTAAAACTAACTCACCCCGAGAGTGCCAAAAGACAGAGAAAAAAATCCCCAACATTTCTGATAGGATTATTCTGCTTTATAATTCTTTTGACAGTAACCCAAATTCAGTAACCCTTAATTTCTCTGAAGCCGATAATGACTTTTGCTCAGTGTGATGAAAGAAAAAATGCCAAGTAGTCCTTCATCTGAAATATGGTCTGCTGCTTGCAGCGTACAGAGTCCTCACACAGGCACTTCCACCAGCTAATGAAAAAGAATTTCACCCATGAGCTGATGTCAGATCTATTTTCTTTAAAACTACAGTGTGTTCCATGTGAAAAAGAACCTACGCAAAGAAGGATGCCAACTTTCATCTATCAGGAAATGTTTGCACAGCCTATAGAAATCTGTTGATTTTATAAAAACCCCACAACTGCAAAAGCTGTGTACTCAAGGCAGGAACACGTCTTTGGAATTCAGCTACAATTGGTTTGAATAAATGGTAAGGCTATTTCCACCGGTAAAGTTAATCTAGATTTCTTCAGTATGAACAGGTTAGATTTCATTCTTAATGGTTGGATTTTATCAATTCTCTGCCTGAATTCATTACTTTTAAAACTGTATGAGAAAAAGATATAATCCTTTACTGTAAGTGTGGTGGGGCTTTTTATGCAGTAGGGAGAGAGAAATCATTTTCTTCCAAGTGAATATCAACACCCAGTGATAGACAGTGAAGTTCTGATACAGGGAAAAACTTGTGTCAAATTTTGGAGGTGATAACTGGGGACAGCCTTAACCTGGAAGAGATTTGCCTGGGAAGATGACACAACAGCAAATCAGGCTGGTTCACACTTTGTCCATCCCACTGAGGGGTTTGTACATTGTCCTCTTCCAGAGGTGAAGGAAACTGCCCCTATCTTTAGCTCAGTGATCAACTTCAGTGATAGCCATGTAGCACTTCGGAAATGCAGCCTTTATGTCTGGGAGGACTCGTAATGGACTTCATAAGGAAGAGCTTCCATTTGATGTCAGACACCAGGAAAGGCCCTGCAAAATGAACTTTTATGGAGGCTGGAAGTGTCTGGGTTTTGTATGTTTAGTGGCAGAAAAATGCTCTAGTTGTGAGAGAGGATGTTATAGTGGGAAAATAACACAGTATCTGAAGAGAGAGAAAATCTTCTGAACATGTAAATGAGAAAGTATCTCAAGAGCTCTCACCTAATTGATAAAGCTCTTATAGGCACAGAAATTTTTCCTTCTATGAAATACTTCTCAAAATGACCATTGTCAATCCAGAGGTCGCAGTATGTAAATATTTAGGTTTTTCTTAGGCTTTGTTAGAGCCTGACAGTTTTAATCCAGTGTTAGCAACTACAGTTTTGAGTTACCATTAACCAAAAAGGGCATAAAACCCAAGCCACCCTTTCTTTGCTATGCAAGTTGGCTACTGTGTTGTATAACAAATGGGCTACCATGGTGGACTTTCCTTAAATAAAGGCCCTATCAGCCTATTACAGCCCAGTGAAGCCAGCACAGGGACAGAGGCCACTTTGCCTAGTTTCTGAATCACAGTGAAGGAGAGGCATATGGAGCTGCTGAAGCCAGCATCACTCTGGCTATGGAGGCAGCACAACAAGCAGATACATTTTCCAGGTCCAATAGGGACCTCCAGACCAGCTAGACTGGAGTGGTTGATCAATAGAAGTCCTTATAAATCTTTGGATGGAGAGTACACGTAAATCCTGTTTGAGGTGAATAAGTCCTTTTTTGTGCTTCTGGCCCTTTGATGCACAAAGGATTTAAAGACCAGCAGTGTATTTATTTTACAACGCATTCAGCGTGTATACTTCTGAATGATAAGATGGTTTATCTGTAGTTTGCTTAATCTTTTCCTGTCATTCTTGGAGATTAAGCACCATTTTCATTGTAAACATTCTCTCTGCTCCCCTCATGATTCCCTAAGGATGCACTAGTTCAGATATCCCTTCAAATAATGAACAGACAAAGACTAATAAATATTTCACACATAAAAGGAGTCTTGTAGCAAAAGGTTCTAATAGCTCCCTTCATTATGGGGGATATTTCCATTTGATTTTTACTTCTTGAATCCTTTCCTAAAACTCAGAGCCAAACACGGGTTTCCAGTGAAAGTGGCAAGCACACCCAAACCTGGATAAAATAAAATGATGGAAAATAAACTGTCAGGAAGCAGAGCACTTATTTTGTGCACCCATCCCACTTCCTATAGTGCATTTTAAAGCAGGGGCTGTTCTACATCCCAGACCAATGAAGCTTACTACACATTTTTCCACTGTCCTCTAAAGCATGCTGTGCTTTTAAGACTAAAGATTAAGGGGAAATTGAAAACATAATATATGGTGAAATTTCTGTATGTATCCACTCTGGATAAAAAAAAAGGAAAAAAAGAAAAGTACCGTAAGGCTCATATAGTTTTCTCTCAGCTGGTTTTTCAGTAAGAGTTGCCAGTCTATTCCATTTCTAGTCATCAGAGAGCAATTAATTAGTAAGGCATAAGGCATTTCATTTCAATGGCTCTCATAAATTCCTAATGCCCAGTCCGGGCAGAAATCATGCTATCTTTGGTGTTTTTTCACACATTTTGAAGGTATTGCTTCCTTCATTTTATCTACTGTCCAAGTACTTACTGTCTGAGAAAAAAAAACCCCTAAACAACAAAACAGTAGAGAAAGCCATATATGTCTAAATATCTAATTATTTTTTAACAAGTTTCAGTAACTTTATTTGTAGGAATCAGTCTACAGACCCCAAATTTTATGCATAGTCTCTTGTTTTAAAAGAGATGTGAATGGTTAAGAAAATGGAAATTGTAGGGATTTTTTGAAAAGAAATTAATGGGCTGGAAAACTCTTAGTAATTTCTGTCACCCATTTCTCAGAAGCCATTGCTTTTGCTGTAGGACATCTCATTGGCCTCTGTGAATCCATGTGGTTTATGATCTGGCAAAATAAAATTTCTCAGAATGAGTGCCTATTTTATGAAAAGATTGTAAGCTGCAATGGTTCAGTAAGGGATAATTATATCCTTAGGAAAAGAAGAAGACCGAAGAGATAGGGACCTGGACACCTGAATCCATCACATCTCCCCAGGCATGCATCCTGCTTCTGAGGTCTTACACAACATGGACTTAGCTGTTCTTGTGATACTTAGCCAGTCATGTGATACTTACATCCAGACAAGCACCTCTAAAGGAAGGTCACGATGGAGCATCACTGAGCGCAGAAGAGGCTTTGGAGCTCCCCCTTCCACTTTCTTACCAAGTCACGCTCACCATTTGCTAACAAAAAATACTCAGCAATCAGTCACTTCCAACATGGACACCAGACCTCTGCGTTCACTCAGAGGTGTGCTGTTGATGCCATGGCTTGATCCTTCACCTTCCTTTTTTGTCGAGATTGCCACTGTGCTCCCTGCCATGGTAAATAACTGCACATGGGTATGAAGTTATCTCTTCTGGCAGCTAAATAGATTTTTGACCACACAGTTGTAGCAATAGCCAAATCTTCTGGATGGTCAGTTTTCAAAATCTTGTGCTTGAATCATGCCCCATGACATATGTGTACTGATATTAGTGGAAAACTTTGGTTTAGGACTTGTGCTTTGCTAGCAGTACTCATCTCAACTGGAGACAGAAACTTTTACCTACTTTTACCTACTAGCCACAAACAGCAGCAGGTTCAGGCCCTGATGTTGTGCTTCATATGTAGGGTAAGCTGAGACTGCTTCTGAGAAAGATGGTCCCAGCCTCTTCCCCAGCCATCCCTATGGCTTTGTTGGGGCCAGTATTAGTGCTACAGTCCTAGAGGACACACAGATCCCTCCCACCCTCATAGTACTGGTTTTAGAGCAAATCTGAATACTGCTGGCCAGCTGATGTCTCGGACAGGGCATCTGTAAACGAAGCTGAATATTTCACCTTTTCCAGCATGATCCAGGCAGCACTGGAAGGAATCAGTCCCATGCTACACCTCCAGGCATAAGTTATCACTTCTCTTTACAGTCATAATCATACAGTTACGGTGAGTTGGTCAACTGAGTTCATCTGGCAGAAAACAGACCCACTTCCAAGAAATAGTGTTCCATCAGATCAACAGAGCCACATAACACATAATCATGCAATTACTAGAGAGTAGGGAACTTATGATAAAAGCTGAGAAGCCTAGATCAACTCCTTGTTGGCAGTGAGCAGTCAGGTCTGATTTGGTAAATCATGAAATTGCACCGTAATGCTGCCATCTGAACTGAGTCTAGTGGATTGTTTTCCCTGCAAAGCTTCCTGTTTTCCAAAAAATCATCTCCAGAACTGGCATAAGCAGCAGTGTCACTTGCCTTTGCAGACTGAATCACGTCCATGATTCCCTCTTTGTACTCTGCTGTTCCTTCCTGAGGGCACAGTCTGGTGGACTGCTCTGCAAACAGCTTCCACCAACCTTGACTTCATACAAGCTTTGCTTTTCTTTTCCCCTTTTGCAACCTGTTGATTAAAAAAAGCTCATACCTACTAAAAAGCAAAGTCCTTTTCTGATACAATCAGATTTCAAGACTGTGTTGAGTTTTGACGGCTTGTGAGCACCTCGCTGCAGTGACCTTGTTCAGAGTGCCAGCAGGCTTTCCAACAGAGAGGAAACCTTTCCAGCAAGCTCTCAGCGAGGTATGCAGGGAAGGCAAGAGCAGATGGGGAAAGAGACAGCTCTGGGGCGCTGGCCTGTTTGATGGAAATGAAATAACATCAGCAAATTTGTAAGAGCTGACTGAGGCCTTTTTCAAAGAAGCACAACAGCTGCAGGGCTGACTTTGAGGCTGTCATCCTGTGCTGTGCGGTGCACTTTGACCACGCTCTCACAAACACCATCTTCCAATCACAGGTAAGCTCAGTCGCTTTGCTGGAGAAAATGTGGGGTGAAATGATACCCCAGCACTGCAAAACATATAACACTGAGCAACTAGCAGATCAACAGTAATAACAATGAGGATGTTCATAGTTAATAAAAGCAACAGCATCACAGCTCAGAAGAAGAGGTGAAGTAATAAAATTTTAAACGGTTTATTGGCAAAACCCCATTTTTCAATATGAAACTTTCTTCCCTAAAGAAGGGAATTTAGTTTGTACATCACCTTTAGCAACAGTTTTGATTTGACCCCACATAGGTCCAGTTACTTATGGTTTGTTTTAGCAGGATCCTGCCCTTGCTATTCCTAAAAAGGTTTGCACATGTGTCCTCAGTTTTAAGCATATATGTATCTCCCATGGCTTTCAGAAACAGAGTGTTTTGAGGCTGACATGCACTATGGGACTGCAGCTTGGACGCTCAGCTGCAGCACCTCGCGAGATCAAGCCTTGCACGATTTAAAGCTGTAACTCAACATGTTGTCCTTTAATATGGTCTCATTGGACTCGGGGAGCTGACCCTAGGCTGTGTGTCATTTGGACCAAAAGTGCCTTTTGCGGTGAGAGCGGGAATATATCTTAAGGAGTGAGTAATTTTGCTGTGTGCTGCAGTTTCCACTACAGTGCTTTACTTCAAGTGCTGCTTCTTGCCTCAGGGAATATTTTCCCACTCTCTGGTGTTTATAATAGTGAAAAGGCTGGTCTTGATTTGGAAAGAGCAATGTGTGCAGATAAGATAAAATTGCTGCTGAGGAACTAAGAGCAGTCCTTTCTATGCATTACTGCTTGCTGAAGGCCAGCGTCTTGCACCCAGCCTCCCTCTATCTCAGGAGCAAGCAGCAGAGCCCAGTGCTGTATATGCTGCTCAGCCAGTTTCCCAGACATCAGGAAATGAACGTTTTGACAACTTAGCCAAAATAACAAAATAGTTAAAGTTAACAGGATAGCAGCTGTGAGGACTTATTTCTCACATGGGGCTTACCCACAACTGTTATTGCTGAGCTGGAATGATGGGACCCCAAGCTTTCCCTTAATTTTACATATTTATGAATAGAAATAGCTTTTGTAGCAGGAGATAGGCTCACACTCTCGAAGCTTGAGGTTTGAAGCCCTCTGATTGCTTACAGAGAAAAGACATGGGCAGCCTTTCTCTATTGCAACACCAGCATTTTCTGTCATCATCCAGGTGACCACAATTGGAAAGGGAAGATTAAGTTCTGCTACAGTGTTAAGTCAGCCCTAAGACTAAAGGTCTTAGCAAGAGGTTTTGATTTGCTGTTGGATTAGGTTTCTTTTGAAAAGGGACAAACAGGAAATGGGGATCTCTCCTGCACGAAGCTGTGCTCCTGCTGAGTCGTTCCACCCCACTGCACCAGGCAGGAGCAGGGCAGTCCCCATTCCCCACTTCCTTGTGGCAGTGTGATGGATAAAGTAGGTTGCAAAATGCCCCAGCTTACCTCCAGATGAGCAGGTCTGCATGCACTGCCACTGGAAAGGGCTTCTAGCAGGATTCCAGAGGCATCCTCATGCCCAGGTTTGTCACACCTAGCCTGGGTATTTCTGTACTGGGCTCCAGAGCACACCATGCTCCCATATGATTTTATGATGTCAATCCATCAGACAGGTGCCTTCCTGAGGTAATCAGTTTTAGAAAGGGACAAATTTTCACTTATACTGGAGGAAGAGTTGTGGGATAAAGCTGGAGCAGGTAGAAACTTGTGTAATTTATTTAAAGTCACTGAAACCATCTCCATTTATACGAACTGATTTGGCCTTTGAGGTATGAGAGAATAATACAGCCAGTGGGCAGCTCACTTAGAGGAGCTGACAAGTGGAAGGCAGAATACAAAGCTGTTTATGGGATGGCCTTTCTTCATGAAATTCTCCCAATAATTCTCAAACATTAATGAGAAATATATAATGAGGTGACAATGTTGACAAGCATTATCCCTGGCCCTAGTTATGCTATAACGCAGAGAGGAGAAGCAAAGGCAACATTTGTGATGCTACAGAGCTTTTGTAAAGTAAAAAACATTTATGAAAGATACAGCTTGTTCATTCTAGAGATTTGCAGGAGCTCTCATTGAGGCTTTGTAAATATTTGGTGCAGATAACCCCAGTTCTTTGAGTTCCTTGGACCTTAGGCTTTTCATAATGCCATTGTCCTTAAGACAAACCACAGCCCCTTTCAGAACAGGTTGTTGCTCTGGTAATTTTTTCTACCAGCTCCAGAAAATAAAGTTATATTTCATTCTATAAAAATGTAGCTGCTGTATGGTGTGATCCTGCACTAAGAGAAGAAAAATCCCTGGAAAAGGTTTTTACAAATAGAGGGCTTTTATCACCATGGTATGCCCTTTCCTTTAACTTGGTATAAGAATGAAGTTGTGTCCCAAACATCTCAGAAATATTCTGCTTGGACCCAACCAGGAGCAAGCTTGCCCCGCACTGCCTGGGTGTGGAGGTAGGGTGCAGTGTTTTAGGAATGATGGAGAAGGTCAAGAGACCTCAGGGATCAGGGAGCACAGCCCCCCTGAGCCACTTGGGTTTTGGTGCTGAGCAGAAAGGTGGGACAAAGGTTGGCTGAGCAGGGGTGGAGGTGCCACAAGCATGGGGCCAGGTCAGGAGCAAGTCCAGCACTGTGGCATCATTTTCAGGACAAAGAAGGGACACCTATTTTTTTCTTGATCATGTAATCTTAAACCAACTTAAGTGCTTTTTCTCTTACACATGCTCAAATTGACTTGACTTCTGGGGAGCTAATCTTGTCCTTAAAATTAAGAACAGGTATAAGTGTTTTTTCTGGAGCAGACACAGTGTGCTAAGCCCCTGGTGGGATCAACCATACACTACAAAGAATCTGCAGAATCCTTTTATACACCCAAGAATCTGCAGAAAGTAAATATGCCTTTTATACACACAAGAATTTCTACAAGAAACCTGATTCTAGGACTTATATTCATTCAGCTAAGAGTGCAGAAATTTCTCGTGTAGCCTAAAGCAAATCATCTCAAATGTCCAATATTAATTGCAAACTATTTGCAAATGGTCTGCAGCCAAAACTTATGTGCAGAAATTATACAGCTAAAAATGTACGACAAACAGATCTGTTTACCATTCATTTCTCTGAGAAATAATGGGCCAAGTTCAACAGGTCTTTCAAATGATTTCATGTAACTTTGTTTCTAAGCAAAAGCTGCTTGTTGTCATGCTGGGAATGTCAGAGCAATGCCCAAAACAGGTGTGCAAACAGGACTATAAGCAGAAGCATGGGCTGAGCCAGAAAGAGATCCTCAGAATTTGAGGAAAGATTTAATTGTCATTAAAAGAAAGAAGTGAGAAAAGTCATGATGGGCAGGCAAGACTCAGAGGGATGAAATAAATTTGGGTTTTCTTATTTTAACTACTCCATCCTTTGTGGTACCAAAAATTTATTTTATTCAATTGATCTTGACTGATCTAACTGTATTTATTCTAATTAGGCTCTTACTCTAACGCATATTCTAATATCCTCACCAGCAGTGCACAAACACGTTTGCCCAAATTCACCTCATGCCTTGAGAAACAACACTCACAGCTGCAGCCCATAGGGCGTTCCTTCTTGTGTGAGCTGGATCCACGCTGGGAAGCTCTTGTGGCCTTCAGGCTTGCTTTATGCACTACGGACAGGATGCTGCTGTCTCTGTCCCATGGTAACAGCCCATATCTGCTCCCACCTGCAGAGGCCTTCAAGACTCAGCTGGGGCCCATTAGGCATTCAGCAGGACGATATTCTCGACTTGTAGTCCTAGAGAAACTTATATTCATTTTACTAGTGAAGCAGCTGATGCTTTCTCACTCGTGGTGCAGGTCACCTCTGCTAGGGAGACCGTCACTGGGCCCCTGAAACCTGGGATGAGGATCTGGCTGAGAGGATGGCATGAGGAGGTGAACTGATGGCCAAGGATGGGTCTGGCTGAGCCAGAAGAGTGGTGTCTCCAGCAGTCCACAAGACTCGTGCAGGAGGTAACAGTTGTTTTCCTGACCATAATTTGAAATACAGCTGTGATACAGCTGCATGACAGGCTTGGACCACATGGAGGTATATTTTAACACCAAATAACCTTGACACACTTTAGCAGCAGTTACTGTCAGATGTTGTCTTATTAGTCACTTTTCACTTCTTGGAATATGGCAACAAATGTGAATAAATAGGGTCTAATTTCACTGCCTTTCTCAGCAGCCACCCTTAACTTCAGTGCATGCCCACTGGAGGTAGCTTTGCTTACTGTCTGGCTACTGAATGCCTGTTTAGTCATCACTTTACTGATACTTACAGGAAAGAGCCATTGTTCCTGGGCTTCCTCGTCGATAGCACAAGTTCCTGAATTTCTACTTGTAAATTAAAGAAAACACCTCTGAAGAAAGTCTTTGGTTCTGATTCGTAATTGTCAACAGACTATAATCTATATGGATTGGTTTGATTTTTTAATTCATAGCCTCTGAAGCAGCAAGGGGAATTTAAGCAAACTTCTTTGGGCAAGATTATGGTGCAGCTCACAAGAATGGAAATCCCAAAACAACAGCAACCAGCAAACCCATGTGACTACCTGGAGTATCCTTCAGTTTTGAAAGCTGCTCAGCCCTGCATTGGTGTTTGGAAGAGGAAAGCAAGGTGCTTCTCAAGGCATTTTCAGTGTAGCCAACACATTTATCAGATTAGTTCACAGGAAAGGAAGATGAGCAAAAATGAATCATTTTAATTAATCAAGTTGATAAGCATAATACCTGTCTGCTTCAACATAATAAGGGGCACAAATAATTCAGTCATTTGCCAGTGCCCGTCTGGTACATTTGACTTGTTTATAATGTTAATATTGCTAGAAAGGGAAACAAATTACCTCTGGAAATTAGTTAGGAAGAAGAGAAATGAAGCATAGATAGAAAGCTGGGGAGGCATCACTCTATATCTCAAAAAAATCACTAGGTTAGATGGGAATCTGAAAAAGTTTAGTGAGAATGAGATATTTTTAATAAAGCAGAGACGCATGTGTGTATATTGCTTTTTCTGCAGGCTGTGTCCTGAATATGCAGTAGCCTTTGTTATCTAGCTGACATTGGAGATACGGAATTTACCTAGTTAAATGTGCTCAGATAAGGGGAGTTTTTCATGAAAGTGCTCCTATGTAAGAGACATGCCCTCCGCTGAGATAATGAGTCATTTAGATAAAAGGTGGGCATACTATATCAACTTTGAAGATAAAATCTTCACTAGGAAATTCTGAAAACTGAAACTAAGTTAGTGTCCTAATAATTGCATATGTCCAGGAACATTTCAATAGATAAGTGCAACAATAGCAGCTGAAAACTGTTAAACTCTTTGGCTGCTAAAAATGTGATCTACATGACATCTATATAAAATTACAGACTCCTGTCACTCACGCCAAGAAAAAACCAAAAAGACAATAATATTGTAAAACTTTTTGACACTGCTTTGGGTGTTTTCATTAGTAAAGGTTAGGAGTTAAGGCTTTGACAGACTTGGGTCATGGTTCTGACTGTGTTTTGCTCTCAGACAGACACATTTGCATTTGTACAACCCTGTGCACACCCAGATGAATAGCACAGCACGGACACAGTACGTCTGGTACATACAGTGTGATTTATCTGTACGTGTGCAATAACCATTTTTCCTGACAGCTGCCAGCCTGCACTCCCAAGCATCTGGAACAGTGGTTGGTGACTGCAAAAATACAGGAAAAGACATATCCCGTATGCTTGTCATATGGTGCATGGGAACTGACCAGGCAGTACAGGAAATCCTATGCAATATGAGCAGTTCAGCAATCCTGGCACTAGCTAACAGGCCTTGGGAGCGTGTATGTAGGGAAAGGGGTGGCTGAACCTGGGTTGCAAACCTGTGAGCTCATACTTTGGGGTGGTACTGTCCCCACCTCCTCGGGGTCCAGCTGTACCAGTGCCTAAACATCCTTCTCATGGAGCCAGCAGCTCACTCTGCTGCAATCACTGACTTGAAAGAAGCTACTCACATGCTTAAAATTAGCCCTGGAGCGGGCCAGACTTCTCAGCACGTTATGGGACAGAGCTGTTGACAGATGATCTTAACTCTCCCGCTTGTGAGAAGTTTGTACACACGCTCAGTGGAGCTGCAGGACCAAGGTCCTGGCCTCACATTCTTGCTGAAAAGCCCATGGTGCTTTTCATGAGAATTAAGATGTCAGGATCATCGGTCTGATCAGATCAGATGCTGATGCCAGTACAACCCTCCTGCCTTATCCTTCCTGAGTACCTATAAACAGCTGCGGTCAACCAGTCTGCCATACCCCAGTCCCAAGCAGCCAGACTTTGAAACAGTTGGCATTAATTTGACTTTAATACTGAAAACTATTAACAAGGAAAGGAAGTACTCAGAGACTGATATTCCTGACTGCTCTTTGAGTTTACATATTCTGTGTTTGTAGGGTATGGAGACAAATTAGAGAGCACAGCTGAGGCATTCACAAAAAGCAAGGTGCTTCTTTGGTGGGATTATGCCAGCAAGCAAGCAGTTGCATAGAAAAGTAAAAATTGAGTAATATTTCATTGGGTTGATTGGCAGATTTTTCTTCTGCTTGGCAGAAGTTTGGGCAGAATAATCAGAGAGAGGACAGGACAGGAGAGGAGAGGATGCTGCATCCATAGGGTTACACTATGGTTCAGAAAGAAGACCAAAGGCAGGAAGACAAAATGCTTGGCCCCAACAGGACAGCAGACTTTTGTCTTGCTAACCGTTATAATACTGATGATACAGTGAGATGGCAAGGCAGAAGTGCCACAGAAGTGAGGCAGCCCCTGACCACAACAAAAAAAATAAGGCTGTCTGAATTAACGGTATGGAGCATGTTTCGTTTCCTGGGCATTTTCTTATCTGTATCTTAAGTTTTTGATCTATGGATGAGTGGGTCAGGAAGTGGCCTGAAAACACTCCTCTGGCCTCATGCATGGAAATTTTGTAATTATAGGGCTACATCGACAGGCTCCCACTCCTGTCGTGACACTTGGCATGGTTTATGTGGTTTAAACAAGAGAGGGAAAGAACCCACCTCCCCAAACCAGTGAAATAATGAGGAACAAAATGCACTCTTTTATCTTTTTGTCAAGTGAGGCAAGTCTATTATCTCCCCAAGCCTGTCTGCCCCAGAGCAGCATTTTACAGGCTGATTAGTGTATAGCTTCCTGCAGTAAACTGCTGGCAGGGACCAGAACACGGGACGGGTAAAAGAAATTCAGAGACAAGATTTAAGCTCCAGCCTTAGTTTTTTTTGCCTAGACTGTATGTCAATACATATTTAACTGATAATTCATGGATAGTATACAACATGCACATACCAACATGCATGCAAGCACAAAACAGCCTACATCAACCCCAGGAATCACTGCTGACTTTGAACTCAGAACGATGCTGAGTCAGGAAGGACTGAACCAACTAGCTTTGGAAAAAGCACCCCTGGAGCAGGTTGGTAGAAAAGCCAGACAAGTTTGTTGGACAGTGCTGGAGTTCTATAGAGCCATGGGCTTCAGATTCAAAAAGACCCAGAGTCAATGCAGTTGAAAAGAGCTTCTGCTACACTAAAAACTATTAGCTTTTAATATTTTATATTCTTGGAAATTAATTATGCCATGCTGAATCTGTAAAGGATTTCCTGTCATAATCTTATTATTCAATTAGAGATGCCTGTTAAAAATGGCTAATTGTATAGACACAAGCAGATAAATGCATCTGTGACAAGAGGAAGATCCAAGTGCTCATTAAATGTCTAATTTGTATGGCCAAGCAGTGATATGACAGCAAATATCTTACACCTCCAAATTGCTAATGCTTTATTGCATTGTATAAAGCAGGACAAAGCTTGAAAATCATCAGGATAGTTTGGCTTCAATGACTAAGAATCTTTGAAAGATTTGAAAGTAGTATTTGCTGTCAGAATATATGGACTCTAAGGAGTCTGTAAGCACTGTAACAGAAGGACTGATACAAATAAAGATGAGCAAGAAAGTGACATTATTAAAAAAGCATTCTGAAGATGTCTCAGCAATGGAAAGAAGTGACTTGAAGGCTAACTGGGAGCAGCTTGCAGCAAATGTCTCTGTGTGAGCCAATGCACAGCACACTCAAATCAGCTCTGGTTTTGTGGAGGCAGCTGCTGTGCAGGTTTAGCACGAGGAGTTTTTCTTCACTGAAACCAGAAAGATAATCAGCTTTTAGATTCTGGATGTGATTTTGTTAGGTGCATTGATCTTGATTTGGAGATACACTTCAAATGAGCCTTTGTAACAGAAGTTAAAGAGCCCAGAAACCTGCTGCCTTTTATTTTATTTTTAGCAACATTATACACTTTACTTGCTCAAATGTAATTATTTATTCCAGGTAAATGGGAAAACCTTGGAAAACCACAATGGTCATACTGTATGCATTAACTGTGCATTGTGCAAATCTGATTTACTTCAACTGTTTCTACATCATCTTTGCTGAGATTGTCACATAAATTAATTGCATTGGTTTCCCAGCTGAAGAGGAGTTAACATTACTCCCACTATCCAACTAAATCCAGTGGGCTACCAGGATTATAGAGGAGACAGCTTGGGTGCTGACCCTGGATCAACTCCCTGATCTCTCAGCTCCCTGGGAGGTGCTGAGAGGTGCTGCTTCACAAAACAGAGATAAATGAAAAATGAGCAGCAAGATAATTGGAATGATAAAATTGCACAAACTTTCTCCCTCACTCTCTCAGTGAGCTTTAACATCCACTGACCTTGAGCTAGTCAGACATGCAAACCTTTTGCACATCCAGAAAAGAATTATAGACCATACCGTCAGCTGTTGTGAGAAAGATATCCTAGATAAACTATTCCAGCTGTTTTCACAAGGAAGAACTGATGCAGATATTGCAGCTATGGCACATAACTGGACAGGGCATTCCCTTCATGTTCAGTTATTTGGCACCAGTCTTAAATTGCCATTAGTATTTTTCACAAAGAACAAGTCTAGTATTTTTTTAAAGCATATAATTTTCACCAGTAGATTGTCCTGATCCAGAAAATTCTCTACACATCAGACTATTGTCAGAACCATACTTAGGGGACATGTGCACTCCCAAGCAAGCTGTGATATACAGACATCAAACTGAACTTTAAAAGTTTGACAAGGCAGGGTATTGGCCTACCTTACCAGAGGATGGTATTCTCTCCCTGTGCCAACTCCAAAATGGAGCATGCTACTCCTGTGCACTGCAGAGGTATAGCATGAGCATCAGCAGCTTCTGCAGAGCAGCCAATATCCTGTCGTCATTGAGAGAACCTGCCCGTGGTTGGCCCTCACTCATCTTAATCCAGAGCAAACAGGTACAAGGAGAACACTTTGTCCAGATTTTTCTTTTCTTTTCATTTCCCCAGAAGCAGGGCGAGCTACCTTGGGGCAGGTTGGGACACCAGGAGCAGTCAGGGCCCAGGACTGAAGCTCAGGGATCTCACCTCCACCCATGCTTGGACATAAAATCATTGCTTCACACTCTCTGGCCGCAAAACAGGAGCCATAGTGCACAACCAGCTCTGTGAAAAAAGACCTTCACATCTACACACCTGAAGGGCAGCAGAAAGTGCTATGAGCTATTCAGTAATTTTAACATTTGTTACTTTGATATGAGATGAGATTTTTCAAGAAAATAACTGCTAAGCAAGTACAGAGGCTGATGAGAGGAATCACAGAGCTCCCTTCAATGCAGCTGAAATGAGAGCTGAATGATACACTTGGCACAGGAATGGTTGGTGGCCATACAAAAAGCACTCCAAAGAATACTTAAAAGGTGTCAGCTCAGAAGAGGATAAAAGGCAAATTTTACCAGGGCAGAAGGGAAAGAAGGAACTGTAGGGAAGGGAACAGGTGTGAAGATCACAAAGAGAAGACAAAATCCAGTCCAACAAAAGACTCGTGAATCCCAATGAATAGAATAGGGCAAACATCACTTTTTTATCCTCTCTCACATATGAAACAGATCAGGAAAGAAGTTAAAAATTAGACACATCAGTTTTAATACATAACTTCATTTGCAAAGTTATGTGAAGTTAAACTGCTTCTGTTGTTCCTTTTTTTCAATGGACTGAAAAAATTATTGGATTTGACTGACAACACAATGGAGACTTTCAGAAAATGAAGAAAGTCTTTATCACTCATCAACCCAGCACTTGCTAAGGTAAAGGGGTAGAAAAAAGCATCGGGACAAAAGCTTGCTTGAAGCCATCAAAATGTGATCCTAAAAAACCCTTTGTAGCAACCCCCTATTCACTTGTTTCTTGCCCAATAATAAATTTCCTTATTGACTCCTCATTCTGCACATGGCCACTAAAGATCAGGGATTTATGATTCTTTGGGATGCATCGCTGAATCACCCTCCTTCTTCATAGAAAATACACATGTGATAAATGCATGATATTTTCAGCATTGTAGTACAGAATCAGATCCTTCTCCAACCTAGTGAGTAGAAGAGACTGATTTATATCAAATTATACTTGAAAAAGTGCCTTAATTTGCAAAGTATCTGGTACTGCAAAAAGACAACTGGTGATAAGACTTTTCTTACCTGCTCCTCCTAAAATGAGATGGGGTGGCACTAGAGCTAGAAAGAATTCTTTCAATTCACAAAGGCTCTGTGTGCATTAACTGTGCCTCAGATTTAAGCATTTAAGACATAGCATGGCTTTGGGTGGGAGAAGACAGAAGTAGCAGGAAGCTTTGCTAAGTCAGATTTATGCATCATGGATCTGACAAAATGAAGGGTCCATAGAATATAAGTCAGTTTATTTTTGGCACATGAAAAAGGTCAGCATTCACTGTGATAAACTGTAGTGGATAGTGAGCATCAGTTTCCATGGTGGAGAATTTAAGCTCTTCACTTTCATCTGAGTAGAGTGACTCCTTTTTTACCAAGTAGTTCTGCAGAAGGCTATGGCCTAAATGTTGTGTTTACTCAGCAAAGATACAGACTTTTATCTTGGAAAGTACAGAGGAAACAAGCTTTTCTCACATGGCTTTGTACTGTTTTCAACCCCTGACAGCAGCCGGTCCCAAAACTCAAGTGCCACAGCACGACAGGGAATGAACTTTACTCGCGGATTCTTTTCTTTTTTTGTGTAACTTCCTCGTGCTCCCTAAGAATTTTCTGCAGGGACAATATTTCCCACTGAACAGGGAATTGATCTTTAAAAATACCTAATAACATGTTTTTCTTTGGGGTAACATTCATGTGCTTGAGGTCTGGCCGGTTACACTCCAAAATGAAGGCTTTATGCTGTTTTTCCTTGGGGAACAATTCACAGACATAACTAACTGGCTCAATACTTGTGTAGAGATCAAAAGAACACTATATTTTTTGTTTTGTGACCACTAGGTGCCAGAGCCCAGTGATGGGGGGTATCCCATGAGGGCCACTGAGCCTACTGCAGCATCTGAGGCTGTGCCAGACTCCACACCTCAGCACAGGGACTAGAAACCTTGAGTTTCAGAAAGTGCTATATGATGCATAACAGAACAAACAAACAAACCACAAACAAACAAAAGCAAAACAACAAAACAACAAAAAAACCCCATCCCATCCCCCCAAAAAAAGAAGAGAGTTAAAAAGTAAGGAGAAAGCTTGTTTCCCCAGGTACCTGCAACTCACCATCTTCCTCCTTCCTCTCCACATGCTGGCTGCTACCTCCTGAGGCTCCATGGAGAGGTGTTTGCCTGCCAGCATTCTGCAGCTTACAACGTATAATTTGATGTCAAATCCACATTCAGAAATGCCTATTTTTTTCTACTCAGGTGCTTACATTGGCAACCAGCAAGGTTGCTCTTAAGTGGCGTTGGCTGCTTAACAATACATTTTCGTCTGTGTGATACTCAATTTGGATTAGAAACTGGCAATGTTTCCTCAAGAAAATGCTCCAATCTCCTTTGGGATTTCTGCTCTTTAGCATTTTATGTAAACTGCACTTATGCTTGGATCTGATGATGGGAAGTGTACAGGTTCCTTCTTGTTTTAAAACAAGATTAATTTAAGTCCAGCAGGAAGAGCTTAACTATGGAAGAGTCTATATTTAGATTATTTTCCTTTTGTGTACAGCTGAGTGTATTTCCAGATCCCTTGAGTGTCCATCATGCTGTGGACAACTACAAAACATATCCCACCTTGAAAGTCATTCCAAAGGCAGAAGGAAGACAAGAAAAAATAATTAGCTGCAATGATCACAAAACTTAGGAAGAAGTTCCTTCCATCCTCTGAACACAAATGTACCTTTTTTGACAGCACAGTTGTTGAATTACTTTCAATATTTTGTCACAAGAGGTAAAACTCACCTGTAGAAGCACAAAACCATTGAATAATTTAAGTTAGATGGGATCTCTGGAGATCATCTAGTTCCTTGCTCAAAGCAG
The DNA here is from genome assembly GCA_013400975.1 of Atrichornis clamosus. Lineage (NCBI taxonomy): Eukaryota > Metazoa > Chordata > Aves > Passeriformes > Menuridae > Atrichornis > Atrichornis clamosus. The sequence continues at coordinate 29,870 of WBMZ01005316.1, read as the reverse complement.
AGTCAGCTCCTAGGTTCGATGTAACATAAAAATTAGATCAGGTTGCTCAGGGTCTTATCTAGTCCAGTTTTTAATATCTTTGAGAACAGAAATTACATGGCATTTCTGAACAACTTATTCAGTTGCCTGGCTATCCACATAGTGAAAAAGTGAAAAATTGCTTGAACTAGGTATAGCAAAGAAGGACTGATTTAAATATAAATAAACCATTTAGTGTTGTGTGAAAACTAAGAGGCTTTTAACTCCTCAAGAATGTATCACTTCCAAAGGTCTCAAATGGGAAATTTAGCATTGTCAGCAGCACAGAGCCGTAACTTTTCTAATTAAAAAAAAAAGGTAATTCAGCACATACTCATGTTTCTATTTACTGCTTTCTTTTGATCCATTCAAATATTTCTAGAGAACAAAATGTACAGTTTTCAGTAGTAATATTTTAGTAATAATAATTTAATGGCCAAAAGCACATTAACATCCATAACATCTTCCTCTCTTAAACAGAAGAGTGCTTTAGGATGTGATATTCCAGAAAAAAACAAAACCAAAAGCAGTTAAATCTTTGCTAAATGGAAATTAGTTTGGCTTTAATTTCTGATTTTTATTGTAGTCTTTGTGGTTATTGTTTTTAGATAGATTTTCCTTTTATTTGTAGTACAATATTTATCAGTGCTGTATTGAATAATAAAAACTATATTTGGTTGTGCAACAAAAGACACAGCAGAATGAACGTAATCTTTAGACATACTTATCTCAGACTTCCAAAACCCTTCAAAATGAGTCAAGCACAGAGAAAGATGGTGGACCACAGAATCTTATCTCCTCTGTTATGACAAAATAAACAGTCATTACTAGCTGCAAAGAAAATAAGCTCTTCTGTAAGCAGAGCAGATCCCTTGTCTACCAATTCACAAGTACAAAAATAATGCTTTAGGAAAGAAAAGTGTCATGAAAACCACTTGATTATTAATTGCTGAGGGAAGAAAAATCCTCACATAGCAGAGACACAATGAAGACTGTTGATGGACCAGGTTTTGATTTGTTTTGATTTGTTTCCAAAATTCAGGTTTCAGAAGCAAGCACATGGTGGGCACACAGCTGTACATGATGTAAGGGCCACCGGCAACCACAGGTGATGTGCTCGCTGCCTACAGGTGTTGGTGGTGAACACCCAGCTCCGTGCTCTGCGCTCAGCGACGTAAGCACTGCTGGATGGAGAAGTGGTTGACCTTGGCATTGCTGCAGTTTTGTCAGAAAGTACATGTGCTAATTAAATACACACTGAACGGGTGTAGGTAGTAACACTCTGAGCAATATCTGACAATTTGCACAGACAAGAACAAGTTCGGGCTGAGTAAGCAATTGAACCACTGCTTCTAAAATGCGATAGTACATAAAGGGTCCAAGCAGGGATTAAATCCTCCTCCAGCTAGGTACTGTACAAACAAATAGCAGAAAGAGAATCCCTCCACCGAGTTCACCACCTTGAGCAGTGCATTGCCAATAGCAGTATCAGTAACAGCTGGGACTTGGCCACATTTTCTGAGTTAACAAGCAGGGAAGCAGTATTCAGTGTTAGATGGATTCTGTGAGAAATCTGGAAGTTGGCACTTAAGAGAGAAGTAGTGGCGAGCAAAACGTAAAGGAACATCTTATAATTTGGAATCCAGCCATCACTTAAAAAGGACAAAAAGGTCATATTAGGTTATGGGATGACCAATTGATAATCCAGGGAGAACAAGTAATGCAAAAACAAAATCATGGAGTGGCACACGGTATGGCATTTAAGTAATCCCAAAAAAAGACTGGAGACAGAGTGTTTGTTTCAGAACAAAGACAGTACAATTAGGTTTTTCTGCCATTAAACCCTTATATATTACTGCAGAAAGGTGTGACAAGAGAAGGAAAAAACCAAAAGTCTTTCAGGAGACACCTGCCTGTGCAGAGGGAGAGGAAGGAAGGAGCCCAGTAGCACCCAGCCCTCACAGCATGGCGGGGGGCTTGCTCCTTGCTTGCTCCTTGCTGACCCCTACTCGCCCCTCACCCTGCTGACTCCCCAGGCACCACAGGCCTCTCCCTTCTCCTCACAACGTGCCCCCATGCTGGCATGTCCCTTTGCCTGAACTAGAGCTGCTGGGGCATCCCCCAGAGAAAAGTCACTGCAACTATGGCCAGTACTACTCCACCTGTGTCGTAGGTGATGCCACATCTTGAGTGAGAAATTGCAGAGGGGCTAGAAATAAAGCTAGAGAGTTAAACTTCGAGTAATTGGCAATACATTTGCTTTGTTTTCCTGACATCCTGTTACCCCTGTCCAGATCTTGTGCTTCATTTACTTTTCTCTTTCTCATTTTAAAGAGGCAGCTAGACAGATCCTAAAGTCAATATTGCTGACCCCTAAAGTAGCTTTTCCTTTGGACCCACACAACTTATGTTGCTTGGATCCTGAGCAGTCTCGCCCCAGAGAGCTGTCCTAGCCACTGAACACCCAGCTCCATGCTCCATATTCAGTACGGTATTTGCTGCCAGATGGAGACGGAGATGGTTTGTCTTAGCATTACTGCAATTAAGTCATAAAGCAGATTCCAGTAAAGGTGAGCTGGAGTACTGGCATTTAAGTTCAATCAGAAAAAGGACATGAGGAATCTCTCTTAATCCTGGTAAAAAATGTAAGTAAAGCCCCATGAAATCAAGGCATTTGAGATGCATCTTTATCCTAAACAGCAGATTTACTCATCCCTGTAGTCCTACATCACATTCACTGTTCTAGCTCTCATTATTTAGTATTTAAAAAAATATCTCCTGGAATGCAAGCAGACAAATACGGCCAGATAGAGCATTACTCTCAGCACCACGAGCCCCTTCAGCTAACACAGAGCCAATGAGGTCCATCGAGCAGAGGCTCTGCTTTGTGGTTCAGACATACAGGTTGTGTCTGCAGGGAGGTGATGTGTGGATGATTATGTTACAAATGTACCCTGTGAAAACCTTTAAGCGTCACAAGTTGTCTGGAGAGTGATTTTTCCACTTATCAGCTTAATGGCAAGCAAAGGTCATTAGACGCACTCTAAAAATTCCTGCCTGCTCTGCGCGGGTCCCCACAGCATGCCGCAGACACGCGCCGAGGACTCGCGTCGTGAAATCCTGCCCTTCTGGGAAGGTGGAATCAATTAGCATGTAAGATGTGTGCTTAGGGAGAATGAGCCTTGTTGCCGACACCCGACAAGAGGTATCAGCTGGGCTGTTTGCTCACATGGAGCCTGTTAGTTACACAAACACAAGGGAAGAAGATAGTATTACAGGTGAAATCCTGCAGTTCTCCTAATGAAAGTGAATTTGTTTCCCTTCCTGTTTTTCTGACTTATCCCTACTATTTGACCGTTATTAGACTGTGGCTTGTGTGCTGGTTGAATGCCAATTTTCTTCCTCCCATGCGGCAATTTCTCTCTCACTGACTTTAACTCAAAGAAATTGCAAAAGAATACCTAGACTTTGCTTCAGAGCAACACCAAGGAAGCTGTCTCTGATGCAGAAGACTGTTTCAAAATACAGCTGGGAAAAATAAACCCTGAGAAATAAATCAAAAGCAGCAATTTCAGAAAGAAAAGCATGCATTTTCAATTTTCATGTTCCAATGATCTTTGCCTTTCCCATTTACATTTATCTTCTTGAATTTAAGAAGGAAGCAGTGCTACCAATATGAAAAAGTAAAGCCCCAAGAATAGTAACCTCTGGGGAGGGAAGACTTGCTTTATCAGAAATAACATAACCTGTACAGTGAACACACATTTTAATGCAAAGCCAAGGAATGAAATTCTCTTTTTTACCAGAGGATCTTGGGATGAACAAATGTTAATTCCTGCCGTCTGATCCGGTGACACTCCTAAGCACTACTCAATCCACGTGAGTAGTGAGACAAGTCAGTGTTAAATTCCTTTTCTTATTCTGAAAGATAGAGTCCATGGGCAAGGGGAGATAATCTTGGCCTTAGTGGAGTTTTCCACTTCTTCTGGCTGCTGTCTTACTCCCTAAAACTTGGGGACTGATGGTCAATATACAGGGAGCAATCTGCCCTGGTTTGCTGCTGTCAGGTAACACGTGCTGAGTGCAGGTGGTGTATGGCAAAAGATGAAGTAGAGGTAGTTCAGTGAGAAAACACTCTTCTGAGATCTTGGCAATAAAACCTAGACCAAATTTTCAGATCGTGGCTACTTTTCAACAGATTTATAATTTGGAAAAAAAAAAGTGCAGATCTTTTTCAGGGTCAATACATATCTCAAATTTAATTATTTGCATTAAAAGTGATAGTTTTCCAAACAAACCCCACCATTTTAAGACTGGAGAGCAGATTATTATTATTATTATTGTTGTTGTTGTTGTTGTTATTATTATTACTAATACTATTTTATTATTATTGCAGCACAGGCAATATCAATTCAAAGGGCTAACATCTGCAACAAGTAATAACATGTAACTTTAATAATAGCTAGTACTACCAAGGAAATAAGACTGTATCGTTTTTACTTTTAAAAGTCAGGGAGCAAGTATGGTGGAGAATCCTGAAATGCTTCTCTCACTGCAGAAATACAAAAACTAGTAATTCTCTTGCATGTTTTTATTCTGCAAAACTATGCAAATCCTGTCATTTGAAAAATCCACAGGATTTTTCTTTGAGTTATCAGCATAAGTGACAACGACCTCAATATCAATTCATTTAAGCTTCAATCTTTCAGGCAGCAAGATGGAAGAATGGAGAGTCTTGAACAGGAAGAAAGAATTGAAAATTTCAGTGCAAAACATGAATACGATGAAGAATGCATTAAACAGGGAATTCGTAACACAAGCTCTTTTTATTCCTTCAGCTCTGTAGCACACAGATATGCTGAGACTTAGGCAAAATCAAACTGAAGATTGGAGGCGTAAGATTCCCTCTCTTTTGTGCAGGGTAAATGCATAAAATATTTAGGCTCTTGAAGAAATAGGATGGGTTAAAATTTGAAATCAATTCAAAATAGGCTTTACCTGTAAAGATTGGGCTTGAGCTGAACAATTACAGGGTCTGAGACAGACCTGAAAATGGAGCAGAAAATGCTGAGATATTTTTGTTCTGTTTTCTTTGGGGCAGTGGGCATGAGCTGCTTATGTTTAAATGGTCATCTAAAAAAAGTGATAGAAAGGAGGGACTGATCAAAACCACAACACAGACCAACGGCTGAGTCAGAAGAGGTATCACTAATTGTATGTGGGCGTGGATTTTTCTCTGAAATGATGAATATCCTCTGCCAGTCTGAAAGCTCTTGTTACTCTGAAGGATATGGACCTAAAAGAAAGAATTACCATAGTGCATGTCTCTGCAGTAAATAAAATTCCAACTATTGACTCTACTATAAACATATTTGCTTTTACTGACAGATCACAGGTTTTGAAAAGTTTGGAGAAAAGACTTCCCCTTCCTCCCAGAGCTTTGAATTTGTATTGTCCATTTGATGAAAATATGAAGTCATGTTCTTCATATGACAATGCAGGAGGAAAAAAAAGGGAAATGAAAAAAAATAATATCAGCTCAGCACCATAATTTCAGAACATTTTGGCATATTTTATTGTTTCCTTTTAACTGCCCCCTCCTTCTTATCTCATGTGCGGGCCCATCTACAGCAATGTTTTAAATGAAAAGCCTTTTAGTGAGCCAACTGCACCTTTCTCTAGGGAGTTCCCACTGAAATTCCTGATAACATCGAACAATGGAACTTTTTTCAAAGAGTTACAAAGCGCAATGAAAATGACATACATTATAATTTAGAAATTTCATCCCTTTTAATACATTTTTCCTTCATTATTCAGAGCACTTTTCTTCTAGAAAAACGAGCCATGATAAATGTCTCCACAGAGAAACTTAACTAAGCCAAAATATTAGCAGTAGGAGTGGGCTTCCTCAATTATTACCATTCTGTATTTCTATTTTAAATTGCTTTTTATAAAACAAGCAGTTAGAGAGCTGGGGAACTCAGGAGCCAAAGCTTTCCAAGTATTTACAGCAACCAATTAAAACCATAGCAGAGGGGACACAGCTTAATAGGGTGCTGGCTTGACTCATCTGTGCATATCTATAGCATTTAGTACCTCTGGAGATGTCCTGGGTATGTATCCCACTAGTTTCTTCCAGCAAGGGGTAAGTCTTTTGAAGGCCATGTGTCATAGCTGTGTACCCATGGGGATGGCCACCTGGTACCTTATACCTGAGCAGAGGAAACCCACTCAAGCCCTAAGTGTCCACTTCAAGAGCATTATATTATGCAGACAAAGCCAAAGAGAAGGAATATGTTATAATCTGGAGCCTAATTTTTAAGACCTGAAAAATGCTAGACTTTATGTATACAGGAGATTAAACTGACATGGAAAGTAATGCCAAAGAACGATGGTGACACTTCTCCCACATGCAAGTGTGGATTTATGGATACATGAAAATGTATGTCAATAACAAACTGACTTGGCAAAAAAAAGTCCTGAGCCTCAACCGTGCAAGTAAATCAATGTATTGAACAAACTCGCGCTACCTTTCTTTATATAGGTACATAGGAGATGGAGGGGTGTAGTTGCTTGAGCCTGTTTAGTCTTCCCTCAAAGCCATGCTGTCTGTCAAGGATGCAAATGGAAGTCCAGGGGAAACAAAGGGGATGCCTACAGAGATCAAAGGACTCTGTGTGGAACATCTTTGCCTGATGGAAAAGACGGAGTAATTTTCATGCTTTAGCTTATTGATTGCCCAGTTTAGGTGCCTAACTTACCTGCATGGTGGTAAAGCTCTCCAAATGTGAATAGCTTCTTCACTTCAATAGTACATAAGAAGAAGAAAGGGATGACTTAGTCTTCTGAAATAAGCTCTTAAATTCACTACAAGGGCCCTGGAAGGAGGAAGGTCTCTAACAGTCAGCAGAAGCAGATCCCATCCAGCGAATTGGAGCGCTCACCTTCACGGGGAGAGCATGCCTGCCCAAGGGGTGATCTGCTCAGGCCAGGTAGGTGTTCATCCCTCTGCTGGATGCCCCTAAGAGGGGAAGAATGACCCAGAGGATACCCGTGTTTGGAGGAAGGATGCCCAGCCCTGAAGGGCCCCGGCGGGCTGCCCTCAATACGGCTGCTCAGCAAGTGGGTGGATGGATGCTTATCCCAGTTGGGTGCATGTGGAGGGGCTTCTTCAGACTGGAGCAGACATGGACTCCATTTTGGGGGGATCTCTAGCTATTTGATCATTGACTAAATTGTGGGTGTGGATTGCTAACACTATGCTTATAATTTCTGGCTTCAGTAGAGAGATTAGCCAGTCCAAGAAAGTAGGATCATTTTGGGGTTTAGGCAGACCAAATCCTATCCCAGGTTTTATGCTTTTTCGATTTCTTTAGTCTTTTGCCAAGCCAATACACAGATCTGCAGGAATCCCTCTTCTTCCAGCTTTATACAGGCTTACAAATGCCAAAATTAACAAATCAAGATTGCATTTAATTCCAGATGAGCACGTCTGAATTTTTCCATCTTATGATAATATTTTGTATTTTGCTCAGAAGAAATGCTTGCATACTTAAACAACTAAGCAAAATATTTCAAAAATCAACTTCTAGCTCACATCTCTGTTCCTGAATCCAAGACTGTGTATGAGTCCTCTCACTCTTCCCAGTCAGCATTGTCCAGTGCAGGGGAGAATTAAGAAATTGGGCTCCAGAATGGTCAGGCAATGAAAGAAAGTAATTGCAAACTATTCATGGACGATATGCAGGCATCATGGCACTGCCAGGACTGGGACCCTTCCAGACATTTCCAACTGTGGGAACTGGTGGAAGTTCAGTGGTGAAGGCTGGAATGCTGAGCACCGCACTCCTGACTCTTGGGCTGGTGATCCCGTCAAGTCATAGGGTTCCCTGTCATTTTCAGAGTGCAGTCCCAGGGGCTTGGCCACACAGAGGAACACTGCAGCAGGGAAGGTTACTGCACATGTGGAGCCTGTGCTCAAGGAAAATTTCCTAACCACTGCACTCTCCTTTATTGTTCTCTGTGCTTCTTCACCGCACAGAGCTACTATTTGTAAAGGCAGGTGCAACGTGGCAGGGTCTCCCTAGGGGTAACACAGGACAACTCTTGCTGAAGGTCAGACCTGACCTGCACCAGCTCTAAACCATTTCAGGTGAATCTGAGAGGAAGACTTGGCAACAATTCAAGAGGTTTGAGTTCCAGTTTGTGGACTCTACTGGGTCTGTAAAACCACCCCTGAACGTTTTGTTCAAATGCCTGTTGCCCACGCCAGCCTTCTCTTTCCAACCATTGTAAAGGAATAGCAAAGCCTAAACTGTGGAATTTCTTAAAATAGTTCCCTTGTGTAGGGGACTGTGACAAATACTAGGCAAATCACCAAGCAATGAAGACCTAAATCCCTAAGAGCTTATACATATGCATTAAAAAGAGTGGTTTGAATGTCAAAATAAATAAATATAAAGCTGATTTTACACTACAGGATTATGCTTGGGAGGGAAGGTTTTCCTCCTGTCTTACACAACCAAACTTCTAAAGAAAACTCCCTGTGAAACACTACTGGGTTTCTGCAATGTGGACGACTTTGTTGGGCAGGACAAAGCTTTTTTCTGTTTGAGGGAAAAGCTCCATTTGGAAGGTTTGGAAGCAATTTCTGCTCTCAGTTTGCGAAGTGCAAATCAGGACAGTTTGTAACAACAGAGAGCTATTGAGATGCAGAGAATTATTTACATAAGTAAGGTAAGCAGGATTTGACCCAGCTCCATGAGCCCTGCAGATAGCATTGTCCTGTCAATTTTCACTCCCTACAGCAATGAAGCCAGATAAATGGCTTCCTGCCATATGGCATCACCTTTTTACAAGAGATCATGTGGACATTGTCACTGGCTGCTAGATGCTTTGGAGGGAAGATCACACTTTGCTTCACAAAATAAATTCCAGAATGTTTTCCAAATCTGCCATGTACTATGAGTCCTCTGCTGAAATATATAAAGATGTCCTAGGTAAGGGTACCAGAAAAAATGAGACTTTTGTGTGCTACCTTTGAGATTTGGTACCTTCAGCCCTCACCACTTGGCAGGTCAGATGTCTGCATGCAATTTATGTGATCTCTCAGGGTGACTATTGCCTCTTTTTGCTGGGCATGATTCTGTATGATCCCCTTATGGGCCATTCATTTAAGAGTTGGACTCGATGACCCTTGTGGTCCCTTCCAGCTCAGAATATTCTATGATTCTGTATTTTGAATCATTTTTGATGCCTTCAGGGAGAGCAGATACCAGCCTGAGTTTTGAACACAACCTTTCATCAGGAAGCTTAGACTGTCACACGAACGAAGTGTAATAGCAGAGTTTAGCCTGTTAGTTGGAGAAGATCTTCCTCATCATTTCCAGGCTGTGCTTTATCCATAGATGCTTCCTCTCATCCTCTACTGCCCATCAGCTGTAGACTACCTGGTTGTGATGTGTCTCATGACCATGTTACACTAGAGAAGGTCAGAGAAAATAAATGACGTTATTCAAACTTGACTCCAGAAAAGAGCAAATCTCTCAGGAAAACACTCCTCCCCTCTTACTTATGACATAAAACTCTAGAGTCTCATGCCTCAGGAAGGGGTTGCTTTATACTCTCACTCTGTGTAAAATTTACCCTGTGAAGAAGCAGCTGATAAACTCAAATCTCTTCTCACAGCGTGAGTTTCTTAATGCCTCTGCCTCATTTGTTCATCAGCACTTTATGAGAAAATAAACAAAAACACTGTCTGTTTGCCCATTGTCATCAAGGGCATCTGAACACTTCCTGCCGGGAGAGGTGGTTGTACCACCCTTGGAGCAGAGGCAATCGCATCTTTCTTCTGCCTCTGCATTTACAATGGCCCATCTACAAAGCTGGAATCCCAGGGAGCTTAATCAAAAGCCTGAAGACACCCCAGGGTAGATGTTATTGTCTAATGAGAGTAAGCAGTGCACACTGTTAGCACCAGCATCAGGCTAGTGTCAGCATTTCTGCATGCTGGGGCATCCCTTGGAGGAATCCTAGTGCTCCTATGAAGTAGAAATTGTTACAGATGTAAAAAACAGAGGGTGGCAGTCATACAATGATTTTTGATAAGGTAAAAAATAAAAATAGATCCTTGGTGTTTCCCTCTGGAAATAGTCTTCTTTCTCACATCAGTTTGGAAAAGACATTCATGCTTTTTTGCTGTTCATCCTATCAGCTACAATAGCAAAGCAGTGCAGTAGTGCCCCAAAATATCCCAGGATCACAGGTTTGGGTTAAACCCCACAGATTTCATCACAAGCCCACCAGCCAACATTTTGATGTTATTTAAAAGTGCAGTTCTGCAAGACGCTCGATGCAGCTCCTACCATCCATCCTTCAAACTAGGCAGCGGTGAATGTGCAGTTTCTAAATGATTAGCACAGTGGATTTTTCTCCAAGAGAATTTTTTAATTATTTTCTTCTCTTTTTTTCTTCTTTTTTCCTTTTTTTCTTTTTTTTCTTTTTCTGTTTTGGCATTTTTTTGCAACCATTCCCTCTCAAGTCCATACATTTTTTTCCTCCACATTCCATTATAATAGTACTTCTCTTCCTTGTTTTTAGCTTCTTAGCTGGCTAAATGTGGATAATTTGGCCCCACTTCTGATCCCACGTGCGCACGTGCCAGGGAAGGGAGGGGCAGCAGACGTGCAGCTGGGAGGCAAGTTGTTCATGTGGGCTTTGCTCATCCACCTTCTCTCTGAAGAGAGGGAGGAAGCTGGTTTATACGGAAGACACCAAATAGCACTCATCTGCCTCCAACCTGCATGTGAGGTGCAGCATGAAGAAGGTGCTGGGGAGGGGGTTCACAGTCTACAGGGGGGCTCCTGTGCCCAGAGACAGAGACAAAATAAGGACCTGCTTCCACCCCTGCTCACTCTACCCTAAAAGTGAGAGAGAACGTACATGTGCGACAGGAAGTGCTATAGTCAGGAGGAAGACTCTGTTACGTCCTATTTGTACCATTCTTAGGCAAAGGGAGACCTAAATATCTTTGCACCTTTCCTTGTCATCAATTAAATGGTGAACAAGGGGGAGAGCGGCCGAAGCAGAAGAGTCCTGGACAGACCTATAGCAGTGCTGCCATTCCAAACAGCAGTGCCAAGTGTTCAGTTAATTGTGTTGCCCCGTGATGTGGAGACCACAGCGCTCCTTCTGCTCCACCTCCACAGCGGGGCAGGATGCACCTCCAGCCCGTGCACTGGCCTACACCACCATGCCCAAACACTGTGCTTGGGTGCAGGTAGCAGGCTCAGGTGTGACAGCCCCTCAGAACTGCTGGAAAACCTTATGCAGAGAGCACTCTTCCTGGCAGAAGCACCTCCTGTAGAAAAGTCAATTCTAAAGCGATTTTTAAAGGATTTTGTAGTCTGCTTCAGTGGGGAACTGGGACTCCTAGACAGATTTCAAATGTCCCTCTTTTAAAGTGTTTATAATCTGGTACCAAGTGTTTTTCACATTAGATTTTTGCATTTTAAAAATACAATGTTGCGTAAATATACTCAGAGACACACACACAAAGATACGGATATATAAAAAAATAAAATAAAATAGAGCACTAAGAAAGGCAGGAATATCTCAGCAATTCTCACTGACTTGGTTTCTTGTACTGCCAGAGAACATTTTAAAGTCAAATTCTCATCAGATATTGGGGAGGGAGGGAAGGGAAGGAAATTCATGACAGATTGTGCTGTGAATTCCTAAGCCTGGAGTTTTGTTTGTGATTTATCATTGCTAGGTCTTATCAACCACTGATTGAGTCTTTCCTCTCTCAGCCCTCGAGGGTGCAGTCTCTGGTCTCCTGCGGTTCCCTCCCAGATGACCAGCTTCTCTAAATGCTAATCAGATGATACGGGCCCTTCTGTGATCTTGTGAAGGGCTCTATCAGCAGTTTGGTAGAAACACCGTCATGTAAAAATGATACTCCCTTGTCATCTCTGAGAGGTGTCTGCCAGGAAGCAGGGTAGAAACACAACATCAAATGGTTTGTATATTGTCAGCTCCTGCAGTTCGCCCTGTGATGTGTCAAAGTGTGGACAAATACTTACTTGACATGGCTTGTTACAGACTTGCGGCTTTTGCAAAGAAAATAGATGTTTTACAACTCACTCATTTTGTTTCTTTACTTGCTAAACTGAATTAAATTCAAACAAAAAACGATGCTGTTTCTAGATAGGATAAATTTGGGGCCAATGTCCCAGCAATTTCAGTTTTCTCATGGAATATACCCTAAACATCTACAGGCAACAAGGCCAGCAATCTCCTAACACATAAACAGGCAATGAAGCAGTGTCTCCCAACACATAAGTAAGAAGCCAGCTATGCCACCAAACAGTTATTCCTCAGTGTAAACTGCCATGCTAAGGGAAGAGGAGGAATGTTGCTTTTCCTCTTGAGGGCAAAGCTCCTTGGGATAGGGATGTTACATATATGCTACAACATATATGTGCTCCTTCCATTACCAGCTGCTGGCTGAGTGGTCCTTGGATCAGAGGGCGGCCAGAGGCTGCCTCAAGAGCTCTGTGTCTGCCCAGCACCTCCAACGTGTCACATCCACCAAGGGCTGCCTCCGTGGTGTGTTATGGACACACTTGCCCGGGCATTGCCTGGGATGCAGGCTCTCTGAGGACTTCTTGTACAGAACTTGGGGGGCACTTCTCAGGTGCTCCTTCAAGCTCAGAGCGTTACAGCTCCCATGGGCAAAGTGTTCTGTCCACATCAATGTAACCCCCATTTAACCAATAATCAAAATGCCATATAATATATAATACAAATGCTGGGCACTGCCTGCCCTTCCCTTTCTGATGCCCTTCCCTATTCCACAAGGTGCCCAACCTCAGCAGAGGGGTCAATGGTCTATTCCTCTCCAACCTCAGAGGACGGTCTGGATTGTCCTCTGTGGGCAATTGGGTTCCTGGGATAGTCCAGGGAGAGAGGAAGGCACCTTTTCAGGACTAGATCATCCTCATGCAGAGGCATCCACACAGAATTTGCCTAAGGAGCCACAAGGGAAATGCCTCTCCAGCTGTGCAACACTATTCTACTATCCAAATACAAAACCCTTGCAAAATGTAATTAATTCCTTTTGGCTACTACCATTCAGGTTAAAGCTAACTCAGTTTGTGTCACTGAACATGTCAAAAAAGTTTCAACCTGGGATCAGTTGAAAATCATTTATTGACTTCAGTTTGCTCAGACAGCAGACAGAAACTATCCTGCCCTACACCCTAAAGCACCAACAGCCCTTAAGGAAAAAGCCAACCACCTGTATGACAAAATGCCAGAAATACTCATCAACCAAGCCTGCTGAATTTAGCCATTCATATACTGTCTTCGAAAAATGTCCAATAAAATATGTCTTAGGCCAGGCCATGAAGAACCCATGAAGAACCCATTCCCCAGCCTAAGAATTGCTCATGTGACAAAGCTGGGAGCAGATCCAGTGCCTGGCTCTCAACACACACTGCCCACCTACAGACCTCGTGCAGATCTACAGGTCATTTCTTCTCTTTCAGCTCTCTGTCCCTGACACATCTCACCAGCAGACTGATGGTAGCTACATCTCCAGGTGGGAAAAACCACCAGGGGCTTCTGGGGCAGTGCAATGGCCGCAGGCTACCCACGGTCACCACACATTATTGGATCCGGGGGGGTTAAACTCACTGCAGCGTTACTTAGCTTAATTAGTGGCAAAGCAGTTCCAGATATTAATTACCACTGGCACTGCAGGGCCAAGTTCAGTTCCCCAAGCTTTATCCAGAAGTGTAGGAGACTATGGAGATACAACCTGATATGTTTATCTTTGTGAAGCACGCTCTCTGCCTCAGTCGTGTGCCAGATGTAGCCACAGCTGCAGGAAGTTGTTTATCTGCCCTCATGACCTTGCAGAAGTGTTGGGTGATGGTAAAATCATGTTTTTATTGAGCATCTCTTCAACTAGAAATGCTTCACCATCAGTTAAAACGTATTTTAAATTCTATAAGAAAGCCAAGCACTGATATTGCAGAGCTCTGTTATCCAAATATATCCTTTACGGTGTGCTCACTGAAAGAATTTATTTTGGTGAGCTAGTTCTAAAACATTCACCTTAGTGAAAAAAAATTGAATGTTTGCACACCTGTGGTAGCTACTGTTATTACCACCCTTCCTAAATCTCCTAAGTCTGTATATTGATCTTTAAATCTCCACATTTTATAGAAGCTTGATCTATCACATTAGCTGTACTGTGACATTATTCTGGAGCATAAGGAAGATCCTGTGAGCCTTTGGCTGCATTGTCCAGGACTACTGGGTCACAGGCACTTGGTGTCCCTAGGATTTCACTAAGAGTTGAACACCAAATTCTACTAGGCCCCTCTGAAAATTTTAGTCTTTACAGTTCTCCAAAGGAGAAAAAGGATACCGTGTGTCACATAATTCTGTCAAAATAAATTTACAGCTGCAAATGACAGAGCATTTGTCAGTAGAGCTAGATACTAATATACATTGATTGATCAACACTATGGTGTAAGTGATAGTCCTGAGCATGGGAGAAAAAGGATTAAGCAAAATACAAATGGTATGTATCCATCAACCTTATCACTCAGGAGAAAAAATAACAGTGTCATTAGCTGAGTTTCCAAAATAGCCCAGTTTCCTGCTTGAAAGTCAATCCTTCAGAAACAGGTTAAGCCTTCATTTTGTTATGACATGCTGGTAAAGTCACAAGGGTGCCTTTGGTCTTTTTCTGTCAACATTAACGTGCTAAGTGAAAATAATTGTTGCAATGGAAAATACTCGCTTGACGCATAATACATTATAATTATCAATGTTTCTTTTTAGTTGTTTACCAGAAATGTGAGTAAAAGAATTTGGTAATTCTTTGTTTTCATTTTTCCCTCTACTTTTAATCCCTTCATTTGAGTCAAATTAACAAACTAATTTTAGGAATTGTTTATCTTTTGCATTTTTAGAATAAGCAATGCAATTAATAGTAATATAGTCACTTGAATATTAACTTCCACATAACATTAAAATCAAGGCATATTTATTATGCCTATTGGTGCTGTATTCAATTAGTTGCTTCTGCCTTAGCTGTAACTTCCAGACATTCGCAGTAGCTATGTTTAGACATATTTACTATGTGCTCCTGACAAAACCAGAGCCATAGATGCTTTAAAGCTTGGAGTAGATCCCCATAAAGACGAGGCTGCTCTGGAAGGTTTGCACTGACTGGAGGCCGAATTTGAGAATTACATAATTCTTCACTGCAATCTCATTTGTTAGGGCCCAGAGATAATCTGTTTACATTTGGCTACAGACCTTTTTTTTTTTTAAGTTAATTTAGTGTTCTTGAAAGAGTTGGGAGCAAATATCTTATATAAGCCACAAGGAAATGACAACTCGGATAGGAGCAGCATAAATTCCCCACCTGTTCCTGATGAGGTGCCTAATTTCTTTTTCTGATAGGCATCCTGATGAGGCTGAATGGGTAGGTCTGTCTCTACAGTCATTTTGGCCCTGGAACACTTACCTAGTCCCTGAGAAAAGTGCCTGCTCAGAACAGCCATGTTGGCAGTACCACGGTGTGGCAACTTGTGGTTATAAGACTCAGTCATTCCTTTCACGTGGGACACCCAGAAAATACTAAAGGCCATTAACTCTGACTTACCAGTGATATGAGGACAGACTAAACCTACAATTAAATTCCTCATCCAAGATCTTCTAGTTTCCCAGTGGAAAGTAAATCTTAATTCTTTTATCTGGGCAATTAAATGAATGAAATACATAGACTTAGAGCATGCATTTTTTCAAAATGTTAGCTGGAGTCTGTGTTTTATATGAATCTTCACTTCCTAAAATCCCCTTTTCCAAAGGCAAAGAGCTCCACTCTAGGCAAAATAACCTTCAATACCACCCTAAAAGTGGACCTAGAACATAATACAATTATATGTGAACACAGTAGAAGCCTGCTGACTTCACAAAATTCTCCTCATGCATTTTCAGTGCTATATGATCTGGACATGCAAAGTCTTTGAGGCTTCAAAACAGACAATTAGGTGGACCAAATGAACACACTGTCTTATTCAAACTAAACTGTATTTAGGTACTTACGAAGTACTGACTGAACTCCTATTGCAATAGGATGCCTTGTGCAATTTTTGGTCATATAACACGAAGTGAGCAGTAAGGTTAGATTTCTTCTTTATGTGGCTTGGATTAAATTGCTGCCAGAACAGTGGGATTCATTCTGGTGCTTGCATCGAAGGGCAACTCTGCTCAATTGAAAGGGATTCAAAGAACAGTCATAAAGGACGCACGCCTTTCATAGACAGACACCAGTGGTAGTTCTCATTTAAAATAACAAATCAGAACAGAGATGATTTGATCACACATGCTTGCACTTGTGTTGAGTCTACAAGCTGGATGTTTTAATCTATAGGAGACCAAGGTATAATAAGTTCATAGAGTGAGAAGTTGAAGCCACACAAATTCAGACCAGAAATAAAGTGCAAGCTCTTTGGCTGTAAGGATAACTAATCACTGGAACAACTTACCAAAGGTTATGGGAATTCTCCACCACTGAAAATTTGTAACTCAAGAGTAAATGTTCTTTTTTTTTTTCCTAAAAGATGTTCTAGGTCAAATTTTTGTGAAGCCCCACATTTTTGCTGTGGAGGAAGGGGTCCTGTATGTTCACAGAAGCTTCAGAATTTATGGCACTGTCAAAACTAAAGTCACAAAGACTCATTTTGATTAGAATTATTTAAAATACCATACAAGAAAAAGTAAAAAGAGAAAAAGAAATTATCTATTTATTCTTTTATTAATTATCATGGCAATATACACATTTCCACAAAACATTCCATCTGAAATTAATAAAAGAAGTGCTCCTAAATGTACCATTGGGAAATTTTGGCCCGCTCTAGTTTAAAAATAGAGCATGAGCTTTCTGTGCTTGCTGGTACTTTTTCTATACAAAACTCCAGTTGAGAGCAATACAAACTGTGATGCTATGAGAAACTCAAGCCTGCACTCTATAGGCAATTTCAACTCAGGCATAAAACAATATTTTATATGTGGCATCACTAATGTTCAACACCTTCTTTAAACACAAACATTTAAAAAAATGAGTGTTCTGATCTTTTCTATTATTTTGTCTTCATTAAGAAACAATCTAAAAGTTGAACAAACTCTTTTATGTCTCCTCCAGAGATTTATCTTTTCATGTCTCTATGGTCTATATTTCTTTTGTTCACACCATAAATCAAGGTTCCAAGCCAGATATTTGTAATAAGTCTATAAAGAAAACAGAAAGAGGTGTGGTAAGTTTATCAGCTTGAACCACACATTTGAGTTTCTGGTGTACATAAAAATTCCAGACTTAAGTCTCTTGACTCTCCCTTCCAAAACATTTCCTGTATAGTTTGGGAAAAAAAAGAAAAGAAAAAAGAAGAAAAAGAGACAGGGAGAGAAAAAGAAAGAAGCAGCATTTTGGAAGGACACTTTAAAAAAAGCCATACTAGCAGAATTTATTGGATCCCCAGCAGTGACATGGCAAGTTCAGACTAGCCCCACTGGCCCCCCACGCAGGCCAGCCTGGCTGCAGGACCCACCAACCACATTTGATTTCCAAAGCAGAGAACGGAGGTAAGCAAGAAGAAGTGCTATTTCTTCCTGAGATTTATGCCTGTTCTTTATTTCCATCAAGAAATGAAGAAAGAATCCTCTTTTGTTTTTCTGGGGATGCACAGGAGTTTTGGCACAGACGAGACTAGAGCTCCTGCAAGGTGAGAGCCAGCCCCCTCCATGTGCAAGGCTCCGGGCTGCTGGTGGACAGCAGAGGGATAGCTCTGTGTCAGCCCTGCAAACAGGAATCCAAAACCCCAGGGTGGAAAACTCAGTGCTACACAGAAACCCCTTTGTTTTTCCTTCCCTGGCATCTCAAAAATCCTGTATCATAACAGCTTACTACTAGTCACAGAAAGACTTGAGGAAGCAACAGAGAGCTGCATAGATTTATTTTCATTTCCTCCTAAGTAGTGTCTTCTAAATTATCAGATCACTTTCCAAGTCTTTTTAGATCTAAGTGGAAACAAATGCTGCATGCAAAAGAAAGGAACTGAGCAGAGAAAACCATCCACCATCATTGAATTTTTAGGTGTGCCAAACACCCAAGCTGCCTCTCCAGCATGGGTCACTGGGAATTAATCCATGCTTTTCTTAAGTCCTCAAACCAGATGGAAGCTGTTGATTCCACTAGGAGGTGAACTAGTCAATTTAGCAGGCTAAAACTGTCCATATTTAGGTGAAAGGAAAAACTAGATGTTAAATACATGTTTTCTCAGCCAGGACGAATTTTCAGAGGAGCTCATGAGCAGGTCAGGAGTTGAATTTAACCACAAGGGTGACCTGGGTAGTAAATGCTGAATTCAAAAGTTTCCAACAGATCCAACCCTCTGATCACTAAGAACTGGGAGGCTGAGGAGATACTGCTAAAACTGACTTTTGTGGAGGTGGGGAGGAAGTTAATGCTGCCATCCCCAGACACGTGTTCAGGCAGGGGCTGAGAGCAAGCAGAGGGACTCTGCATGACTGTTCCAATGATGGTCCCAACAAAATGCGGGAGTGATGGGCAGCAGGCTGGCCATTCAGTGGGCATTCACAGTTCTTACACTTCTCAGGCCTCTGACTATCATGCTAGTAAACATGAGGAAGGTCCTGAGCTTAACTCTATCCCTGTTCAGCAAAGCCACTGAAGCTTGTGTTTAATCCCTCGCTGACTAGAGAGGGACTCCTGAAATAAGACCTAAGTCAGCTGCAAGTTGACTGAATTTAAAGAATCAGGGAGAGTCTCTCTTGCCCAGTTAGAGCTCTGACATGTCCCAGTCTGTCCCCTTGGCCAGCAGCATTTGTGCACCTTTGCAGGCCAGCCCATTAAGCACAGACCCACCATGCAGGATGCCCAGTGCTTCCATCCCTATGTCCCTGCCACTGAGAGCAGGAGAGACGGCCACTTACACCCCTCTGACATGTTGTAAATGCCTGGCAGTGCAGGAGAGGCGTTTATAACTTATTGCTCTGTGCCCTGTCTGTGCTGAGCACTGGCTTAGACAAGTTAGCCTAGAAGATTTAGTGATCCTACCCTGATCCTACCATGGCTGTATTCCTCCTCGCACCTATGGGCTGCAGGGTTGGAAAGGAAAACCTAAATTGTTTACATACTGGTACAAATCGCTGCAGTTTTCACCTCCCTGTCTTTTCTTCCTCTAACTGCTTCAAGACTGGGAGTGATTTCAGTAGGAATTGTAAAGCACAGCAGAGCTACAGGTATAGCAGAGCCAGCACATTGCTCTGTGTTGCTGGCACAAAGAGCAGCAGCACATGCAAGTAATACATCCTTACTGCTCTGACAGTCATCTTGTTGCTCTCATTGCAAGGGGTTTGAAACCTGTCAGGGTAAGATTTCAATAAAACAGCCAAGAAAACAGCAGTCTACAGAGCACAGCCTGCATCTCCTCCTAGGTAACAGTGCCAGGCCCATGTGACCTCAGCTTTGTTTTGAGCCCGGACAATAAGAATGTTTATTAACTGCTGTCTCCATTGCTGAACAGCACACAATGAATCTGGCAAGTAAGTCGTGACGTTAGCCAAAGCTGCTTGCAGTATCTGAACACAAGAGCTGAGATTATGGCCAGAGACCCCCTGTGCCTCAATGATATCTGCCCACTCACAACCGTTTATTTTTCTATCCCTTAGTTCAGAAAGCAACAGAGCAGCATGTGCCAGTGCAAATCTGTAGGTAAGGCACTACAAGTAATTAACTCGTGGATGACCTTTTATTTGCTTTAGCACTTCCAGGCTTCTTTTTCAAATTATTTTGCCCAGTCATACATACAGATGCGAATGAAGTGGACACCAGCATGCTCATCTAGCTGTATCACAAGAAGCCCCTCCGGCTTCTCACATATCTATCAAACTCAGAAGACTGCTTCCACTGGGAGAAGATACAGCGTATCTTCAAAAGTGCTTTAAAACCAATGTCAGCCCCCAGCTCCCCTGGTTTGGCTGCTGCCATTTTAAAAGATTTGCCTCTTAATTCTGTGCCCCCATCTCAGAAGCTAATCCTGTGCCATCAAGTGTATGACAAGCCTGGTAGGTAAGGAAAGCTCAGCTCTCCTACCTAAAAATCACCAGGTATCTATCTGGCTGCATCTGAACATGCTCATAGCATGCAGTGCTATTCAAGCACTGTTGCTCTCTCAGCTGAAGCCAATGTTTATCACAGTTTTACTGGTGTTTGTACTATTAAGTCTCTAATAAACACTTACTGAGAAAATTACTAATATAACACCTTCTCAGTTAATATTTTCAGTCAGGAAGCACACCGGGGAAAAAAAATTCCTTTAAAAATCTGTTACTGCAAAAAATTAATTAGAAAAGCAAGACAAGATAAAAATTAATCAAACAGCTGGGAAAAAGGAGTACAAAAATTAAGGACGTGCCAATAAGAAGTACACAACAAAGGGTTTGAGAGAATAAAAGAAGATATGTGAGCTAAAGTGGAGCTGATTCCCTTCCCACTCCCGGTTTCATTCAGATCTAGACTGGGATTTGTAACAAAAACTACAAATAAAATTAATTTCCTTTGAATAAAATCCCATTCTCTTGCACCTTCACTTGAAAATACTGCATAGCCAGCATTACCATAGCCAGTCTCATTTACCACATCAGACTGAAAGGTTGAGCTCAGATGCATTTAGGATCAAGTCCTGCTAATGTAACTTAGCAGTTGGAAGTACAAACCATATACTATTAGCATAGACCTTGCACCTTTTCTGCCCTTTGTAGCAATGTTGTATTGATAGGAAAGCAAAGATATTAAATTGTCTTTCCAATATTACACTGAGTTAGTTAATTAGGAAGATTTAATTTGCCCAAATTATATTTATACAATAAAGATAAATGAAAAAAATGAATATTCATAAACAGCTTTCATTTCCCTTGTGACACATTTAACTTTAGCAATACAAATTATTTTCTACATCTGTTTTTACAGCTGTTAAGTGTACTTAGTAGTTGAAAACCCGAATTTCATTCTAGTCACAGGTCATAGACAGTAAGGGTTCATTGAGTCTCTGCATCATTCCCAAGGCAGGTTCACTGGTAAGTATGAGCAGACACATGAATTTAGTCCATGACTTCATGTTATGGCAGAATACTGATAATATACGGAAAAAATACACATCTGCATTCCGGAGCAGGGCAGTAGCCTGGCATTTTCAAACCTAATATTTGCCTTTCTGAAGCAGGCAGTATCCCTGGGACACAGGCACTTGCTTTAGCCTCCTGTACAGAGAGAGGTACCCACTCCAATGATGTCCAGCTGAGAAGGCACTTCTGCTGCTCACTAATATCATTCTCATAGCCCATGACAAATGTGGATCATGTTCCTGTTTACGATTTCATGTGTACACTGGAACATCTTCTACCGCCCCAGAGAACTAGAGGTATGTCCTAAAATCCCTTCTGTTTCTGAGATGATTCTTATTAAACAGGTACCAGCATTAAAATATTTTTCATTCACAGTCCCGGAGGGTGTAGGAAAAGCCCACTAATGTCATCCATCTCCATGGTGTGTGTATAAAGCAGCGTAGAAACAGTCTGTGTTTCCTCGAGGGAATTTTGACTCTTCCCAGTTGTGAGCTATAAATGTTGTTATTACCTTTCTCATTGACTGCCAAGTTTATTTAGAGCTTTTCTTCCTCAGCTGATAACCCTGAGAAGGCTAATTGCCCTCCATGACTTTTATCAGCATAGGTCTTTCTTCTCTGGCAGGCAGACAGTGCACCTGAACCCTCAACTCCTGTATTTGAGTCTGAAAGTTTCAAAAGGGATCTCAGGGAGAAACCTTTACTTTTGAACCCATGACTGAATGCAGTCTGTCTATTCCAGGAAAACCCCAACCATTCTGCAAGCAAATATGTTCTGGCATATTTCTAAAGTAACATTAAAAAATATACAGAAGACAGAGACAGGTATGTCCTTCGAGGATTTTGGTACAGAGTCAGACAATTATTTGCTACTCTTAAGGGCCTGAATTCTGCCCCTGACAAGCCCTGTAGTTATAGCATGCACCGGTGCCCTGTGACAAAGATACCATTAATGATTCATCCCTGAGAACCTGAAGTCATCTTCCCTGCCCTTGTTTTAACCACAACTTACTTATAACCTTACGTAAAGGTGTATTTACTTTACGTTAAGCTATTCTGCAAATCAAAATGACCCCAGTGATAATTATGACCTTTAGGTAGCTTTCTCCCTCACAAACTTCCTTACATAATGACAGTTTTTTAAAAACCCAAATGCCAGTTCATATAGCAAACAACAACTTGCCCAGACTTAACCTTCACAGCACATTACCAGCCTGAGATCAATACCATATCATACAAACTGAATAAAGCTGCTTTTATTCCCAGGGTGAGACTCCAAACTGTCACAGATTCCAAGTTGACTGTTGGGAAGATACTGGCTAGCTGTGTTCAGTAAACTCAGCAAATAATATAGCTGAATAGTGAATAAATCATGTATCTTAGTATCATGGCTCTAAGACATGGAGAAGTCACATCTTGAAGTCTACAGATTCCTGTACATGAATTATGCACTGAGATCTGTGCAAATGTAACAGTGTTTATCCCAGGAGCACAGCACCAATCCTGAACAGGAGCTCTTGCCTTATCAGAGACTAATTCCTGCTTTCTGTCAGCTAGTGGAAACACTCACATTTTACAGTTTGAAAGCCAAGGGCACAAAGTGATCCTTGAATGGTGAGAAGTGCATTTCAGTGTAAGTTTCTCACATCTCTAAGCATGCTTTTCTCGTACTCTGTGATTTATGTTTTCTTGGCCCCGGTATCTTAGTATATTCTTCCAGTGATTAAAACCAGTAGAGCACAGGTTAGAATTTTAAACTTCAAAATGCAGCGATCTGATGGCTTTCTTGGTTTACTTTCCCACAAATCACAGGAATGTATGACTTCACCCCATTGTGTTAATTAGTTGAATCAAAGAATGTTTTGACAATTAGGGTTTCTAGAACTGCTAGTACCAACCAACCTAACACAGATCACTAAATGCCACAACCAAGTATCTAGATTTTAAAATCTTCACCCCTACTGGCTTTAAGCATGTTGATACAAGTCTGAAAGACTGTAGCCTCTATTTGTACTTTCAAGGTTGTCCTTGTGCTAAATTCACATTGAATCCTGTCTCAGAGATTACCAAGAAACCCAACTGCAGCTATTTTGCTCACAAAGCTTTTTGGGCTTCATTAGCAATTTAAAATATTTGTTGGGAAAAAAAGCCTGAACAAAGCAACCAGCAAAAAGTATCTGAGTAACTGAATAATCTTCCTGTTCTCCGATACAAATGAAAAAAAATATCCACAATCCCTACATAAAATAAGAGGGTGAGCCTATTAAGTCTGGAGTTGCAGTGAAATCTGCTGTGGGCTGGCCAGTAAATGGTGCTGATTTTTGTCCCTCATGCAGACAAATTCCTTTGAATAATATGAGGCCTGAGATGAAAATCTCCAAAGCAGAGCTTTGCTCTCCCAAGCCCTACAAGCATTTCGTGAAGCTCCATCAGACATTACAGTCCACAGTGGCCCACACAAGCCCAGCTTTTTGACACATAAATTTGAGCTCTTGTCTGATCTCTCCAGCTTTTCCTATACGGTTCAGCCAAGCCTTGACCCTCCTTCTCTCCTTTTGCACAGCATCTTTCCAGGTCCTCTCTCCATTCTCCATATACTAAAAGTTAGTAAGTTTTGTTATAAGTGATGTCTCACAGAAGCCTATAAACTGTCTGGGTACGTCTGCTTGCTTTAACAGGCAGGGAACACAAAGCAGTCACATTTACAGATAACTCTCCTGCATGGCCCAGACTTTTGTGAAAAAGTGCTTTTTTTTATCTTAGTGAAAACCTCTTTGCATGACAGCCATCAAACCAACTCTAGATTCAGGAGCATAAATAATTTATACCCATTTTTATTCTGGATCCTATAAGATTCTCTTTCCCTCAAGCAGATCTTCATGAGGGAGGACAGTTCAGCTCAACAGCTGAGACATCCATGCTTAGGAAGAAAAAATTTGGCACTCTGGAGGTACCTGTCTCCATCAGTTATATCAGGAACCCACCCAAATAGTTTCATCTAGATACCTAATTTTCAGATGGATGAAGTTAGGTAAGTTGAACTCCACCCATAAAGATGGAATAAGTGTCACAGCGCTGAAAACAAGTATTTGCCACAGAAAGCCAACAAGCAACAACAAACATCTGCAACTGTCGAAGTTCAAAGCCTACAATGCAAAAATCAGCTATTACAAACAGCTAACGTGAGGAGGGGGTGCGAGGTGGGTGCCCGCAGAGCTGCTGCTGGGAGGATGCTCCGAGGACGCAGGAGGGATGCTCGGGGCCCTGCCGGGCAGCGGGAGCCGGAGCACAGCGCAGGCGGGCGGGTTTCGGGGAAACCGAAGAGTGCTGGTGCCACCTAGAGGGAATTACTCACCTAAAAACTGGGAAAATCGTTACGGCACATGGTGTCACACAACTTGCCACAGATGTACAGCACTGGTGAAAAAAATCCTAGAAAGAAGGGCTCCTACTTCTGTGCAAACTATATTCACAACTGTGAGCAGTAGCAGTGTACAACTTACGTCTTTATCTCAGTATAGCTTGCAATTATAAATACAGGTGGTGTATTTAAGAAAACCAACTGCTGATTCCTCTTCCCTTCAAACAATTTCCCAGCCCCACAGCTGTATTCCTTCCTTTCTTCCTCCAATTATCTGCTGAGGAAATAGCCAACAAACTGACCACATCTGGAGGCTGGATCCCGCTTTTCCTGGCTGCAGCCAGCTGGTGTGGGGGATGCCTTGGGCATCCAGGAAGCACTGACCATGTGGTCAAGAAAGCCTCAGGTATGCAACTCCACAGCCCTCTGCAGACCACCAGATTTTCCCAATGACCCACCTGGATTCTGGCATCTTCCCATGTAACTTAAAACTGCTCTGCATTATAGCAGGAAAAGAACCAGCATCCACAAGCAAAGAAAGAATTCAAGCATTAACATAAACCATTGTATTTCTCTCGTCATTAAATCTGCCACCTACAGCCTGTGGTCCACCATGATTACAGCAGTGACAATAACTTCCAGGCACACTATGGAGCATGGGGGAGTGTTGCTGATGGGTGGACTCCACAACCCTTTCATAGTAGGTTAAAGTAATTTCTAAGTGTTGACTAAACATTGTGGACCACAGTGCTTTCCTTAAGCTGCTGCACATGGTCACTGGCATGGGTTGGTCTGTAGGCATGGCATTCATGCCCCATAGGAAACCCCACATGCCAGCAGTGCTGAAGCCAATGGTACTAAATGGATAAGGTACTAAAAGAGACCTGTTCTGCCTGTTATGGCTGTAGTTTTTCCTCAGACACTAATTTCTCTAGTGGAGTGTAGAATAAAACCTGGTGGAGTGCAGAACAAGTCTTGGGCCGTGCCTGCTAAATCCCTCTTTGCCTGGCTTTGCTGCTAGTAACACTGCAGTCAGCACATCACTGCTGGCAAGACAGCTTGAACTAGTGCCTCTTACGCTAAAGACCCATATGTAGAAGATTCCTGGTCTCTATTCCTTTAAGCTTAATTAATGCAAGAATTATTTGATATTAAATATTTGGTACTTCACTGACCACAAGAGCAGTACTTCCAAGGCTCTGGGTTAGATAAATTTAGAAGATTACTGAAGTGCCAAAAAGTTGTGTACCTGTCACCCTAATGGGAACATGGCAAGATGGACTGCATGTCTTTGGGTATGGGGGACTGTCCTGCTGGAGTCCTGCTGTCATACACCAGATCTATTCCCAAGTAGCACAGCTGTAGGCCCTCTGGCCTTCACTGTCTCATGGGCACATAACAGCCACACTCCTTATCCTTCTCTTTACAAACACCCTCAAAGTCCAAACTCTACAGAAAAATTCCCCAAAAGCCCAAACTCTACAAAAAAATATAACTTGAGTGCAGTGGAAGCCAAGGACCCATACAGACTGCTGCAGGGTCATGCCATACACCCAGCCAGGAGTTTTCAGACCATGATTTCATGAAAATGGCATCTGCACTGGCCACCAAAATTACTGAGCAAAGCGATTTTAAGTTTTAAAAGTTTGCTGTTCAGACAAAGGAAGGACTGGCTTTATAGGCTAGACCATTGCTCCTCCTTGCTTTATCTGTCTTGTGAAAGCCATAAAAGGACCAGACTGCAGAGACAAGGCTGCAACACATCTCCTTCATGTTTCAGACAGAAGATGAGGATGAAAAGAAAGAGCTACATCTGCCGTGTTTCAGAGAAACACGCTGCAGGAGCGGACAGTGTCCAGCTGTGGGGAATGTGCAGCACGAGAGGACAGGGTGCCTCGAGCCAGCACCTGCAGAAGCACATCTCTGCTGTGACCCTCTGGCTGTCACAGACAGCTCCTGTCTGTGCCACTGCTGCTTGCATAGCAGATGTGGCTGCTCCCTGCTTCACACGGCCTGCTCTGCCTGAACCAGTCACCACAGCAGCACTTTGGAAGCGTGGCCACATGGGACACAGAGATAAGCATAGCGAGGCAGCTGCTGACTGAGCTCCTGAGGTGCAGGGCTGGGGAGCAGGGACAGTGATACCCCTCCCTCTTCTCCAGCACAGCCTGGACATGCTCTCCTTCCCCCTGCCCTCACCAGCTGTGAGATTACCCACAAATGGCCAGCTCCTCCCTGCCATTCCCCAAAAATTTACATCCACCTGCCTGATATATTCATCTCCTGCTAATTACCAAAATCACTTGGCCATGAAATCCCTGAATCAGATTTAGGTTTCAGATATACTGAATTGACAAGAGAGTTAGACTGAGCTCCAAACATTGACATAAATGATATTGAATTTAACATATTTATTATAACCTGTCATGCAGATATAACCAGAGTTACCAACACATTTTTTAGCAGAAAACATGCACTCCAATGATTTTTTTCTCAATGTTATTAATGTCATGAGTGCTTCAGCTGAGCATGTGCTGCTTTGCAGGAGTCACTCATAGGATTGATTAATGCACTCATACCTGTCAGAATAATTTAGGAAGGTTTATACCTCATCTTAGGAAATTACATTGGTAAAATATAAAATTTGCTTTAAATCAAGCCTGATTTACACAAAAAAAAAAAAAAAAAAAAAAGAAAGAAACCAAACTACATGGGTTTGGTAGCTGGTACACCAACACCTTGGGAGGTACCACCAAAAAGGCAGCCACACTGGCACTGTGGAAGCACATTGGTATCAACAGAAGTTCTTCCTGAAGTCAAAAGTACACCCTTCAGGACTGAATCTCAGGCTGCTGCATGGTGGTGGCCACTGCTTTATTCCTCAACCTACTGATTTAATGATGGATTGAAGTAACACTAAATATTTATAAAATTAGGCTGTTCTATATTTAAAGACTCAGAAATAGTCCAACAGGATTTTTCTCAGAATCCTGCTGTAAAAATCTTATTTTACTCTATAGCATTAATAAGTACTATCTTAAATATGCCAAAAATAAACACCATTACTTTTCTCATATGCATAATGAAAAGTTTGAAATATCTTTCAGTATCTCTTTTGAGGGAGAGGCAGATAATTGACTCAGTGATATTTGGTCAGATAAAACAACACACGAAGGGAGGCAACAGTGGAGATGGGTATGTGGAATATCCCAGAATCCCTCATGGAAGCTCCCATGTGGGCAGAGGGTGATGCAACAGCATGGGAAAACCCCCATTTCTGCTGATTTTCTCCCCAAAGTCCTCCAGAGTGGAAGCAGAGGGTGGTACCCAGATGGACATGGACCTTCATCCAATGGACAGTAGAGCAGCAAGGTCAGAAGATGCTGGATGAGGGCCCAACTGCTGGGATGAGTGGTGAAGTGGGGACTGAGGTGACTAGGAAGGAGACTGGGGAGACACTGGGGCCCCACAGTCTCCACAACCCCAGTAAACAAGCCCCCAGTGATGGGTCTTTGAGATCAACCAACCCCAATGGGGCACTGGGAGCACTGGAGAGGGCAGGAGGTGAGTGAAATCATGGCATAAAGGGGAGTTCCCCATCCCATAATTAATTAACCAATGAATTAGCCCCTAATTGATGAGATCATTAATGGTGCCTGACAAGTAAACACTTGAGTTTCTCTTGCAAAGGGAAGGCTTGATCCGCATCCCTGTGTGCCAGCAAGAGGGATGCGGGCAGGACATGACTCACTGGGGGTCAGAGGGAACCATCTCCCTTTGGTGCCAAACTGGTTTGGCTTCTTGGTGTCTCTGCAAAAAGAACAAAGAAAGGCTTTCCTTCTGGTCCTGACAAAACCTGTAATATTATTAGAATAAAAATCTGAATACAAGAACCCACATACAGGTAACATGAAGGCGGTGGCTGACTGGTAAGTGTGGAACTGAGATGACCACATCCACTTGCACCCACACACCCAGAATCACAAAATCAATTAGGTTGGAAAAGACCTGAGTTCATCGAGTCCAACTTATGACTGAACACCACTTTGTCAACTAGACCACAGCACTAAATTCCACATCCAGTCTTTCCTTAAACACCTCCAGTGACAGGGACTCCACCACCTCCCTGCACAGCCCATTCCAGTGTCTAATCACCCTTTTTGTGAATAAATTCTTCCTAATGTGCAACCTAACCCTCCATTGGCACAGCTTGAGACTATGTCCTATTGTCCTGTCACTAGCTGTCTGGGAGAAAAGGCTGATCCGCATCTGGCTACAACATCCTTTCAGACAGTGGTAGAGAAGCAGTAATAAGGTTCCCCCTAAGTCTCCTCCAGGCTAAACAACCCCAGCTCTCTTCTGCCACTCCTCATAGAACTTGTGCTTCAGCCCTTTCACCAGCTCCATTGCCCTCGACTGGACTTACTCCAGCACCTCAATGTCCTTCTTGTAGTGAGGGGCCCAGAACTGGACACAGAACTCAAGGTGTGGCCTCACCAGTGCCGAGTACAGTGGGACAATCACTGCTCTGGTCCTGTTGATCATACTAATAGGCCAGGATGCCATTTGCCTTCTTGGCCACCTGGGCACATGTTCAGCCATTGTTGACCAGCACCCCCAAGTCCTTTTCTGCTGGGCAGCTTTTCCAGCCACTCTGCTCCCAGTCTGCAGCTCTGCAGGGGGTTGTTGTGACCCAAGCACAGAAGCTGGTACTTGGCCTTTTTGAACGTCACACCAGTGGCTCAACCCATCAATTCAGCCTGTCCACATCCCTCTGGAAAGCCTTCCTGTCCTCCAGCAGATCAACTCTATCACTCACTTGATGTGATCTGTGAATTTACTGAGGGTACACCCAATTCCCTCATACAGATCAACAATAAAGATATTAAAAGTGATTGGCAGCAACACTGAGCCCTGGAGAATATCGCTCATGACCAGCTGCCAGCTGGACGCAGCACCATTCACCACCACTCTCTGGGCCTGGCCATCCACCCAGTTCTAACCCAGCGAAGAGTGCACCTGTCCAAGCCAGCTTTTCCAGGGCAATGCCGTGGGAAACGCTGTCAAAGGCTTCGATGAAGTCCAGGTAGACAACATTCCCCGGCGCTGTTCTGGACGCAGCTGCAGGGACTGCGCGCACTGAGCGCAGCTCCAGCACGGCCGTTCGTTTCCCAACTGCAACGCAGCCGAGCAGGCCGGCCCCGCTTTTCCCGAACGCGGGAAGCTGGAGGGACGGCACCGCTCCCGGGGCGGGGCGGGGCGGA
>WBMZ01005314.1:0-32355 GCA_013400975.1 Atrichornis clamosus | reverse complement strand
TTATTATCTTGAAATTTTTCCAGGCAGAACTGGGATGTCATCTTGTCCATCCCCAGAGCACTCCAGCTNTGCTGGCACAGTTCTCTGAGAAATAACAACGTTTGAGAGGTTTAAGTATTAATAACAACTCTCTTGTCTCTTGGTTGCAAAGATTTGGTCCTACAGTCCCAGACTGAGGAGACAAAAAAGGAACTTCTGTTATTCATGGGAAACCTTCTGTTATTCCTTGTGCAGACTTTTAATTCTGTTGTAGGATTTACTGTCTGATATCTTTCTTGTTAGAAATTTAGATTTAGGATTTGATTTTGGGTCTGTTCACTACAAAATCCTGCAAAGCCTGAAGGACTGGGGTGATGACTGCTCTCAGCAAAAGTCCCTCTTGTGGTGACTCATTTTGCACAAATTGGTTGTTTTCAGAGTAGTGGTTTTTACCATGGGGTGAAATCAAAACAGGTGCCAAGTGCAATTTGCTTCAAAAAGGCAGTGGCCACTGGTCACTGCCCAGACACGTCTGTGACTCTGTGGAGACCTGATCTTTACTGTGCTGCAACCCCTGAGCACATTTGTGTTCCTGAACATTTAACAGTGAATTCTCACCTTCACAAGCACCACTGTGTTGGACCTGAGTGGCAAAGAGCAGCTCAGCCCTGCAGGCTCCTCACCCTCTCTACAGCCTGCTTGCAACACCTGCTAGACAAACCCACCACATGCTTTTGGTAGAGCTGAGCATTGCACGGTGGATTCTGCCCTGCCTGTGTTGTAGGGCTCCCAAATATACTACAGTGCTTCCCACAAACTATGGATACTGGGACCATCTAGTGCAGGGCTACAAGTATTCGGTGCAGATGACGAGTAAGTCCTAAGCAGCTTAGGTCTGTTTTTACCTATCAATATCAAGGGAATTAGCCTCTGAGGGCAGGATTCTGCTCCCTGTCGTCAGCTGCTGTGTAGAAGCTCCAGCTCATCAAGCTGCCCCAGTCTCCTGTTTTCAGTCAAAACTTTAGGCCACTGTTCACCTGACCCAGTTTAGACCTGCCAGCGCTCAGTGAGTGCATCAGAGCTGACACAACAGGAGCCTCAGGCTGTGCCAGCACCCTGGGCTGACTCAGGTTTATTGAATGAAGCCCAACCTGGGGTCTGGGTGCAGTGTGCTGCACTTACACATGCTATAAACTGCTTCTGAAAATAAAAGGGACATTTCCCTTCCACACCCTCACACTAGCCTATGATCCAGGGGTTATCCAGGGGCTGATGGGCAGCTCACCTGCCAGGGACTAATTTTAGAGTGTCCCAGTTGCCCACCTCAGAGGTACTGCCTTCCCTCTGTCTGATACCTTGGTATTCAGCAGGGAAATTAAAGGGGATTAAAATAACGAGACTATTTCATATCCTTCTCCAGATGAACTCAGCCTGAACCAGACCTCATGGAATTTTCTAATGACTCTCTTAAAATGAGTGTGCTCAATTCAAGTTTAGAAGAGTAGATAAAAGGCAGAGACTTAATGCCTGTGAGAAAGGGCCTCTGGTTGCTACAAACTGCTCTTTTCACTGCATTTCTTTTAGATTAAAATATAAATAAATAAAGGACATTCTGAGCTTCACTGTTTCACATCAGTAGTACAAGTTTTGCTGGGCTTCCTTTGAAGAGAAAACACATGCCTGAATGCAGGTCTGAGAGGCTTTAAGCTCCAGAAGGAGGATGACTGCAGTGTCCTTTTCCTTACTGCAGTGTGGTGTCACTCCACATTATTTCCACTGCTGTTTGCAATTAAATGGAGCAGCCCTCTGTGAGGTCCTCTCACCTCTTGGGTGAAAAACAAAAGAGAAAAAGAATTTGTTCCTTCAAAGCATCCTGAGAGTTTCTGCTTCAGGTGCCAGCCCTGTGCTCTCTCACCCAGTCAAAGGCAAAACAAAAAGTAAACCCAAGCAAAACCTCACTGAAATGTAAAAGCTGTGTGGATGAAGCACTTTGGGTTAGTGGTGGGCTTAGCAGTGCTGGGGGAACAGTCGAACTCTGTGAGCTGAGAGGACTTTCCGAACCTTAACAACTCTGTGATTATGTAATTCTACGATTATGAAATCTTGTCTCTCCCTGGCATGGTAGGCAAGTGGGAAGGGTGCTAGTTCTGACCCCAGGGAAAGGAGTGGGGCGTGTAGGCAGCCCAAGGCTACTGAAAGGATGGAGAAGCCCCAAAGAAGAGGGAGGTGAAAAAACTGCGAGTGACCGGTGCAAGCAGGGAAAGCCTGGTGTGCAGGAGCACTGACAATGGTGCCCCCAGCAATGCTTGCGCCCTGTGCCAGCAGCATGCGGCCAGCCTTGCTGCTCCAGCAGAGATGCTCTTGTGCAGCAGTGCTGGTCCAGGTCAGCCCTGCAGTCTCCCTGCAGCCTGGCCAGGATCTGTGGTCATGTCCAGTGTTCACTGCTCTGATATGAGCCATGGGATGAAGCAGGCTCAGCTGGATTACAGCTTGATTTCCCAGCCCTTGGGTGAGAAATTTATTTAGGATGGAATTCTTTCCTGTGAGGGTGGGGAGGCTCTGGCACAGGTTGCCCAGAAAAGCTGTGGCTGCCCCATCCCTGAAGGTGTTCAAGGCCAGGTTGAATGGGGCTTGGAGCAACCTGGTCTAGTGAAAGGTGTCTCTGCCTATGGCCGAGGGATGGAACTGGATGATCTTTAAAGTCCCTTTGAACCCAAACCATTCTAGGATTTTATGAAACAGAAACTGAATGCTCTGAATGCCTGTGCTTGCCTTCTCGCAAGGGGAAGGTGTCTCGGAGCCTGTTCATGCTGCTGGAAAGCTCTTGAAATGCTTTTCCAAGGACCCTGCTCCACCTGACATCTTCACTGAACTCTGGAGTAATCCATAAATAAAGAAATGTTGCTCATTCTCCTTCATCCTCCCTCCAGCCAACACTTCCAAACAACCAGTGGAGCAGAGATAGCATATCCATGGGACATGCAACCAAAAACCATGAGGAATTAATACAACATCCCCCTCACCTGGGCAGCGTTGGAACTTCCTCTCCTACAGGAAGGTAAGTGTCATTTCAGCTTTATGTTCGTTACTTGTTGCGGACATAGGGAAAGACAAGTTCTGTTTTTCCCAATTAAAAAGGAAGCAAAAAAACTGAAAAGGAAGAAAATAAGTGGGGAAGGAAATTTTATTTCCAAGCTTCTAAAAGGATCTTACAAACCATAGAGAGTAAAAAAATGCAAAACTATATATATATATATATATATAAAATATATATATAATTGACAGGGTCCTTTTAAGCAATTCTTCACATTATCTAATGGTGATAGGAGATACCACGTAACCATGTATGTGTTTTCCTGTAATCCTGATCACTGCCAACAGCTCACAAAACCCTTCTCAGACATTTCCCCTAGACTGTACAGAGTTCTCAAAAGCAAAGGAGAAGGAAAGAAAAAGTAATCAAGGAGAAGAAAAGGAACTCTCTTAAGCAAGGTATTCCAGGTTGCGCTGGGTGAGAGCCAAGTGTAACGCCTCCTGCATGGCTTTGGGAGCTCCTTCCCGGCCCCTCCATGGCATGGAATTTCCTCCAGCACCAATTACTCCCCACCATCCCCGCCATATGTATTGTGCTCCCCTGCTCCCCTCCTGTCCAGGGTCCCATCACTTCAAAGGAGCCCCAACCCTGCTCAACTGCACCCTCAGCACCGCTCCTCACCCACTCCTGCCCACCAATCCTATCTCAATCTTTGTTTTTCAGAATTTCCTAACACCTCTGCCCATCCAGAAGTAGTTAATCCCAGACCTATATCCCCACCAGCTGCACAGCTTCCAGCTCAGCATCCCTGCTGCTATTCGAAGCACCCCTGCAGCAGGAATTTCAGCTATATCAGCACCCGCTGAGGATGAGGAGGGATTCACACTCAGCTTTTCAGGACCTAGCTCCTACATCAGGAAGTGATGGGCTCATGGACAGAACTGCTCCAAACCAGAAAGGACCTCAAGGAATAAAGGCAGAGAAGGCCAAGAGAGATAAATGAAGCTGGGGCAGCTCCGTGTGCTCCAGATTCTTCCTCATCCTGAAATGTCATGGCAGCTTTTGGACATTGCCAAAAAGTAAACAAAACCCCAATGGCCCCTGGTTCCCCCATCCCACCCCCCAACAGTTCCTTAAACACTTAATGTCCAGCTTAAGTGAAATCAACAGATTATAAATCCACACAGGTGTCAGAAAGGAGAGTTACAAAAATTTGCTTGCTCCTGTTCTTGCAGCAAAACCAACCCCAACTCGAGCCTCAGAGGCAGAGGGTAACTAACACCTCTTGTAGGACTGTGTCACCCCACTTCAGAGGTTCAAGGGGCTCTTTGGATCCCATTCCTAGCAGGGAACTCCACTCAGGGCCCAAACAACTTTTGCTGCCTCCAGGCATCCTTCATCCCAGGGATGCTGCTGCCGACGGCTGATGGAGGATGGCTCAGACCTGGGCAGCCCCACTCCTTCCTGCACAGCTCAAAGGCCAGGCAGGGGCTTAGTCACACGCTGCCTTCCTCCTTCCCCTCTTCCTCCTCTGCTACACCCTACATGGGAAACAGGCAACCACACAAACCCCAGCCAGCTGTGTGAAAGAACATATATATTCAGCACGCACTCAGTACAGTATAGCAACAAAAGCTATCATCGTTTCCTTAAAAAACCAACAAACCACAAACTTCAAAATAACCACCAAAGCTTCCAAATCCTCCCCACCCTGCAGCCCTGACCCTCAATCTTCTGGCTCCAACAAGGCACCAGTGGCAAGTGACCCCAGCCCCAAGTCATCCCTGCCTGGCAAGGCACAGAGGGTGGGCCCAGCTCACCGAAGGCATCTCCTGCCATAGCACCCAACTCCTTCCGTGGCATCTGGGGTTCTGAGGGTGCTCCCACCGGAGGGGCTGGGCCAGCAGTTTGCTCTGGTGCTATCCTGTGCAATTATTTGGGGGATACACACACCAAAGAAAATGGGACAAGCTCTGGCCGCAGCCTCGCAGGGGCTGGAAACAGCCCTAGAAATGTGTCAGGGAGAAGATCCCATTGCTGATGCCAGGGGGTCCATGCTTGGATCACTGTGACAGTGTCTCTGCTGCTTTCTGCCGGAGGCAGGGGACGAGGCCAGAGAGAGGGAAGGAGCGGCACAGTGGTGGGGCTGGGAGCTGGCAGGGCCCTCGACACTGCACGTGAAGGGGAGGTAGATCGGCTTTGGAGACCTCTTGCCCGGGGAGATGTCTTCTTGGACACCAGCGTGGTTCCTGTGGAGAAGAGCCCGCTGCAGGGCCCCAAATGCCTGCGCTTGCCTTCTCCCAAGGCGAAGGTGTCTCGAAGCCTGTTCATACCACCTGAAAGCTCTCGAACTTGTGGGGCAACTTCCCTCAAGACTTTTAGCCCTGAAACTGCCTCCATGGCTGCTGCAGGCAAACCCCCGGCAGCTGGGGACAAACCCAGAGGTGACAGCAACAACCTGCAGGGCAGGAGGGACTCTGGCTCCCTCTTCTTACCCACCTGGCTGGACCCCAACCCCAGCCTTAGTCCCTCTCCCTGCCCTGCTGCACCGGTTCCGCTGCCACCTCTGCCCCGTGTGCCGTGGGGATAGCGTGTGTGATGCTCTCTGTCCTCCCCCCTCCCCAGCCCCAATGTCCTCCCTGCCATTAGTCTTGCTGCTCATTCATCTCCATGTCCGACACCAGGATGTTCTTCTCGGCAGATTCGCTGGGGTTGGAGGTGGTGCGGCTGTAGCGGGCACTCTCGAACGCGCCACGCTCTGTGCTCTGACGGCGCTTGTACAGGAAGACAACAACACCCAGCACAGCACACAGCGCCAGCGTTGACAGCACCACCACTGCAATGGCCGTCGTGTTCTCCGGCAGAGCTGTGGGGAGGAAAAGCTGGTGAGAGGCGGATGGCTCCTGCTCCTTCCTCAACCTGCAGGAGAGGCTGGGGCTGGTGGGGCTTCAGCCAGACCCAGGTTTTTGGGCAGGATCACTGAGTCACAAAATGTCCTGAGTTGGAAGGGACCCACAAAGACCATCAGATCCAACTCCTGGACCTGCACAAGACACCCCAAAAATCCCACCCTGTGCCTGAGAGTGCTGACCAAATGCTCCTTGACCTCTGGCAGCCTTGGGGCCATGACCACTTCCCTGGGCAGCCTATTTCAGTAGTGTTTCCCGCGGTGGGTCAGAGCGGGGCAGGATTGGAATGAGACTAGCTCAGTTGGTTGAGCATGATGCTAATAATGCCAAGGTTGTGGATTTGATTCCCATATGAGCCATTCATTTAAGGGTTGGACACAGTGATCCTTGTGGCTCGCTTTGAAGTCAGCATATTCTGTGATTCTGTGAATCTGCTTTTGTGTTTTGGGGCCATCTTGCCCCTGGCAGAGCTCCTGGGGACAGGCAGACTCTCTGGGTCTTTTCTGATGTGTATGAACATTTGGCAGCTGCCTGGGATGGATCTTTGGGATCCCACCAGCAGACATGGTGTCCATCCCCCAGACTGGCCAGGCAGTGTGGGCACGGACAGGAGAGTCTGGCAAGGAGCTGGACAGACACACACCTCCATGGAAGGATGACTCCTACTGCTGAGTCCTAACCTAGGGCCAAAGTCACTTGGGAATGGGATTTCACACCCGCAAACCCCACTCCTTTGGCTATTTACACACGCCAGGCTGTGGCACAGACTCCCTGCACCAGTTCCCAGTCCCAGTACTGTGCCCAGACTGATGGTGCCACTCACCTGCCCTGGAAAAGCTGTTCTCCTCCACTGCAACAGCAACACAGACAGGTGAGTGCATGGCCACGACACCCTCCCATCTTCCCACCACCAGCATCACCAAACCCATACCCTCCACTGCTCCCAGTGCCACACCACAAGGACAATGGGTGATGCACAGCTGGGGGGTCCTCTGGCTCTGCTTCACCAGTGTCCCACAGACCTAATCCTTCCCCAAGGAGTTGACTCGGCCACTGAGACATGCACAGCCCACCACTGAGCCCAGTGGGGACCTGCAGACCGAAACACCAATCCATACAAACCCCTGCACTGGAATTACCCAAAACATGTAGTTGGTGCTGCCAGTGCAACAGCGCTCTGCCCTGCAGCACCCTGCCCGGACCCCCAGCTCACCCCACATCAGCCCAGGAGCCTTGGGCAGCAGAGGGGCCCTACCTCGGGGGATCTTGCAGATGACTCCCATGGTGACATTGGTGCAGGAGCCCAGGCGCCACACGCCATTGCTGCTCTGGATCCAATAGCAGCTGTTCTGGCTGAGCATGCTGGGCCCCGTGTCGTGCTGGCCCCAGTTGGAGTAGTTCACAGCAGTGTTGTCATGCCAAACCAAGGTGCCACCTGGGAAATGGGAGAATTAGGCTTGATGAGGCTGAAGGGGACCCTCCTGCTTTGTCCCAGATCAGAAAGCACAAGGAGGTGCGATGGGGCTCTGAGCAATCTGGTTTAGTGGAAGGTGTCCCTACCCATGGCAGGGGGTGGAACTGGATGGGCTTTAAGGTCTCTTCCAACCCAAACCATCCCATGATTCTGTGATGGGGAGGTGTGATGGGGAGGACCAGGGGCTACAGGGCACCTTCCTGAACCTGCAGGCTCCAGTGTCTTGGAGAAGCTTTGGGCTTCCTATTCCACCAAGCCAGAGGAGGACACACATGACATGTCCAGCACAACCTGAGCCACTGGTGCTTCTGGTCACACCATAGCAAGAGCCCCCCGCACTGGTACCACCAGTTTCTCCCCTTCTGGGGCTTCCTCTGCTCACCACAGACCTGTTGGGAATTCATGAAGGTGCCTGGAGGAATATCTCAAGCCTCACTCCCTCCTTTGTACCTTTGGGGTTGAAGGTCATGCCCAGCCAGGCCCCTTTGGAAGGGCCTTCGTACGCCTGGAGATGCTCCCACACAAAGACGTTCTCCATCTCATCCTGGATGGACAACACCATGCCGCCAACTGCAAAGGGAAGAGTGTCATGGAAGAGCCCAGAAGTCAGGGGATTGAGCTGGCGAGCAGCAGTGCCCAAGAGGACAAAGTTGAGGAACCACCCGTTAACCACATGATGACTGGGGAATGTGGATGTTACAGGCCTGGGTGCAAAGAGATTTCAGTTTCCTGACAAGTGTCTGTGAGAAAGCAAGGCTTTCTCAAGGACGCTGCAGGAAAACACTTTAAAAGTATTGTAAACTATGGTCTTGTTATGAGACCAAAGAAGAAAACATGAGGTAAGAGTTACTGGGTCCAGCCAATCCCTCTGGGGGGTGGCTGGTCAGTGAAGCAATGGCCTGATGTTAGTCCAGCGTGCTAAGGTATATAAGCCCCTTTGGAAATACAATAAAGAGGTCGGTTTGCATCTACATAAGGCCGTCCGTGTCGTTGGTGTCCGGGCTCGCTAGCGACAGGGGAACCGTAACAGGGAACAGCAAGGAGGTGATGCTTGACCAAGGCTGGACATGGGAACAGGGACAGGGGGGCTCTGCTGAGCCCATGAACATCCTGGGGATCCCATCCTCTTCCATTTCCAAGGGCACATCACCATCCTCTACCACCCCAGCCCCCTCATACCTTTCTGGCATCTCCTCATGGCATCCTTCTGATCCAAGGTGATCTCCATGTGGAAGGTGTAGCAATGGTCCCGGAAGGGGATCCAGGACGAGTCCTCCAGCGATTTGGGACAGCTGCCACTGTAGTTCCACTTGTGTGTGCGGGGGTGACCTGGGGAGCACACGGTACACTGAAGGTGTGGGGGGGCACAGGATGTTGGGGTCCCACAGCACTTTGGGGCACCCAGACCCACCAGGACATGCTCCAGAAGGTCCCTGGTGAGATGCCATCTCCAACCCTTGGGTGCACCCCATCCGGACCACCCTGAGCCCCCTGGCCAGCACCTGTTCGGAGCTGGCAGATGCCCCCCTGCAGCTTGGTGTCGCAGCCAGCAGTGCGCCAGCTCCCGTCCGCATCCATGTAGGAGCAGCCAGTGATCTGCTGGGGCTCCCCATCATGCCAGTTGGTGTAGATGAGGTTCTCCTCCATCAGCCACGAGTAGCTCCGGCCTCCCTGGTGGACCACAGGGAGGAGATGCTTGGAGGCCTGCTGCGACTCCCCTGGGGACCTCTGCCTAAGGTGCCTGCCCCCTTCCCTCACCTCATCATTGGCCAATCCGATCCAGAGCGGAGCCTGCAGGCTGCTGATGACCTGGGTGAGGAAGGCCTGGCTGTAGGGGTCAGGAATGGTGGCCAGGGTGGCATTGAGGGTCTCACACAGCAGTAGTGCCTCATGCCACCTGAGGGGTTTCTGCAGGATGCGGTAAGTGCTGTTGTGGTAAAAGAGGGTGCCGGTAGGCGAGGGGGGGAGCGGTGTCTGCGCAGGGCTCAGGGATGGGTCTGGGGGAGCAAAGAGACACTGTCAGAGAGCACAAGGACACTCCTGCATCACGGGTGAGGCACTCCCTTGTCCATCCCTACCCAAGCCAGGCTGTCCCTGGCAGTGTTGTGCTAGTTACACCTGGAAATATCCTGGTGCAACTGGGGAGGGCAGAGGGACATCCCCAGGGACGATAAGCAGTGACACCCTGGCACCATCCCCACCTTGGAGCTGTCCACCAGGATGCACATCCCTGTGGGACACACTGAGCCAGGCTGGCATGCACAGGTTTGGGGCTGTCCCAAAAATGGCTGGGACCAGGGACTCCCCCACCCCAAGTCGTCTATCTCCCCAAGCTCCTCCCAAGCTAAGCCAATCGCCCCAAGCACCCAGTCCCACCACAGCATGGGGAACCAGGGTGGCAGTGGCAAGTCCCCAGACAAGAGAGTTGAGGCTGTTCCCTCGTCCCCCTCCTACCCATGCTTCTCTGGCAGATGTAGCCATGCTTCTCCTCCAAGCAGCTCCGGTCATCCCACCGTCCCGTGAAGAGCGGGGGTGAGCCATGCCACACCACCACGCAGTTGGTC
Source organism: Atrichornis clamosus (assembly GCA_013400975.1). Lineage (NCBI taxonomy): Eukaryota > Metazoa > Chordata > Aves > Passeriformes > Menuridae > Atrichornis > Atrichornis clamosus. The sequence goes on along the minus strand of WBMZ01005314.1, from coordinate 22,395 downwards.
TGCACAGCCAAACCAAAAGGTCAGCACTGCCCTTAGCATTTCATCCCATACCACAAAGATTCCCATGCCAGAAACCCCCACCCTGCAGGGCTGCCTCCTGTGCTGCCCTTGGAGAGGCACACCAGCACGCTAAATCCTTCCCAAGGCTAGACCTGGAACTGAGACCTTCCCAGGGGATGGAGGTGCTATGGGGAATCTCCCTCACCAGCTTATCATGGGGGCCAGAGGCGCTGCAGCCCGAGGGCTCTCCAGGTGCCCAGCTCACATGTCGCAGCGGCTCCCCCTCCACCCACTGGAACTCCCTCTGGGCATCGTGCAGGCCAATCCAGAGGTCGAAGGAGATGTTGGGCAACATGGATGTGATGAAGGCTGCAAGTGACAGGTAAGGCACTGAGGACCACCCCTGGTAGGTGGGGCTGGTGAGGGTGGTGGGGGCAGAGGGGACCTACCCTGCTCCAGGGGGCTGGCAATGGTGGCCAGGACAGCACCCTGGCTCTCACACACCTGCTTCGCCTCTGGCCACTTCAGTATCTCGCCTTTCTCGTGGCCATTGAAGCTGTAACACTGCATGGGAAGGAGCATGGGATGGTGCAGGAGGTGCAGCTGCCCCCACCCTGAGCCCTGCACCCTCCCCACTCAGCCACCCTCTGCAGCCCCTTTCTGCCACTATGGTCCTTCTCCCCTTTGCACCCTCACAACCTGTCAGCCCCCAACTCCTCCAGCACTCCATCCTCTCTCCTGGCAACCCTGTGCACAGAGTTTGCCATTCCCACCCCACAGCACATCTCTCCCAGCATCCCTGTAAATCCATCCCCTAGCATTTCCCACAAAACATGCACAGGCATCCCTCTTCATCCTGCCATCCCATCTCCCATCCTGCCATCCCCCCTTCCTCCAGCGGTACCTTGCTGAGGAAGGGCAGCCAGCCTCGGGGACAGCCCCCGCTTGTGGGAGCAGGTACGGGAGGGAGGGAAGGCTTCACAGCCGTCCCATTGCTCCGCTTGCAGATGTAGGGCAGTGCTGTCATGCATTTCTGGTCCCCCCAGTCCTCTGCAGGAAGGGACAGGCCAGGCATCAGCCCTCTCTGTACTGGGACAGGTGCCCCAGCCCCTCGGAGTCCCGTGGAGCCCTGTCCTGCCCTTACCTCGGCTGGCTGTCATGTACACACACTTCCTGTCCTTGCTGATGGGCCGGGGCTTGCCCGGTGCCCAGGAGACGAAGTTGAGGAGGGACCCATCGGACCACCTGGAACAGCATCAGCAGGAGCACAAGGCTGAGCAGTGACTTGGTGAATGAGACCAGCTGCATGCCCTAACTGGGAGCATGTCCCACCACTGCCCTCTTGGGTGAGGAACCTCCAGCTCAGTACCCCAGGATGAGACCCCTGAGATGCCGTTGCTGAATCACACCACTCTGAGAGGTGGGGACAGTGGTGCAGCAACACACAGGGACATAGTGGTGTGGGGATGTGCTGGGGACGGTGGTGTGGAGACATGCAGGGACACAGTGGCTCTCTGTGACTTACTTGAACCTCCCGTCATTCTCATAGGTGTGCAGCCCAATCCACCAGTGCTGCTCCTGGCCTCTGGAAAACTGCACGCCAAGAGAGGACATGTCAATGCCCTGCAGGGACTGGGGGTCTTTGGGGACAACTGAGGCTGCCACAGGGATCAGACACCCTTTTCCAGATTGCAGCAAAGCAAAAGCATCACTCTGCTGAGTCCCAAACCCACCCCCAAGCACCGGGACCGGTCACAACACAAGCCCATTGTGACCCCAGCAAAGCCCAGCATACCCAAATAATATCCCTCCAGCAAAGGGTGAAAGAAGACAAGGAAGAGCAGCCCGGGAGGCAGCACAGCCCACTGGCGTCCCAGTAAGTTCCTGTCCCCCTTGGTACCTTCTTCAGGTTCTGGCCCAGGAAGTGCAGCTCGGCCTCACTATGCACTGACACCAGCTCAGCCTGGAACCAGCTGCAGATGCGCTGCGCCTGCAGCCACGTCGAGTGATGCTCGAAGAACTTGTATTCAGCCTCCTGGTACTTCACCCACTCTTTGCTGCCTGCAGGCAGGGACCGGTGTCATGCTGAGGCTGTGACACCCCTGCCACAGCCACAATGTCCCTCAGTCTCTGCACATTGGGCTGCTTTGCTTTTGTCCCTCTCCTGCAGCGGAGGGGCAGTGGGATGCCTGGGCTCCTCTCCTTTCCACAACCCAGCCCAAGATCCATCCTCCTCTGAATAACACTGCAGGGATGCCCTGCAGGCATGATGCATTCAATGGGGTGGCAGACACCCATTGAGGACATCAGGCGGTCTACGCATGACCTGAAGTTGAATCAGGAAAGATTTAGGTTGGATATCAGAAGAAGTTTCTTTCCCCACCCAGAGGATGGACAGGCACTGAACAGGGTCCCCAGGGCAGTGGCTATGGCCCCAAGGCTGCCAGAGCACAAGAAGCATTGGATAACGTTCTCAGGCACAGGGTGGGATTGCTGGTATCTGTCTGCGCAGGGCCAGGAGTTGGACTCAGTGGTTCTTGTAGGTCCCTTTCACCTCAGAATATTCTGTGACTCTGTGACAAAAGGCCGTGGCCAACACACCTTGGGTCGTTACCTCCGGCTCCTTCACATCAGCACCTGGAGAAAGGGCAAGAAGCTGTCTGTGGGGTGTGGGCTCAGATGCTCCCATGGATGCTTCTCCACAAACCACCCATGGGCTACAAGGACAGGGTGCCCCTTCTGAATTCCCCCAGAAGGGACAGCACTTCTCCCAGTCCCTGAATTAGGAATCATCCTCCCACCTCCCAGGGATTCCACCACTCCACAGTTCATCCTCCTCCAAGTCAGTCACAGCTGATGGCTTTGGGGGTCCCTTTCCCAGTACCTTTGGGCAGTTTGCAGATCCAGTCCAGCTGGGCTTCGCACTGCATCGGCATCCACTGCAGGGAGGCCAGATCCAGCACGGCACAGCTCCGGATGTCATCGTCGTCATAGTTACTGCGATCAAAGTTGTGGTAGAAAAACTGGGGGTCGAGAGAGAAGGGTAGTGTTGGGCATTTCCACCAGCACTGGATTTGCCCCTCCCACATCCCAAATGGAGCCTGGACTCACCCCCAGCCCGTCACTCCACCTCCAGCTTCGATCCCCTGTGGGGTCCCGCCGATTCAGGCCGATCCAGAACCAGTGCTGCTCATGGAGCTCTGGCTCTGACTCCCTGTGGGGAGCAAGAGGGACAGGTGAGAACACAACCTTCTCCAAACCAGAGGGGTTCATTTATATACAAATACATATTTGTAATCAGAACTTTCTCTGTTTGGTTTCAAAGCCTACTATCCCCACATACCTGAAGGCAGGAACTGGGATAACAGGCATGCTGGCTCACAGCTGGAGGTGCTTTAAACCCAAGCTCCATCCCCAAATTACACTGAACTTCCTGCACATCTCCCACACATCAGCCACACCAACTGATGCACTTTCTGTACACCGGTTTGTGCTTAGAGAGACCCATCCATGCCCCATCCATCCATCCATGTGTACCAGAGCACCGGGAGGGCTGGGGGCTCTTGCCAAGCACACTCTGGTAGTGGGACACTTGCTAATGCCACCGGCCTCTCACCCAAAAATCTTGTTGAGGGTGTTGGCAACAAAATGCTCCTCCTCATAGCTGCCCAGGCTGAGCAGCTGGGCCCCCAGCTCCCGGCAGAATTCCTGAGCCGTGATCCAGGTCTTCTTCTCTTGCAGCTTTTCATAGCTGAACACCTGGGAAAGGACGAACCCGCAGCATAGGGAGCTCAGAAGCAGAAGAGGAACACAGCACTGTTCCCACCTGCACGCAGCCGTGTACCAGGTACACAGTGTTACCACTCAGCCCCAGCTGGGCTCATGGGGTCCTGGATGCCTCTTACAAGCATCAAAATGTGCCCCTTCATTCCCCTGCACCAGGGGGGCACATGCATCCCCACAATGACCTGTTCAACCCCCCTTCACCTTGTAGCAGTGACGGAGTTTGGGGTTGGAGCTCCATCCCGGCGCACAGGCAGCAGTGAGGCTGGGCGTGGGGAAGGGACTGGGCAGCTCGGGATTGACCGGGGTGCCCAGGTTCTGCCGACAGATGTACTTGGCCTTGAAGGTGCTGCAGTTCTTCACCTCCCACAGCCCCATGGAGCTGCCGGTGGCCAGGGCCACGCAGCCGCCCTTGTTGTAACCTGAAGTGCTCACGGGAGCAGGGGAGACACCAGCCTTAGTGTCGGACTGTGCTGAGGGGCCCTGCATGGAAGGGGAGTCCCCATCCCACCCCCATCCCTTACCGGGCTGGTCGCGGTTCCAGTGAGTGTACATCACCTCATCACCGCTCAGCCAGCGGAACGCGCCTGTCTCATTGATGTCCTGCAGTGCTGTCCAAAAATACTCCCCATCCCAACCATAGATGAGGCTGCTCACGTACGCCTGCTCGAACCTGGAGGGACAGCAAGAGTGGCCAATGCTGCAAGCTGAGATGCCAAGCTGCCTGTGATGCTCCAGCCCCTGGGGGGTCACTCCTCACCTTGGGAGGCTTGTTTTGGGGCAAACCCATCACCAACAGAATGGCACTGACCTGTTGGTGATGGTGACCAGTGTGGAGCCATAGTCGGAGCACGTCTTGCGGGCATCGCTGTAGGGGACACGGTCCTCACCCAGCCAGAAGCAGGAGGGGCTGTGCCACTTCCAGCCCTGGGGATGGGTGACAGTGGACATCTATCATCACCCACCTGGACCTCCACAGAAGGATGGGAGCAATCCCAGGGCACGAGAGCAACATCCCACGTCCCCCGCCACCATCTGTCTTCTCCTGGGAGGTCTCCTGCTGCTGGCTGCCCCAGCTTGACCCCACTCAGCTTTGAGCTCTGACAAGCCCCAGGCCCCAGAGGACATGGCTGCAGGGAAAACAAACACCCTGGCAGCTTCAAAGCCAAGAAAACAGCTCTCCCTGCCAGTGTCCAGCCCCGGCCGGGGTGCAGGGAGGGGAACACAATCCTCCTCTTAATGCTGCAGGGCGAGTCCAGTGCAAGTCCCACTGCAGGCAGCTTTAATCCCCCGCCTTGTTGATGTTGGAGCCTCTCTGGGGTTGGAGACACAATAGTGTCTGTTTCCTGCCAGAGCAGGGAGTGGGGTGGCCCTGGGGCTGGCAACAGCAGTGAGGGAGTGGGGAGGGACATGGGGGCTCATCCGTGAGAGGGGACACACACCCTTCACAAGGGTGAAGTGGCTCAACTGGGGAGCCAAGTGGCCCCAGGCTCAGGGACCCCCTGGAAGGGGAAGCATCACCAGGGTTCTACTCCTGAGCCTCCGGGCATTGCAAGGACAGTGGGGGACACATGTTGTATGCAGTGTCATCAGCATAGTGGGGAAGGAGAGCAGCTTTGGGAGATGAAAACAACCCCAAATCCCATTTTTTCACCCAAGTCCCTGCTCCTACAGCCTTCCTCTGAAGTTGACAAACCCAGGTACACACCCACCAAGTCCCTCCAGAACAGCATGGATGCAACTTAGCATCCAAGATAGGGGCCCATCCTGCGACAGTGCAGGTCCCTGATGTCCTCTGAGGGGTCCAGATGTCCCCAGATGGGCCCCCAACCAGTCCCAGGCCTCAAATCCCTAGCACCCCAAGGGTGCTCTCCCACACACTGAGCACCACAGCAAGTCCCTGTGGTCCAGAAGAGGGCCAGAACAGGATCCCCAACTCCAACTGCTATCTCCAGCTCCCAATCCCAGTGTGCCCCCACATCCCTCTCCTGGTCTGCCTTTCCCATTGCCCAAACCTCTATCCTTCATTGCTTCCTTTAAAGGCTGTTCCAAAAATAAAGATTTTTAAAGGGGAAAAAAAGCAGCAAAGCCACCATGAAAAACCAGCAGAGTGGCTGGAGTGGGTGGGGACCAATTCCCTTAGCAACATGCTGCCTCCTCTCCATCAGCTTTTGCCTCTGTGTGGCAAAAGCCCTCACTGAGAATGAGGAAGGAGAGGAAGGATGGGAAATGAGCTTTCCTTGGTTCATCTGTCTCTCATAGTTTGTTTCCCAGCACATCTCTGCTGGGCGCTCAGGGCCAGGATAAGACTGTGACTGGAGAGGCAGCAGGGAGTTAAATCTGCAGGGGTACATCCTGTGAGTGCTCAGGACTGCTTTGGGGACGCAAAGATGGGTGGTGGCGGAACTTTGCCACCAAGTGCCCATCCCCAGCACCTGCTGACACTGGGGCTCTTCCAGCTACGGCTGGCAGCCCCCAAATCCGGCCCTGCATGAATCTGGCCCTGCATGGTAGCTCTCCTGGCTGCTGTGCTCCCCTGAGCTCTGGCAGAGCCAAGCAGCTGCTGGCAATGGGGTGAGGATCTGGGAGAAGCCCAGCAGCACCTCTGGGAGCTGGTCCAGAGTGGCTGCTTGCTAGTCCGGGTGCGAGCACGCTGGCCAGCTCTAACACACTGGAAGAGGTTCTAGAGCCACAGCCTGCCAGACTTGGTGCTTGGAGGCTTTGCAGAGACCCAAAAAAGCTACTTCCCAGCAAGTGTGGGAACAGGGTGGCCTCAGCCCCATGTGACAGCTGGGGAACCTGAGGCAGGGCATGGGCAAAATGAGAATCTGCTGGTTTGATGTCTCCAGAACGCCCGTGCCCTGCCCAGAGGAGGCAACCTGCCATAGTGCTGAGACATGGGGCTGGCAGCTGCCTCTGTCCCGCTGGGCTCCCACATGCTGCTGTGTTTTGGCACGGAGAGAGGAGAGGGGAAAAAAATTAACATCCCTGCCAGCAGCCCAGACCGCCCTAGAGGGAGGGTCTTGGACAATGTGCCCAGATGCACATACATTGTATCCCAATTTCTTCCCATGGTCTCATCCACCACAGCAGCGAGAGGCTCAGCAGCCCCAAGGTGATCCAGCTCAGCAGCTCCCAAGCACAGACCAGCTGCTCCGGGCACTGCTCATTGTGGCTCTCCAAAACGGTTTCAGGGAAAGGTCACCTGTGACCCCGAAGCCTCGAGCACCAGGAAGAGCCGTGAAGCACCCAGAGCCACTCCCTCCCTAGGTGCCCCTCACCTTTCGGCACCCGTGGTCATCCTCCTCCTTCTCCTGGCTCACCCGACCAGGCTTTTTGCAAATGGATGGCAGGGTCTGGTTGCAGGGGCTGTCGTTCCACCTCCCTTCCTGCAGGGAGGGAAGAGGAGTGGGAATAATGCTGCCTGACAGCCTGGGGAATGTCCCAGCCCCTTCACTCCTACCTTGGGTCCAAAGACTTTCCTTCCCTATACCAAATCCCCAAGGACGATGTGCTGGATCCCTCCCATCCCAATGGCTGCGATGAGCCAGGTTGAATCCAGCTGGAGACACTTCCCGAGGAATGCCTTCCTCAGGCATGGGGAAGCTGCAGTGCTCCCTGCAGAGGTGCAGGATAACTCCCTGTTCCCTGCAGGCTCTCACCGGTCCCCAGATGGTCACACAGTCCTCCAGGCTGTCACGGAAGTTGTTAGGCTCGAAGGGATGCCAGTATGTGAACCTCACGGGCGTCCCATCTGACCACTCGAAGTTCATCTGCAGCTTGAGGTCATTTAGGCCAATCCAGAGCTCCTCCACATCTGCCAGGACAGGAGGGGAGGGGGTAAAATTCCCTCCTCCTGGCTGACCCTGTGCAGAACCCCCTGGTGACCTGAGTCCCTGTGATGGCACCTGTCTCTGCACAGCACCTGCTGAAATCCACTGCAGGGCTCAGCTCTGACGCTGCAGTGTCAGTGAGCAGGAGAGAGCAGGGCAGGGTTGGGCAGCTCCTGCCTGCAACAATGGACTCCCTGGAGTGGGAAATACAAGGACATGGATCCCCAGAGTGGGAAACAGAGGGACATCTGCCAGCAGCTTTCAAAGAGGGGCTGGCAGTATGGGAATGTAAAAGTTCAGATCTGCAGGCTCAGGTCCAGTGAGCTACTGTTTTCAACCATTCCCTTCCAGCCCATCCCAGTCTGCTCCCAGCCTTGGGGGCACCAGCATTTCCTCTCCTTCCTCCACTCTCCTATAGCTCCTTGCTGGTCTCTGCCAGCAAGCCCAGCTGGAATTTTTTTCCCATCTTTTCTGACATTAACCAGCTGGGATTAGCACCATTCCCAGCTGCAGCTGTGTAGTTTTGACTCAGCACCGCAGGCTCCGGGAACAGCTTTTACATTTGCTGGATGGAGAATGCACCTGGATTATGGGGTCCTCCAAGGAACATCACCTCCCAGCCTGGGGCCTCCACTCCCTGCACAGCCGCATAATCAACTCTGCAGCCTCCAGCACACCCACGGGCCTTTCCATGGACCCCATAACGAGACAGGAAGGGGGCTGCTGGCACAACAAGCTCCTCCTTACCTTGCTTGATCTGCTTGGTGACAAATTCCAGCTCGGAGAGGGTGTGGATGCTGACCAGGTCCGCTCCGCTCCGGAGGCAGGTCTTCTTCGCCTCCTGCCAGCTCTTCTTCTCTCCTACCAGCCGGTAGCAGTTGGACTGGAAGGGCTGCCAGCTGGGCTCACAGTCTACCTTCACCTCCGACCACGAGTCTGGCAGGACACAAGGCAGCCTGAGGGCTCCTGTCTGGCTCTCCAGCCCTCTACTTGGCATGGAAGGGACTGCAGTCCCATGGGTGCTCAGCAGACCAAGTCAAAGCCAGAGTGGGAAAGCCACAGCCAAAATGTAACACGTGGTGCAAGGTGTGAGAATAGCGGCTTCATAGCTCCGGGGACAAAACAAAATCCCTTCTGTCTGCAGAGGAGTGCAGGCAGAGCAGAGCAGAGAGCAACCACCCTGGGGACCATGGGGGACCTGCTGCTCTCTGTGTCTCCCTTACCACCCAACCTGGAATGGCACCGAGTGCTTCTTGGAGATGTTCCTTGGGGATGACTTTTTCCAAATCTGGGGAGCTCAAGCCCTCTCTCTGCATACCCAGGACACCAGCAAGCTGGGCACCTACATGGGCAGCATCCCCTGACCATGCCGGGATGGGAGCACACTCAGATGGGTTACGGAGCTGCCCATTCCTGATGTTGCTCATCCCCCTGCTCACCTGTCAGGAAGGGGTCAGCTGTGACATTCGGCTTCTTCTTGCAGACATAGGGGAGGGCGATGCCACAGTCGCGGTTCTGCCACCCCCCAGATGACTCGGTGCGAATCACCCCGCAGTTCTCCTCACTGGGGTTGTCGGGCTGGTCTGGAGAATGGGATGAGGGAGGGACAAGCTACTGAGGAGCCAGGGCAGAGCCACCAACACATCTCTCCCTGCTCCAACACCAGTAACACCCCTTTTATTTTGTTATTTTGCACAATGAAGACGTGACCCCACGTGCCCAGGATTATTTCCTGTGCCTCAGTGCACAAGAACCCAAAGCATCACTGCTTTACCTGGAAATGTTGATGAGAGTCAGCAGACCTGAACTGCTCCTGCCTGTCCCCAGACTTCCTCCAAGAGTATCCCCCCAAGTGCTTTTGGGTGACATTACCAGGCACGACCAATGGTCCCTCTGCCCTCAGAGCACCCCAGGGTTAGGGATGGATGTCTGCAGCTGGGGATTACTCCTCAGCCATGCCCCAGCACTAAGCAGGGATGCAACAACCCTCCAAACAAGGAATGTCAACCCAGGTTATCCAAAGGATCAATGGGTGTTTGCAGAGGGCCAAGCCTCCCTCAGCACCCTGTGTTCCCCCTCCAGCTCCACAGTTGTCCCAGGCTGTTCCACAGCCCCCTGGGGATCTCTGTCCCCATGCAGCAAGGGGACACCCAGCAGCAGCCCGGGCCACCTCCCTTGCCATGAGGACATCTCTGGTGGTCACAGGCTGTTCCTCAGTCCCCATCACCACCACAACCTCCCCTGTCTCACCACTCTCCCAGTTGAGGTACTTGAGGGGCGAGTTGTCCGACCACTGCCAGCCTCCATTGATGTCCAGGTCATTGAGCCCAATCCAGAGTGTGGAGCTGTACCCAGTCAGCAGCCCTGGAGCCAACACAGCCAGAGGAGCAGGATCAGTCCCCCAAGCCCAGCTCAGGCCCCAGCTTGTCATCCCCCCAAACCTGGGGCAGGCAGAGCAAACTGGTGGCAGAGCAACGCCCACAGTGCCACCAGCTCTGCCCCAGATGAGGAGTGCGCAGCCAGGCAGTCAGGATCTCACCGTTGATGTAAGTCTGCTCGTGGATCTCAGTGATGCTCAACAGGTTGGCCCCCTGCTGCTCACAGCTATTCCAGGCCTCCCGCCATGACAGTGTTGACTGGAAGTTGAACTGGTAGCAGCTGTTGGTGAGGTGGTCCTTGTCCCAAAAGGTCTCACAGTCGTTGCCTGTGGGCATGAGCAGGGTGAGCACCCAACACGGCTTCCCAGAAAACCCCAATAACCCAGTAAACCCCAGTAACCTGCTGCTCTGGCACTGCAGGCTGCTTGGAGGGAGAGGGACAAGGCAGGAGAGAAGTGGAGAAGAAGCAGGAAAGTCCCCAGGAGGGATGGGCACAGGCTTTCTGCTTTTCCCCAGTGTCCTCCTACTTACTCTTTATGGGGCAGAAGCCCCACCGCTCGTCCTTGCCATAGTCCTGGGTGGTGGCACACCAGAGGTGCCCATCCTCCCGCCCCGTGCTGGTGCACTCGTGAAACCACTGGTTGTCATACTTGAAGGGGATGGTGCAGGGCTTCCCATGGGAGTTGCCCTGGATGGTGTAAACCTCTGGGGAAAAAGAGAAGCCCTTGCTTGAGGTTGTGTCTATGGGGGCTGGAGGGACATTTGGGGTGAGGCGTGTGGGTTGGCTCAGTGTGGGGAGTTGTGGGGTACCCGGAGGCTGCCCACTCCCTATTGCCCTGATCCTGCCTGGTTCTGCAACCCCAATAAGCTGGGGTTGGGGACTGAGCTCCCCAGGCAGGACCTGACTGCTGTAGCACCATGGCCTCAGCTCTTGTTTCACAGTTGGTTTGGGTTATGGGGTAACACTAATGCCCAAGAAGGTGTTACCAGAGTAGGGCATGGAGCACAGATCCTCCTCGGTGCCATACGTCCTCCACTGCGAGCCACGTGCCTGGTCCCCCCTGTCCAGGGAGGAATTGCCTGGGCGGGCACCAAGATGCTGCGACAGCTGCTCTCCGAGCCCGCGGCAGCTCCAGCGCATGTTGACTGACTCACGGTCACACTCGTAGGTAGCCAAGGGGTGCAGCCCTGCTGTGGTGTTGGCCCCGTGCCATGACAGCCCCAGGCACTGCATGGCCCCCACATTGAAAAGGCGGTTTCGGGAGACCCATTTCCACTGCTGGGCTGGGGCGCTGGAGTTGCAGCCCTTGGCCAGTCGCACCAGTGAGTCCTTGGTCTCCAGGCAGCCCTGCGCACCCGTGTTGTAGATGAGGAAGACTTTGGAGTCTGGGGAGAAAATAAATGGGAAGGGTTAAAGCATTGCTGGGGATTCAGTATGTGCCACGCATGGCCCCCAGCCCTGACAGAACATCCTGGCTCCGTGCACAGCAAGTTTTGGGATGCATGCCTGGACACAGCAGCCAGGATGCCAGGGACCACCAATTCCCTGCAGCAGTGACCTAGGGTTTGCCCTGACACCTATCCCTGATGATGGACTTCAGGCAGGGTGACACCAGGTGGGTATCTGCACCCAGCGTGGCATCACCAAGGGTGGCTACTGGGCATCGGAGCCAGAACAAAGTGCTCGCCGGTTCTAACCACATCATTAGAGTTCCAAACTGAGCTCCCATGGGCAGCACTCAGCTGCAGCATTCCCAGGCATTGCAATGATGCCAGTGCTGGAGGAGCCAATGGATTTGGCACTAGCCATCTGCTCCGGGTGGAGAAAAATAAGAGCAGGGAAATAGCACATCTGTCATTGCTATGTGTGTCTGGGGACCTGCTAAAAACTGTGGAGCAAACAGGAACTGCAGGAGAAGGTCTCATATTGTGTGATTGAAAACGCCTGCATGATCCCAGCCACAGCAAATACAAAATGTCACATCAGGACCTTTTGGAATCGCAGTCCAGGCGTTGGGAGGCGGGAACCAAGTGAGGGGAGTCACTGCCAGATGATAAAGTGCAGCCGATGAGGGGAGACAGATCGAGCTCAACCCCAGCTCCACACACGTCCCATAGTCCTGCCCACTGTCATCGGCCAACCTTGCATCCCCAAGGAAATTCTCTGAACGCCACCATCACCAGGGGCCACCCCACCATGTGCCTCTATCCCAAAACCTGCATAAACCAGTAAATCCCATACATTACACTGGGACAGGCTGCTCCAGGTCACATGTCATTTTTAAAAGACACTTTATTTTTTCAAATGACTGTTTCTAAGCTAAAATGTTGCCTCAAGGCTTCTCACTGCCTCTTCTTGCCCCAGTGCCCCCCCAGGAAGCTGCCCAAAGCACCACATCAATAGCACCACTTTTGTTCTTTTTTTGTTTTAAAACATCCTTTTTTTTTTTCCACCACAAATATTCAGCAGAAGTCCAAGTAAACTCAAGGGGTCCCCTATATTTAGCTTTGGTTTGCTTTGTTTTTTTGCCATTATATTAATTTTTTGGGCTGAAAAGGTTTTCACTTCCTATTTCCCTGCAACCTCACCCTGCCCCAGCCTTCTTGTTACAGGTGGCTCTGGCACATTCAAGCAACAAACTTGCTCAGAGAAAGCTCAGAGAACTTTCCTGCCCTGTGTATCAAAGCAAAAAAAAATGGAGGAGCAGAGACATCCCCATTTTATTTGGAAGCTCCAGCATCGACCTGGCTGCAGGACAGAAATGTCAGAGGCCCCTTCCCCAGCCCAGATGACATCAGTGATGATGTCAAATAAACAAAAGTGAAGGCTGTTTGCAGGGCTTTATTTAATTTAAGGAAAACACTTAATTTCACTGAAAATAATTTTCAAATCATGGCAAGTGAGAAAATAAACAAAAATCCAGACGGCTGATTCTGGCTAACTGCAGTTCAGGTTCCTTAAGCTAGTGCTGGTGTTTCTCCAACTGGAACTGGCCTGATCCCGACCTGGTCAGTGGCAGACCAGCTCATCTCCCACCAAACACCTTCTCCCCATGCCAGCACCACCCATGCCGTCACCAGCTCATCACTCTCCCCTTCCTACCTACAGTGAGGGTGGTGCAGCCCCTCCAGCACCAGGGACATGGGGGGTCTTTAAGCACTTTTGGGTGATGCAGCATCAGTGCCATGACCCACTGGAGCAGGATGAGAGGATGAGGCCTCCCTTGGGAACAGCCTGATGCCACAGTGCTCTGCAAGGAGTTGAACACCGATGCTTTACTCCTTGGAATAGAGAAAGCTGCTCTACTGTGAGCATCACCACGGGTAGGATCAGCAACAAGACACCCTCCTCTGTTATCTGCAAGCCCTGTCTTGCAAGCAAAAATTAGTATCAGGTTGGAAAAGCCCTGAAGCAGCTCAGGAGACAGTGTTGGGATGCTCAGCACCACGTCGGGGCTGGCAGCACCATGCAAGGGCCACGCTTACCAGCGGCCCTGCAGCAGCACCATGTTCCGAGGAAGCCATCCAGGCTGGAGGGGGTAGGCCCAGGGCCAGAGAAGCACAAAGTATCATTTTACTCTAAAAAGAGAACAGTTGGAGGTAGGAAATTATAGGCTATGGGATTCAGGCTGCCCCCACACGCTGCAGGCAGCTCAGCCCTTTGGCTCAAAGAAGGCAAGAGAGGCCACCCATTGTGTCCCCCCATCTCTGCTGGGCCATGGAGGAAGGAGAAAGCTCCAGCACAAGCTCAGTCCTCGCACTACCCCAGCTCTTCCAATTTCTCCCTGTGCAAAACCGCCATGCACTGCTGGGGAGGAGCTGGGGGGATGACGCACACAAGCTCAACACAGGGCAGCAAAGCTGTGCTTCACCCAAAATACACCTTTCTTTCACTTATTTCTATGGAATTTGGGGCTGACTGACCCACGCTGGTGTCCATGATATTGGCAGTGGTTCTTGGACAGGCTCCTGAGGCACTGAAATGAGCATTCAGCATCCCTGACCCCAGGATGGATGTGGAGTTGGGTGGGATAAGGCACGTCTGGATGAATGAATCCCTTTTCCCAAGCTGGTATTCCAGAGCAAATCCTACTCTTACAGGAGGCAGCTCCAGAGGAGTATCCCAAAGGGACTGGGAACATCCCCGTCCCTTCCAGGGCCTGCTCTCCTGCACTGCCCTCAGCAGCCATGGCACAGCTATGGCTGACTCCTTTCAGAGATGTTCCTCAGGGTTTGGTACCCACCTGCAGATCTGAAATCCCACAGGCAGAGCTTCCCAACTGCCCTCTAGTTATGGAAACCCACTCATGGCAACACCAGCAGAGCCTTCCCAAAGAGGAGCTGCCTTCTGTTATGGGACAAAGAGCACTGGAAAATTCATTCCTGCTGGATGCTCTACCTGGAATCACCAAAATTAAACCAGGCCTGGGGTTGGCAGGCACCCTGTGTCTCTCCCTCCTGCAACCTCCGTCTTTTGAGCAGGGCCAGCTCAAAGCAGGTCTGCTCCTCTTCTTCTGCAGAGGAATTGTGAAAGCAAAGCAAAACCCCACACACTTCCATCAAGAATGGCATCTTGTCCCAGCCATGCAGCCACTGGGATGCTGCCTCCGGCTTACTGGTGGGACCACAGAAACCAGCTGGTGCTACAAGGCAGCATGATGGTGGGGACAGGGGGGAGCTGGGGCTGAGAGTAGGACACTGGCTCTGCCTGCAGAAACACTCCCCTCTCCCATGTGGGAAATACCACAATGCTTGTGCCCTGGCACAGTGGGAGAAATGGGCCTTGGCACTGGTGGCTGAACGCTGCAGGGACGGAGAAGCTGCCATCCTTTGGGGCAGCCCTTGAGGGAGCTTTTACACCCTGTGCTGGCTCCAGGTTCTTGACCTTAATCAAAAAAAGCAAGCTCTTGGCCAGCAGGAAGCCTGAACTGAAGGAACTCAGCTCAACCCTTCCCACAATAGCTTTACCACTCCCAAGTAAATATGGAAAGCTCCACAACCTGCAATTTTGGGGACTGTGGGCAGCACCGGATGAGAAGCCACAGAGACAGGAAGGATCCAGGGGGCAAAGGAGGTGGTAGACATAGAAAGCCCGGCAGTACAACATGGATGGGCATTCTTGGCACCACCCAGCCCTGAGCACATCGCAGCCCGGTTACCCACACCAGGACACCCAGAGCATCTCTGCTCCATTGCATTTGTCACCCTCTCATCACCAATAACAAAGGCAGGGAGAAAATTTAAGAAAGGATTGAATCTACAGCTGGACCCTGGTCCTGGATATCCTGGGCAAGAGCAGCTTCAGGGCTCTGGCTGCAATTTCAACCGAAAGCAAATGCTGTTCCCAACATGTCAGTGCCGTGAAGCTCTGTTACCACATCCCTGCCAGCCCGTGCCACCCCCTCGGCTCCTCTGTGAGGGTGATTGTGGCATTGTGTGATGGCAGAGCCCCTTGTGCAGCTCTGGTGTTCAGCCCTGCCCCACAGCTGCCCCTGCAAACAAGGGCTCCCTGCCCTTGTTCTTACTCAGGGTTCCCCTTTATGTGGGCAGGGTTCCCCTTTATGTGGGATGTCCCAAAAAACCCAGCTCCAAGCCACTTGTGCAGGAGGTTGAGCACACAAGGAGCCATGGGGACGATCCTTCTCCGGGGTTCCTGTGCTGCAGGCACACCCTAGATGTGGTTTGCTTCAAACCACCCAGTAAAGGCAGCAAAGCCTCACAGCCCACGAGGTGCCCCAGTCGTGGCAGCAAACGGGGTTCCATTGGGGCTCTGAGACTCAGGAGCTTCCTCAGGGGCCACAGCCCTCTGTGCTAACCAACCTTCATTGGGATTTGGAGCCCAGGAAAAAGCTTTACTTGTAACGTCCTGCAGCAAGAAACTCACCCTTCACTTGCATGGTGCAGAAAGAAACCCCTGCTCAGCCTGAACATCCTCATGTCGTGTCTCACCCACCAGCAAACAGGGCACAGCAGCCCCAAGCAACCTGCTCCAAAACGCCAGATTTTCAGCCCATTTTTGCAACCCAGTTGTGAGCAGTGGCTCCGAAACCCACATGGCACCGATGGAAGAAAAACTGTGGGAAGTGGGAGCTCATTCACAATAAACATGATGGGGATGCGCCAAGCATGGAGGAAAGATCAGCAACAGAGGAGCAAAATCCTCCTGGAATTAAAAAAAAAAAAAACCAACAGAAAAATATGATCAAGAAAAGTGCAGACAGGCTGGGAGAGCTGGGGATGTTCAGCCTGGAGAAGGCTCCAGGGAGACCTCAGTGCCCCTTCCAGTGCCTAAAGGGGCTCCAAGAGAGCTGGACTTAGGACAAGGGCCTGGAGTGACAGGACAAGGGGGAATGGCCTTAAGCTGAAGGAGGGCAGGGTTAGATGGGATATTGGGAAGAAATTCTTCCCTGTAAGGATGGTAAGGCCCTGGCATAGGTTACCCACAGAAGCTGTGGCTACCCCATCCCAGAAAGTATTCAAGGCCAGGTTGGAAGGGGCTTGGAGAAACCTGGTCTAGTGCAAGGTGTCCCTGCCTATGGGACAGGGTGGAATAGAGATGGTCTTTAAGGACCCTTCCAACCCAAACCATTTTGGGACTCTATGAAGAACCAAAAATTGGTACTCTGGGAACACTGGAGAATTTCACCCAACAGAGCCTCAGCTGGGCCCAGCTTGCATAGCTCTGAGGAGGGGAGGAAACTGTTGGAATGGGAAGAGACCAGCCCAATGATTCATCCTGCCACAACATTTGGGAGGGCAGGACCCCAGGACTGCATTCCTGACTGTGTCCAGACAGCTTTGTTGAGGGATACAGCAGTGGCACAGAAAAGCTCCAGCTCCATCTTGAATTCCATATTATTAGACAAATTATTCCTCTGGAGGAAAATCCCCTTCCTGGAGAGAAGTTCCCAGCAAAGCCAGGGTTAGTCCAGGCATGGCTGATGCCATCCCTACAGTCTTGGTGTGGAGAAGAGCAAAAGCATGGCCACTGCCATGAAGAGCAGCAATTTTTGGCCCAAGGAAGCGGTCTGTGCGTCCTTCTCCATGCTGGGAAGGGGAAACAGTGATAAAAGCATCAGCTGTGTCCATGGGAGCTCCCAACAGCAGAGCTGGAGCATCCCTGCTGCCACTGATCACAGGACACGAGAGCATTCCCAGCCTGTGGGAAGGGCACCATGGCTCTACCTCCCTCCAAGCTGCTTTTGGCATTGGTAACTCCATGCAACTCCTTAGAGAGGAACTTCAGACTGAAAAAAAATAAAAGGGAAGGAAATGCAGCCGTCCCCAGCCCCAAGACAAGCTGGCAGCATCTGGCTCAGGAAGGGCACCGCTCCCGTCTGCTCCAAAGCCGAGAGCAGACACAACCCCTCACCTCCGATGCTCCTAAATTAGAGCTTTGCACCAAACCAGTGATGCTGCCCAACATCCCACAGACTCACCCAGTCTAGTACATCTCCAGGGCTCAGCTGGGGCCAGACTCACCAGAAGCAGCTCTGGGTGCTCCAAGCCAAACTCCACAATAAAAGAGAGTGGTTGTTTTGTTTTTTAAAAATAGACCTCAGGGAGTTAAGGACCTGTTGCTACAGAAAAGAAAGTGAAGCTCCGGATGGCCTGGTTGGGGGGATGGAGCAGCAGGACATGCACTTGGAGCTGAGAAACTACTCGTGGCTCATCCAGCAGTCAGAAAGAAGCTTCTGTTTATATGGTGGGGGCTGTATGAGATGAGCTTCTTACTTGACCATGACAACAATGACCACCTACCACCCTGCTCACTCCTGCTGCCTTGTAAAGATTTTGGAAGGGTGCCAAATACTTTACTTCAGCCTCTCTGCAGACATTAAGAGTCCATTCTCCACACATCCTGCCCAGGACACACACCAATGCATTCCAGAAGGGATGTCCATCCCTGGGCAGCCCAAGGGACTCACCACAGCAGTGACCACAAGGGAGATGAGAAACCCAGCATCTGCCCTCCAGTACCCAGCAAAGGGTAGAAGGATATATATTTTCCCCAGTTTCCCCCTAGACTTGGCCCAGGGTGCAGCCCTACAGAAGGTGTATGCATCCAGAGGTACAGACTCCCCAGGAATGCAGGGAGAGGAAGGCAACAGCAACCATGCAATGGGCTCCAGCTAGGATGGAGGAGTGCAATGGACCCACCAAGAGCACAGTGGGAGAGGCAAAAGCTCCCTCCCAGGACACGGTGGCCAAATACTCACCTCCAGGCACCGCTCTGGCCCTGGCTCCTCTGACTGCCCCCCATTTCCTCACCCACCACCACCCCAGACCCCCGGGCCAGCAAACTGGCCAGTGCTGTGATGTTATGTGCAGGACAGCCCTGACATGTCCTCATTGACATGGTGCTTTTAGCACAGTTGTCTGAAGACATCAAATTTTTCAAAAGTACTAAAGAAGCTCCCCCCAAAAAAGATGGAAGATCCATAGATTTCTTCTCCCTTGTTTCTCCAGCACCACTCCTGATGTTACTTCTCTGAGCAGTGCCATCACTGTCTCTGGACAGATCCCGTGCACATTCACACCACCAGGGGCAGCCTCTGCTGTCCCACAGGTTTTTTTTAATTAAAATGCGATTTACCATGAAACTTCCCATCAGGTGCCCCTTGCCCGCCTCACGCCCAGCACTCCCAGGCCAGGCATTACTGGGGTAATGGGGCCACTACTGCAGAGGCCCAAGTTGCTGTGTCTGGATTTGGGTGGAGGAAAGGGAAAGGCTCAATCTCTCCATTCCACCTCAGCACCATCCTGCAAACAAGGCTGTTTTACATAGAAAATCCCATTTATGTCCCTACTGCAACAGCACGAGGTGCAGCGCAGAACTGAGCAGCGGGATAGAGATTATATTGGAAAACACCCTGTGTCCCCTGTGAAACAGCCAAACCTTTGCTCCTGGACTAAAGAGTGCTCCCAGGAATTTGCAAGTCAATCCACTAATCATTTTCTAATCCTTAATTAATTAAAGATGTGTCCTTTAAGAACAAGAGCATCTGTGTGGGTCTCTTTTGGGCTCCCAGCAATCTTAGGAATGAGAAAAATGTCGATGCTCCGTGGGCTGTACGCAGTTCAAATTAATTAAAATCCTGCTCCTTGCTGCACATGAAGAACCAAATTTTACAAATTGCTCAAACAGCCTTTCAGGAGATGCTGGCTTGCAATGAGCTGGATTAGGTGGGAGGGCAGCCACTACTCCCACTCGCACCCGAGATCCAGCCACACTCACAGAGCAGAGCAGGACACGATGATATAGTGGGTAACACCGGGACTTCTGGCAGAGCTGGGCCAAACCCTTCCCTGCTCCAAGCACCCACTGAGGCAATGGGACCAGACCCTCCTGCGATGGATTTATCAGGCGGAAAAGATGGTTTAGCACGTCGGAATTATACGCCCTCAGCACGCATTTGCTTTGATTTTGGGGCAAAACGTTTCCCTGGAAAATATTAAGGAAGAGGGAATGCACGAGAGTGCCTCTGCCCTGCAAGGAAAGGTGCAAAATCCAGCCAGGAATAAAGCCAGAGAGAAAAATCTGCAACGTGGCTTTAAACATTACTGGGACCTCATGCCTGAAAACGCTTTCACACATGCTGGCAAGGAGCACCTTCCCATAGGAAACCTCCTGAGGTCCAGACACCAGCTGTGTGGATTTGGGGGAAGGGGACAGTTTTGCACTGAAAGTTAAATTAAATCTCTTTTGCTTTTCACTCTTGTCATTCTTGCACAAGCACCATCCCCGGCCCTGCTGCCATGTCCCAGTGGCTGCTGAGGCTGCTGCGGCTGCAGGCGCCAGGGAGGCAAGGTCCCCACGGTCCCCTGGGCCCTGCCAGGCTCCAGCAACAAAGCCAACACCTCTGTCCCCTTTTCCTGCTCCCAAACAGTCCAAACAAGATCGAGTTAAAATTTCTTGGGGCTGCACTTGCCATGCAACAAGGTATTTCCACTGGAAAGAGGAAAATGGGGGGGAAATTCATGCAAAGGCTGCTCTGCCTGCTCTACAGGCTGTAAATTCTTTCCAGGTCCCTTTCACGTTCTCTCTTGCCCCACAGCTGACATGGCAGGACCTATACTAGGCACTGGAGAGGTGGGAAGATGACTCAGCACCACATCCTGTCACTGACACAAGGACCTCATCCCGCCTGCAGCCATGGTAGGACGGGAGCTGCTGCTTTGGCTTCCCTGAAAAGGCACATGGGTGCCCACGCGATGCTGCACAGATGGGTCAGTCAGAGGACATATCCCAGCGAGGAGCCCCAAACCTCCTGCTAAGAGCTCTGCTCCAGCTTCCTGGCTGTCCCAGAGGTGAGGGTTTGGCACGAACCCCTCAAGGAAGCAAGAGCTCCCCAGGGGAAGCAATGCTGTCTGCTGGGCTGGCCCCTACCAAGAGCATCCTTGCAAACAAGGGAGTCTTGGGACTACTCCATCCTGATCCCAAAATCCCAGGGAAGATCCTTTCTGAGCTGCAAATCAGTCTGGTGCTGGGGGATCCTGGATGTGGCACCTCCACTGGTGTCATACCCTGCCCCCTTCGCTCACCAGGTCCGAGCCAGGGCTGATCCTGGATGGGAGCAGTCGAAAGCAGGGATGTGGAGGGGGAAGTGCTGAGGGTTCTCAGCACCAGCAAGGCACGAGTGACACAGCCCCACAGGCTGGCGGCCGCTGAAAGACGCCTTGTTCCTCTCCCAGCCCCGGCACGGGGTCGGCTGCCACCGTGCTCCCGCCTCACTGCTGGGATAGAGGTGCCTCTGTCCTTGGGATCACCAGACCTGCATCCCACCGACATTTTTTAAGATGAAACAGTCAGAATCGGCCAGTAGCAAAAGGTAGCAAAGCCCTGCTGAAATGTAGTAACCACCTTAAAACCCACAGAAGGAGAAATTCATGGCCCTCAAGTAAATTATGGGGACGTTTAACAGGAATTCAGCTGCAGAAAGTTCAGCTGAGATGTCTCCAAACAGCAGCAAATCCCTACTGCTCTTTCAAATGCCCCAGGGTACAGGAGTGCCCTTTCCCATTGCTTCCTCCTTTCTCCATCTCCCAGACAAGCAGTTTCTCTTCTGATCTGGGGATGGATCCCTTGCCTGGCATGGGATTGCTGCTCACTGGCATCATGTCCACGACCCCACATTTGCCGCTTGGGACGCTCAGCCTCAGGAGCTGCGAGACTGGGGAGAGAGGGGAAAGCAGGGGGCAAGGGGAGGGTGGGGAAGGGGAACAGTGTCTTTCTATGCTGCCACTTCCGAATCTGCTTTCGATTTGCTAAATGTGCTCTAATAAAATAACCCAAGGGTTTGCGGTTGTTAATTTCAGGCAAAAGTAGCCAACTTTGCACTTTTTTTTTTTTTTTTAAGTTTTATCAATAGGGCCAAAATAATGCAAGGAAGCCCCAAAAGCAGCTCCTCACTTCTAGGCCAGGCTATCGTGCAATAAAAAGTGTCTCAAATGGCAATTTCAGGGGCCATCCTGAGGAGCCTCCAGTGTCTGGCTCATGGTGCCTTCAGAAGGTTAAAAAAAGATAAAATACAATCCGTTGACTTTATTGTGAGAAGTTACAAAAAAAAAAAAAAAAAGGAAGACTGCAAATACCCACTCGGTCCCCGATCCCGGGGGGCACTGTTGCACAGGATCAACACGTCGGGAGAAGGGAGGGAGTCAGGATGGGAGAGGGAGCAAACCTCCAACAAACCCCTTTGGCCCCTTCCCAACCTCCCGCTCCGCGAACTGCCCTCCCCGGGGAGACAAAGGGTCGGAGCGGGGCTGCGGGGCGCTTCTGGCAGGCGGCCGCCCCCGGTCCCCTGAGTCCCCCCAAACACCCCGGCGGCCGCGGAAGCGTTTCCGCCAACCTCGGCCGGCGCTGCGTGGACGCTCGGCGCGGGGAGTTAAACTCAGAGTGATAAAAGCGAGCGAAAACGCGGCAGAACGGGAAGAAAATACGGCGCAGCCAAACTGGAGAAAACAAAACGCGGCGGAACGAACCGTGACCGGAGGGGGATGGACTAAAACAAACCGTGATAAAAACAAATAAAACATTACGCGAGGAAATAAGCCAGAGCGATCTGATCCGCATTAGAGCGAGGCGACCCCCCCGCCCTGCGCGCCGCCGCCGGGGTCCTACCGCCCTCTTCCCGCGGGAGTCCGCCCGGAGGGATCCCCCAGCCCTCCCCATCGTGGTTTGGCTCCTCGCCCCCCTTTTCCCCCCGATAATAAAACTCGGGAAAGCAAAGGGAGGGGGAGCGCGGTCCCACCTGGGTGCGCAGCGCCGAGCAACAGCTGGAGCCCGAGGAGGCAGCAAAGAGGGGCGCGGAACGGGGGGCACAGGGGAAGACAGAGGGCCCGCGGTCCCGCCGAGCCGCGCCCCATCCCCGGCGCTGCCCGCTCCGCTCCGCTCCGCT